>CM032661.1:34418984-34478793 GCA_019095985.1 Streblospio benedicti
GACCTGATAGTAAAATAGTAACGTAATATCTATGTACCGGCAGCCATCTTGGCAGCCATCTTAATTTCCGGAGGAACCAACTGTCTGGGAGCGTGGTTCCCGATATTTTTGGAACCAGCATACCTTTAAAACCCCTTGATGCAAAGTTTAATGCTTTCTGCCAGAAGTGAACATGTAGGCCTGTATTTGTCACATATCCGCCCCAATTTTCTTCTTCATGTGACAACATTGAGTGATTACTGCAAATCTTCTCAACCATAATACTATTGTAATCTTACCACAGCAGTAATAGTTGTTAACATGATTATTTTATTGGGCAAGTTCTTTTTGTGGCGTATCGGATTTCTGCACAACAGTTACGTCGGCCGTATGACTGCTATGCACGCTGTTCTGTGCGATCTCTTTTGATGTTCATTGGTTTTGGAGCTTTTCTTAGCTAAAGTCTAGATTTCTTGGCTCTACTTGGTAGAAATAGAGAGGCAAGTAGGATTGCGTGTGAGATAATTTTTATTTGATTTAATTTTATTTGTCTTATTACTTTGAAATGATATACAAAACAATAAGAAATTACTATATTTTATTTAGCTTCCATATTCATAGCCCACATGAGTTTATAATCATAATATGACGTGTCATTACTTATCAATAATCCTGAAAGTTTAAAAATATTCATATAAAATGTTGATTGTTACATATGAAGTTCACTGCAATGTACATATTTAACATATGTACCATGAAGATGTTTATTAAGATTTGTCACACATGATTTTCGAAGATTTTTAATGATGCTATTAAATTACGATTTCTCAGGTTGGCAGGCCTGGCAATGGATAAATCATATTTTAGGTAAAAGAGTAGTCTTACTATATTTCAGACCGAGCTACTGGCTCACCAAGGCTTGTTCTGGTTTGATGCATCCATTCAGTTCTTTGCGGATGTTAAAGCTGGTATTGAGAAAGCTGTTGAGAACCGTGGCATTGTCCTGTTCTCACCAACTTGGCACAGCACATACAGTGTGACAGCACCAGGTCTTTAAAACATATTACTATTGTTGCACCTGGTTATCTGACATCTTGAGGAGTCAAGTACACTTTCAGCGACCCAAAGGCAACTGCGTCAGTTGATAAGATTTGGTTAGATTATAAAGAGATTATAGAAAGAAAGGTGAACATCGATAAAAAAAACAAAATCTTTTGTCCACATTGCTCCTTCCCAATCCATCACTCAAGATCCCTGGCACCCAATGTGTACTTTGTAATTTTCGATTCTGTTTGTAAATTATAGCAATATTTACACTTTTATTGAAAATCGTGGCTAATGCGAAAGTAAATTCACATTGTCTCATTGGAAATATGGAACAATGTGTAGTCAAATCAGCATAGATTATTTGCAACATGTAAACTAATAATAATAATCGAAGGTCATACTTTGCCATGTACAGCAAACAAGCATCTTAAATAAATGATGATAGTTATTTTCTCGCGTATTAATACAACTCTTTAAGCAAAAATACATCACGTTTTTTTTATCCTTTTACGCAAAAACAAAAGTAAAAATATTCTTATCAAAGATTGTAGATGCAGTTGCAATTGCATAAAGACCTAAAACTCTAGTATAGCCAGAAGCCAATTTCCTCAAAGAAAATTTTCTGCAAAGCTAAAAGAAGATAAATCAAAATGATTTATTAGCCGCATATCAACTTCAACTTAAATATGTATCAGTTTTAACCACGAACATTTATTTAAATGGTATGAACAATGTTGGGTGTAAATCTAATATTGACCGTATGTAAAACTGTACACTTCAGGCATGTACGAGTATCTGCCATCTGATGTTACATTGTTACAATGGAGCAAGCAGTACGAATCTGGCAGCATGTTGATGTTCCTCACAGACTGGATGTTTGAGCGTGTATACTTGCCCTTCACGCTGTGTGCCCTTCAGAGAGAATGCATTGCTCCTATAACTCAATTAAAGTGCCACGGACTACATCAATGGGACAAGTTTGCTGACTGTCACAGATTTGACCAGACTCTCATCAATATACTCTTGATTAATGCTTATAACAGCACACTGGATAGTAAGGTTGCAAAAAAGTTTTTTAAAGTTAAAAGAAGTCAAAGAGGTGTATCACCAAAGATGTGTATGCATGCATAACATACCGATAGGTTACACATATGTTTTATTTGAACAACATTTCATCTGAAAGTCAGCGTAAAATCATCAATTTTTACACTCTACCTTTATTTTTATTTGACTATGTTAATGTTCATCGTGTTGGAATCAATATACATGTATTAACATGATAATTAATAAAATTGTTCTATTTATGCTTTTTTACGTTTTGTAACAGTATTAGTTACACCAGGTGTATATAAACTTCCATTGTATTAATTATATAGCTATTGTATGTGTGTTCTGTGTTATAGTATAAGAATTATATTTATGGTTCCATTTATGTTAAAAATGTATGATTGTCCAATTTACATAGAATTCTGTAGTGTAAGCCTGCGTTCTCATGTAAGCAACTCGTGCGAGCTGTGAAAGCCTACACACAAATCATGGAATGAATATGTTTACACATTGAGATTTTGAGCATTTTTTTCCTTGTAATAGGCCTTACAATGTAGACAGAAAGAAGGCTTTGAGTGACATTTAAAGATCGCAGCAGGCAACGACTATGTGTGGGGTGGGTTTTTTTTCGGCTCATAGACGAGGCAGCGTCGCTTGTTGCCAGGGTGTAAACGTATCAAACCAAGTATATATAATATAAATTAAAAAGAAAATATTCACAACGCTGCATTGCTAGTAAAATCGCTTACATGTGAACGTAGGCTATTTTGCCCTTTTTGCACATATGTATTTTTTATATGAGGCAAAACATATATGACGTATTACATTATGCATTATGCAACAGGTTGACTTAAATATTTCTTATAATTAGTCTTGGTTAAATTTAATAACGAAATCCAGAAATTATTTTGGATTGAATAACATTGTGAGATATTGTATAAGTTACCTAAATTAGTAATGTAATTTGAATATTTGAATATGTTGTGAATTATTGCATTAAGCATTTTTATCTTTTTAAGGTGATAAATATGTATAGGAAGGCTTTTTCTACGTTTAATGCTAGGTGTCCACTGGGCCAGAAGGCGACAGTTCATGCTAAGTTCCATGAGATTGAAGTGCAGTGTCTCGTGCTTTTGCCGTCTTAAATTGTACAAACAGCAGCACATCCTCAACTGATCTCAACTATAGAGACTTCCCTCAAAATAGAAAAGTTGTCTGTGTGACATTGCGATCATTAGTACATTACATGGACTTTAGATTCCAAGTGTCACCCTGTTCCCATCCTGTTGGAGACACTGTCGCAAGGTACTTGTGCCATTTGGTTCACTTGCCATTGAAATTCGCACAATGGAAATTAAAAACATCTTAAAATAATTGCCTTGCAGCCAATGGCATGTTTGGCGCCAAGGGCAAGGCGTCACTACGAGCTAGTTGGTGGGAAGTTTGAGCTATCACACGTCACTAGACACCTTATTGGTGACGCTAGTCGCCCCGTTAATTGCGCACGGTCACCCCGGTGGACTTTTACCATAATGTATATGTACACACAACGCAGTGCGTACACATTTATTTGTTGATTTTCTACCCTGAAATGATGTTTTTTTCCTTTTGCCAGGTTGTACATATCCTGAAATTTAACACTTTTGTTAATTTCAACTAAAGAACTATGGTAAATGTGAATGAATTTTTGTCTAGAGTCTCTGTGATGTTAGGGATGATATTTTTACATGACCACAAAAGTCAATATAGCAATGTGCATTAAACGTGGGAGATGGCTGAAATAAATGGGAGATTGGAGAGAGACAAGAAAAATTTCGGGAGATGGGAGAATCAGGCAAAAGAATTTGGGAGATGGAAGATTAGCAACCCTTATAATAAAGGCTTATATCCCCCACCCCCATTGGTGAGAAGTTAATGTTCACTGGCAAGTATAAGGTCATTTAACACAATTCTTATACGTAAATATTGTTGTAGGTGTCTGCTACCATTGTTGGTCATATAATCTTGTACACATAAAACTATCATTAAGAACAGCAAGTGTATGCACGTACATTTTCTATAAAATCTGTAAACAACTAATCTGTATACAACTACTACAACTACAGGTTTTTAAACCTATGAAAGACAGAAGAGGATGTATAACTATTAATCAAACAGTCATATATATATCAAGCTTTGATTGCTCTGTTGACATCTTTCTCGTCAAAAAATACCAAGGTGATAAATTCAATGTGACACTTTGTGGATAATCAATAATGATTTATAATTTGAGTCTGCGATCTGTTGAAAAACAAGATCATCAATTATAAGAACAACAGCTGGTGAGGAACTTCTGTGTTGAATCCGTGACGGTGTAACAAATAGCTTTAAAAGTGGGAGATGGCTGAAATAAGTGGGAGATGGGAGAAAGGCAAGACCAATTTGGGAGATGCGAATGAGGCAAAAAAAAGGGAGATGGGAGATTGGCAACTCTTATAACCCCCCCCCCGCGCGCGCGCACGCGCACGCACGCACGCACGCACGCACGCACGCACGCACGCACACACACACACACACACACACACACACACACACACACACACACCCTGCAATGCCTTCGGCACTGTATTCCAAAATGTATTTGTGCATACACATCAACAAAATCCTGCCTACGCCACTGATGGTCCATAAAACTCCATATATTATGTATTATGTGTTTTGTGTGTTTTATAATAAATAGATAAAATGCTGAAAAAAAATAACATGATAATTTCATCTGGTCACAACACAATAAACCTGTAATTTTCTAAACCTCCCTGTGTGAACTATAATAGTGGGCAACAAGAACATTTACAGATTGCATTATGCTAAGCTCGTGCGCATTGTTGTTTCATATTTGATGGGCCCTATAACATTTTATTTTATTTCAATAAATGTCTTATTAGAGCGATGCATGTGACAATATTAAATCACGCATTATGCATCAAAGTGTTAAATTATAGCATACATGTACATGTGCATGGCTATGTGTATCAAAATTGGTAGGTAGTAATAATAAAACAAAACATATTTACTAGAAACTAATACATTCTTTTGTCATGGTACTGACCTTTGATGCGTGACCGTAGAGAAATCAGTACATGTATTGCTCGGGGATTTGTGAGACATGATATTATCCCCAGGGCAGTACTATAACGTTGCACTTTCAAATTGTAATGAAGCTTTGATTATGCAATACTTCAAATTTATTACTGTAACAAGGTGTTCATTTATCATCAAAAATGGAATCCCGTTTTTTATTTTTTATATTTATATGTACAATATGCGTATTGCCAGTGTTATGTATTAACTACAAGAAGTTACTCTTTGAACAGTTCATGAAAACTTTCAACAAGTCTCAACTTAACAACGAAACCGAATACGAGAACAGGTTCCAAATATTTTTAAACAACCTTGAAGTTCAGGAAAGCTTGAATAAGGCAAATGGATCAGCTTCTACGGCACATTTTGGCATCAACAAGTTTTCTGACCTCTCAGAAGCTGAATTCAAGGAACTATACCTTTCCAACTTTAATTCCAACAATTCCAACAGATCGGTTTTAGATCCTACCGTAAATATATTGAAGTCGGTTGGTGTTCACGTGAAAAATATGGACGACAACTTGCCAAAGAAAGTTGACTGGCGTACTCACGGAATTATATCGAAAGTTAGAGACCAGGTTTGCCTTTACATACTATAATATTACTACTGTATGGGATTCTATAATGTAAGTTAATTTATAAAATATAATGTTATACAACTTGTGCAGATGAGTATCCAATATATGAAAGTTAGTCACTTACAAAACGTTATTTAGGCTAAAATACGACTTGCACGATATGCTTGTGTCGTTATGTTGTTCATCCGAGTGCATTGTGAGATCACCCTGAGGACAAGTTTTAGTTTGTGGGTGGCACTTTATACTCCTCTGGACAGTCATGTCAAATGCGTCTCGGCTAAAAGTCCAGTTTTAATCTAAAAAAAATCTTAAGATCATGTCGCCAATTTGAATTATAGCGCAAATTGTGTAAAGTCTTCTTGTGTTCAAACGTATTACTCATTATCATTTGGTGTCCCTTAACTATATAAAACTACTTCTGCATTGGTCCATGTTAAAGCTATACTGACACTTCTTAACACATAGTGACATATAAAATTTGCCAAATCCGTAAATTATAACTGTTTGTAATGACTTTTGCAAGTGAAAATTATAGTTCACTAAGATTTTAATTTTTACAGCTTTTTTGTTCTTGCCAGGGTTCGTGTGGTGACTGCTGGGCCTACACAACAACCGAACTGGTAGAGGCAATGTACGCTAAAAAGTCTGGCCATCTGACACCCTTGAGTAGCCAAGAAGTGCTTGACTGTTCCTTTGGCTTTCCAAACCTTTACGGTTGCAAAGGCGGTGATACCTGTTCCTCTCTAAAATGGATGCACACTTCAAAGACCCCGATTGTTCCGGCAGCTTTCTATCCAGCCTCTGAGACGAGACAAGCATGCGATTCTTCTCGCATACAGAGGTCCAGCTTGAAGGTGAATATTTCAGATTTCACATGTATAAATTTCGCTGGCAATGAAGATTTGCTGTTGCAGACGATTGCCTCTCATGGGCCAGTTGCAGTGGCTGTTGATGCAACAAGTTGGCAGAATTACTTGGGAGGAGTTCTCCAACATACATGTGGCAAGGGCAATGCTAATAATCATGCTGTGATTATCATAGGGTATGATCTAGAAGCAAAGGTGCCCCATTATATTGTGAAGAATTCATGGGGAGAGGATTTCGGTGACTTTGGTTATTTGTATATCGCGATCAATAAGAATATGTGCGGCATTGCCCGTGAAGTTTCTACTGTTGACGTGGAATAGTTGCAGGAGGAAGACTTATTTTGGTGATTGTTTTTAAATTAAACATTAGTCCATATTTTTGTGAGATGTACAATATAATTATTTAAAACTTTTCAACTATTCATATAAATATTTAAAACTTTTCAACTATTCTTGTCTTGGAATGTTAGTTAAGATAGTACAACTTGCATCTGACGACACTATCTGATTATTGTAAAACATTTGTAATGGAAAGCACTTTATGTAGTCCTAATAAAGCTATTGATATTCCTTTTTGTTTGCTCGTGGTGGGGGTGGGGGCAAAAATAGAACCAACTGGGATTATTTTTGTATGATAAATTAGAACATTTCTTAAATGGTCACAGGTAGCACAATAATTAGATCAAATCCATATGAAAGTGAACAGTATATTTAACCCCCCTGCAAGTGGTTCAAAAATCTGGTTCCCAGCACAGTTTCCTCGTCTAAGAATTTTTAAAAAGTTAGATTTAACATGCTGGCAATAGAGAATTGTACACGTGCCTTGTATCCATATAATAATCAGGATTTCAAATACTGCTACTAAATTGAAAATACTCCCAAATGGTCGTGCTCTAAAATCCCTTTTACCAAATATGGGGGCCCTTGATTATTAAAGCAGCACGGGACGAATGAGGGAGCATGAAAAAAAGCCAGAACAAATCTGAGCGGTTGTCAGCATTGAGCATCATTGGATTAATGGCAAACATCATTTGTTAGAAGCAGGTGCTAAATATAGTCTGCCTGGTGACAAATCCGCCCCCGCCGTCACTAATTGGTTGTCCTACTCATATACCTGATCCATGCGAGCCAGAATATCCTAAATGATCCCTGACGGCAGCGATGTTACGGGTTCAGGTTGCCTGTGAGGTATAGCACGGTAGAACTGAAGAATCCAGGTTTTGGGAAGTCAGTAAATGAGGGTGGAACTATAATCTGGATGTCGTTTTATGAAGCTCGTGAGGATGAAACTAATGCTTTGAAGGAGTGGAGCCTACGTCCTTGCCAGTCCCACCACTCTCCCCCAACGCCCTGAATATGACCGTGTGTTTGTATGTACGGGCTGATACAGATGAAGGGTAGGATCGTGATGGTGGGTTGGGATTCATCCTATGTTATTCAATCACAGGATTCTAACCTTACCATGGGCAAATATTGCTTGTATGCACTCTACACACTTTAAATGCACGTGTCCCACCTAAATGGAATTCTCATAAGCAAATCCATGTTATTTTCGGAAAATGTTGAGGCGTGCATATGAGGAATTCGTCAAGTTCCATAGGTGTTCATGTTGTACGATGATGACAAAATATATAAGTGTATTTCTTCTCTTAAAATGGCGAATGGCAACGGCCCTTTGCCCTAGCTGCACCTGCTAGAAATTCTGTATACCTGACCTAATAAGCAAATCAGAAGAAGGCCTTTAGTTCTATTGAGACTGTCTTATAATAACACCACTATTTAAGCGATTCCGTACCTTCATTCATGAAAAGAACGCCATGAACATCCGTAAAAAGTCCGCATCTCAACTGAGGCTACTAGCAGATAGTCCACTGCTTAGATGGGTGGAGGTGCGGGTCTTAACAGAGGGGTTCTACAGTGCGCGCTAGTTTGTTCAATACACACCTCAATCTCTTGAAAACTACTATTTGCTAGGTTCTGTGCGTGACGTGTTTGAGGCAAACCCTTCACGGTTGCCACGCCATCGTTAATCATACGTCATCATTATGGGTGCACAAACACGGCTAGTAACTACGTCAAATGTTTGCGGGCCTTACGTCAAACATTTACAGCTATTTGCAAATGATTTGCCAGTATTAGTGGTTGGGTCATTAATATCCACCACTGCGGTGATGATTTAGAGCGATGAATGTACGGTAGAATCTCTCTATTAGGACCACATTTGGTCCAGTATTAGGTGGTCTCAATAGAGAGGTAGTCTCTATAAAGAGGTTTAACTTCTATGAAAGTTAGGGCCAGTGAAAAGTTGTCTTATTGAAGAGGCGATCTAAAAAATAGGTGGTCTTAATTGGAGGTACAACTGTAATGCAGAAGGGTAAATATTCTACAGCTCGTTGTGGCATAGTGTGTTCACATATTACCGCTTCTTAAATTGCACCATGTTACTCTCAGATATAGTGGGATAGCCACAGAGAAAAGAGGTTGTGCTGAAGTGCGGGGTAATACGATAGTACCCCCCCACACACACACATAGACACACACACGCACTGTCCAAAAACCTGGACCTGCCCGAGTAGTCCATTTGAACGGTGTCTATAGAGCGAACCTCCTCTGTAATTTGTACTTAAGCACGCGGGGGAGTAATCCTCACACCCTCATGTTCTCTCGCTGCCTCTCAAGCGCTGCCGGGAAGATTATTGATCGCCAAGTCATTAGTAGCGCAAGTAACGTGCAGTAAATCCATGTCCTGTTTATAGTGTGCGAAAATGCCTGCGATTTGTGATGATTACGTGGATCTTATACTTTTACTCCATTTTTTCCTGTTGCATTTTGCCCCAAGTAAATAATTCTTCATAAGCTGTGAGTATTGACGCCTGGATGTGTATTTAATATTTAAAGTTCGTGTGTTAATTTGGGGGCACGGGTGGTAATAAATTGTTTTCATTTGATCTAGAAATTAAGATTGACTGATAAATATACACGGGCGTATCGAAGGTTCATGACCTATCAGACTTGCCACGAATATAGATGACCGCTAACCGCAATTTGAATACCCATATTAAAGCATAAACCTTATTAAGGATTGATATTCACATTATTAAACAAATAGGAAATGGCAAAATCAATGAAAATCAAACCCGGAAATGACATGTAAATCACTTGGAAACCCCATCATGGCGGGGGAGTGAAACTCTCAGCGGAAATGGAAATTTACCTTCTAATCATATTCTTTGGCACAATGCAATTCATGTTGTCATGATTATAATTGTATTGGTGGAGTTTACATGCGAAATTAACCCCTATATATATAGTGTCTTGATGAGTGTCTAGTTGAATGGTTTGTTTTGGTTGAGCACGTACACAGTAACATTCCACGTTATATCACGGTATAACCGGACTTCAGCAGTTACAAAAAAAAAAAAAAAAAAAAAAAAAAAAAAAAAAACTAAAAACTGACACACTATTGTTGTTTTACACATAAAAAAGAGTAACCCCATATTTCAAAATGCGTGTACCACACTGTATGAAATACTAGTATAATTAATACTATCGTATCATTTTTCCTCATTTATATTAGTACTATTGCCCCAGCATCTGCATTTACGTGTACTTGTACATGGTTTTATATTGCTTTCTAATTAACATTGATGAAACATTCAATATCATCAGACAAACCTTGAATATTGCCAATAATGATATTACTTTCAGGGGAAAAAACTAATAGTTACAACTAGAAAATTATATGTTACGATAATCACATTTCACAGGGTCATTTATGACGCAAATGAGCATGGGTCTGACATACAGACAGGCAAAACATGAAAACGATGTTAGCGGGCAGCCAAAACAGCAAGTTACCGACCGTTACATACATTGCCAGTATGTAATTACATGCGTGTATGATAATAATAATATAATAATAATATATACATATTTATATAGCGCAACCCTCAAAAAAAATAAATGTTCAAGTGCGCTGCATAGAGGAAATGTCCTCAGCCCTCGGTGAACAGATGCGTTTTTAACATAGATTTGAAATCGTCCAAATTGTCTATTTGTCTTATATGGAGAGGTAAACTGTTCCACAACAGCGGTGCCGCTTTGCTGAAAGCTCGGTCCCCATAGGACTTAAGCGTATGACGGAAAGTTGCCCTAGCTGTCCATGTACCACGAAGAGCACCGTGCCACTGGCAGATCCAGGTTTTCAGAAAGGAGGAGGTGGGGCACACAGCAGGGGTCTCACGGTTTTCGCATGCGCTATCAATAGCAAACACGCCAAACACCCTACGACAAAAAGTTATATTTGGTGGGGAAAGGGCAGGGCGCACCGTCTGCGGCTCTGCATCCCCACCACACCCCCTGGATCTGCCCATGAAGTGTCACAGATAGTTTCATTTTGGCAGCCACTTGACCAAATGTAAACTAGCGTAACCTCAAACAGACCATTGAGGTGTCCAGATCACTGCCCCCTATCGCACACTTATCACTGTCTGGGTGGCAATCAATGACATGTGCAAGATCGTAGCAGGGGGTTGTGGAATGCAACAGTACTACACGGGGGTCTTTTTAACGTAACTGGCAGATACAAGCTTTCCTAAACAGTGGGGCTATGCCTTTATACTTCCTTTAATATCCATGGCTATATTGTATATACATATAGCTCAATGGATACATTTAACGAGTATGCTGGGCAAATTGTCGACATAGATGCAATGGTCAATGCGAAAAAAATCTTATCAAGAAAAACACTCAAACTAATATGTATGTTGATAATGAATTCGTCGGTGTTAGGAGACTAGAGGCCATGTGTGCCTATTGCCTGCACATGCCTGAAAACTCCCCTGTTGTTTACACCAGTGCAGGGTGCTATGGAATGCCGTCTTCGACCCTTCCACCTTCCAAACGGGCTATGTACATGTAACAACAAGGTCTGATAGTGCACATGTTAGGGCTCTGATAACTAGCACTGTTTCCATTGTGCTATTGGATCTTGCTTATCTGTTTGGTTTGAAGCTGGATTCCAAGTCTTGGCGCTGGAGTGTCATGTCATTTTCCTTTCTTTTTAATTGCGGTACAGAGTGGAAGAACCAGACCCTGGGTTAGGATCGATGGTACGTGCGTGTCTTTAGGGTAGGCGTTGTGATGGTAGCAAGTCTGGAGTGTTGATGTATTGTACCTTTATGAAGTTATTTTTCTGCGTATTATTTGGTACTTTTTATGTGTGTTTGTTTCTGTTTTCTGGTTTACGGGGGTAGGGGTGTCTGGGTATTGCTAAGTTGTGCGGTATGCAATGGTAACCATGTATACTTTCTGTTCAGTAGTGGCAGTTTTTGGTCCAAATATCATTGGATGGCAAAATGATGCTATCAATCACACCATATACCCACACAAATCAATGGTTTCAAATTCTTCATTAGCATGTTTAACTGTAATATGTGTTCAAAGGAGTGCCCCCTGCATCAGATGTCTGCTTGTTATATTTATCATTGATGTCCATTGATCTGTGATTTCTGATAATCCCACACGGGGCTGTAATGGATTTACCATAATCTATATAACATCCTAGCTAAACACTTGAAGTTTATCTGTGACACATTTTGATGGATCTATTTTTAAGTGTGGCAATTGACACTTTACCACCAGTGTACTGGGAGTGCGGTGACATTAATTGGAATGTGATTGTGGAACAAGTACAAAATGTTTGATGGAACGTGGACTTATTATGTCTATTTTTGGTTATGGTTATTTTTAACAAGTTGATGGCTAGAAACGGACGATGGTAGATCAGGATGTATTTTGATGAGTTGGAGGGAGAAAATGATACAGGGTGTGAAGAGGCGTATGGACATGAAGAGTTCGAGGATGATGATACAGAAGCAGTTAATGCACTATAAGAATCATGAGAGGAAGATTAGCAGAATGAGGAATGGAAAGAAGCTAGTCAGATGCTGCAGAGGAAGATGTATAGTAGGCAATGGAGGGTCCATATCCAGAAGATGAGAATGAGACGAAGAAGGAACAAAAGGATAATAGGATTAGGAAGACTAAAATGATAAACTTTTTACCGATATTTGCTAACCATCCAATCCAAACGCAGACACTATACTATATGCACGTACTATGTACTGCGATGCACTATATAAAACCAATAAGCAGAAGTAAACTACTCATCGCTTTTAATCCTCATCAATCTGAGACAGGCAGACTCCTACTCACACCTTCTGTCTATCAAGTATAAAAAGCATACTTTAACAAGCTAGGCGACCGCGTCTCACGCCGGTCATCAATAATATAGCGCTGATGTGGGGAAATTTGATAAATCACTGCATGTGTTCTGCCTAAAATGCCACTAATGATAATCTGATGTCCTTGGAGGATGTAAACAAGATCACAGCCCGCACGGAGACGGTAGTGGTTGTATTTTTGGGCAGGAATCTTGTCACTTTGTGACGCGTCATGAGTTGGGCTGGACACTTCAATGTTTAGTTCGAAACGAATCAAATGACTTTCTCCTATGTCATATTTCTATTGGTAATGCTAGGGTCAGACAGTCCTGATAATTGAACCCGAATAAGCCGTGGGGCCGTATTCGTTGTTTTTGACAGAAGTTTTGTTCGGTGACAATGCACGAGGGGAGGTCAATGACCCAGGCATGAAGAGTAGTGATTTCTAAACGTGCTAAGGAGAGATTCTAGAATCAGCTTTGTGTGTGATAAAATTCGAAAAGCATATGGCTGCGCAATGGCAGGTCCGTGATTTCTATGAAGAGGGTCGTGTCGTTGGTTGGGGGCTAGAGTGGCAGGGATCTTTCAAATGGCCATATTATACTCAACAAGGTGTAAACCAACGGGCCAATGTTAAGACATATATATGCATTACATGTGTGAATGATCATTACTGCAATTATGAAGTCAAAAATATGAACTTCTTTCTTCATATTGTGCAACACTCCCAAAATAAACAATTATCTATATAAAAATAGATTTTCCTATTTATATCTATCAATGGCACTTCTTTGAAGATAAGAAGTAGGGCTGGTGATAATGTTATGTGTAACATTTCAATATTTAGACAGACATCTTTTTTTAAATCAATCACTGTCAATAGTGATATCACTATTACGTATTAAGGCCTAAGTATTTCAGCTATATTGTATTGGTCCGACATCTGATTAGGTTCACCGTTTCATTTGTCCCACATGACATTATTCCCAACTCCCATCAGGCATAATTGATCCCACAATTTATGATATCCACATCTCATTAGTCCCACATGAAGATCTAGCTGAAAAACATATACCCAGCTGTCACCATGCTATTATGATTGAGAGGCTGAAAATGGATTAATACATAGCCTTATTTAAGCCAGAATATAACTTGTTTTAAGCCTAGGGCACAACAGGTAGGTAGTCCGAACATTTTGACAGTACAGTTTATTTTCACTGTTCTACGGCCTATAATAACTTGTCAAACGTCCTCTGCTGTGTCCGTACACTGCCTCAAAAGTACTTTTGCCGCAATGGACAGCCACTGATTCCCATTGGTATAGATGGTGAAGAGAAGCAGTACTGATGGTATTCCAGTGCTGCTGGTTGTGCCCTAAGCTGCAATTTTCCGGCGACATACATACACAGATACATATAAGCAAACAAAGCAAACACAAGGCTTTCGCTCAAGCTGAAGCGACGCAATTAAATACTTTTCAACAAGAAAATGAGGACTGCGCTGCCAAACATGCCGAACTATATTGCCATTATCAAACTAATTCCTTTCACACAACCATAAAAGTAATAAATTTGATAATGTCAAAACCAAAACCCACTAATAGCCTCTATCCTATAGATCCAATTGTTCTGGTAAAAAGGGGAATTGGTACACCATCATGTAGGTGCAAGTGGTTGATGCGAGTGCTAGAGCTTGCCCAATAGTGTTCCATTACAATAGCCCATGCTTTTAACTTCCTGAAATCCTTTAAAACTGTTAAGGGCAACACCTACAAATATGGAACATCAGAGAGTACTATCCGCTTTTTACGCATCAACAAATGAACACCTGTCAAACATCACATCATTTGACCATTTCGGTCTCAGTTTTGTTGCTTCTCTTTAGCGTATCCATATCATAAAACATCCGGACACGTCACATTTTGATATGGCCTCATGAAACTTTCTGCTATTTTTTCTTTTTTTTTTTTTGCTTTACAAAATGAAAATCGTAATGATAATGATAGCTAAGGTCAGTCAATTCTGAGCATTAAAACAAAATTAGCAGGTATATGGTAGGCATTGGTAAATTGTTATTTAAACACTTGTTTCTTAAAGGACGTGGTGGACATTTTACCTTTGTTTTGCCCTTTTCATCTCTTGAGCAAGGCAAAAATGGAGGATGGATATTCGTGACTCTGAGACTGGGGCTTGGCAGGAACAGTGATATATCCATTCTACTACGTATAGATCAGTAATAAATTACTTGATTACTGCCCTTTCGTGTGTTTCTTTATTACTACCTGATGAAAAACAACTATAGTTTTGATCTTTTGTATTAAGGTTAAGTGACTATATGTGTACTAAACACGAATGTTCCTAATTTCCGTTGGTCTATAGCAGCTTTAAGATCATAGTTTAGTTGACTGTATTTCTAAACACAATGACACTTGAGAACATTAATGGATGTACATGACTAACGATTTAGGTGGGACTGGAGAGTTATTTTTGATATTTAATGATTACCATTGGAAAGTTTAAAAAGTGTAGATGGCATTTAAAAAAATACACGTGTCGCCTGGCTCGTTTCAGATTTATGAGTCAAAACGTGAGGCATGTGTGAACAGACGATTTACATAAAGTTAAATGCAAGATTTTACCATTACCATTAAAATACTTCTCCAAAATGTTTTAAGGCAGTCTTTTTGTATCATATGGAAAGATCTTATTAAAAGCTTTTAAAACAGTATAAATTTTACCTTCCATTTTAAAAATATATATATATTTTAGGTCCTAAAAATCTATCAACCCAGAAACATGATTTTAAGTATGATATTTTATATTTTCACAAAACAAAATAAAACATGAAAGTATATTTTATCTACTAAAACGGGTAACAAACACTGTTCACAACCGCTGATAACAGCTGATTATAGCTGTTAGAGTGGGTATAAACATAATGTACCCCTTTACTGTCCATAATCATCTTAAATCGCAGTGATGTCTACTTTTGAGATGTCACCTGAAGCAAGAACAGTATCATCATTAGCAGCATCATCATTTGCATGGTTGTTGTCGTTGTTGTCGTCTTCGTTGACGTCGTTATCGTCGTCGTCGTCGTCGTCGGCGGCGGCGGCGGCGGCGGCGGCGGCAGCAGAAGCAGCAATAACAAAAGCAATATAAGGAGGAATGCATATGACGATAACGTACGTTAGATATAGTAAGAAAGATAACATAAAGCCCTGGATGATTATTATCTCTTTTTTCTAGGTTAAGAATGCTCAGTCATCGAGCTACAGCTATTTACATGGCAAATAACACACTTAAATTCAAAGTGGATAATACATACGGTAAATTGAACACTCTTTACGGTATCAGACAAATTACATCATTTTCACCTCCAAAAGTGTGTCACATTGAATATGGAAGTTGAAGTAAAGCACTAATTAACAATAACAATAGATATCTCACTTAAAATATATGTAAAATAACCTTATAATACCATTGGTGATATATGTAAAATAGAATAAAGGTCATACATCCAAGAACTAATAATAATTTATTTCTAAAACTGCACATTAATTTGAAACTAACATTAACAAATTGCATTCGATTATAAAACGAAATCTGTGTTTCCATGTAGTAGAAGAACGCATACAATATTTTTAGTGTTCACATTAGGCTATAAATATAACAAATACAAATATCCACATGTCTTATTTTTATGCACACCTATTGTCAAACTCAATGACTTAAGTAGCAACTGATGAGAGGTTAAAAAGTCCACCTGTGAAAGGCGTACTTAGAGTTTTACCCCCAGCAACGCAATTGAGAAGACAAACAAACTACTTATCAGACGAGAAATCAACACTGCTTTGTTCGCAGCGGGAGTAGCAGGGTCAGAAGTGAAAGCACAGACAAGGCAGTGTTTTAGGTCGATACAGCAGAACCTCCAATTAAAACCACCTCTCTACAGAGACAATAGCAATAAGCAGAACATTTTTTGTGGTTTCAAGCCTTCATAAAGAGACCAAATTGAGTGACATTTATTGGAACATCTCTGTTGAGAAAAAATCATTTTAGAGTACCAAGACTGGATGTTGTAAAGATGCTTTTCTGTACTTGGCCAATGGGTACATTTTACGGTTAAAACTATTGTACTTTTAGTAACCTTATCCTGCATGGGATTGGCAATAGACAGGCGAAAATTAGTTGAAACATGCGTGTCTTGTTAGATGCGGAAGTATAGATTACTTACTGTGACATATATGGGCTTATTAAACGACAGAAAGCTGCCGAAACTGTAGGCTAATAGAATGGAACGTGCTCAGTTCGTGTATGTGTATGACCGTTAGTTAGACGCAAAGCTATAGTCAGACAATCCTGATACTTGAAACAGGAATCAGGCCTGGTGGCTGTTGCTAATTGGCACATCGTCCAGTCAAACATGAATTGAAATAAAAGGAGGTCCATCTGTACTCTGAAACAATTCTCACGTGTCAGCATAATGCACTATATGTATACTAGAATTCATCAAACCCGGTCTAGCAAAGAGTCACGCCTTTGGGGATCACCACCAATGCAGTGTGGAGGACTGGAGACTTTCTGATAGGACCTACAACCTTTCAAAGTTTCAGGTCTGGCAGGCCTATAACATTTCCCCCTATGAACATTAATAGGTCATACAATATCATACAATCATACGATCATACACCATCTCGCATCGGTCTCTCGTATAATTACCCCTTTCTTTCATGTTTATTTATCAATTAAGGTCATGATTAACACCAAACAAAATCTCCCGGACACAAGGGCAAACAACACGCAAACGATCTTTTAAATAGTTGTACAAAATTAATGTTGATCGATTGCAACAGACTATTTATTAAACCAAAAGTTTTAGTGCAGAATATCAATTTTCTGCTCCTCCTGTTAGCCAATCAGAATCAAGTATTGTAATCAAGCATGAGAGAACATTCACGTCTCTCATGTATTCCCAATCCGCTACTAGACAGCAATTGCAAAGCAAATACTCTATGATGAATATTCGCTTCTGTCAGGCTGGTGCTTTATTTGTATGTAGCAAACACATAAAAGCAACACAATGACCGTGTTTAGATCAAACTCATAGTTTGATGGAAAATGCCTTTAATAGGTTAATGATGACAAACTCTAGAAATGACACAACACAGTTTATAATCGTCATTTTCAACATAGAAGAAACCTCAATATAAGAAGAAAAAACAAGACACCAACAAACATGTATGTATTGGTCCACAAAAAATGTCATGTATTGACTAGTTTTTTTTCTCCGATAAAACCACACAGAAGCACTTTGCGCACTGTTCGAAACTGCATTTCTTGTGTCAGGAATGCCATTGTTTCAGCCTCCCATTGTCAACGCCTGTCGTCTGCAAATACTTCATCATTATTCCATTCAATTATCGTATTTGCTTTGGAAGCAATGCCACTCTCAAGGTGGTCTGAATCCTAACAATGCGCATTGCAGCTTCTCCAAGAATTTCAAACGGTGACGGCCTTTCTATTAACAATGCCATTGGCATTGTGCGAACGCTAATCAGACCCCCACGTACACCAAATGAGAATGTATACCTGGTACCCCCAGCGAGAGTTGGCAAATTTTACCCCTTGACGTGTGCGTGGGAAAGGACGAATTTCGAATGGTATATGGTGTAAACAGGAGTATTTACATGCACTTTGTTTTGATGGTTCTTTTTTTTTGATTTTCTTCTGGCTTTTTATATCAAATTGGCTTAATTGTTTGACATTTGCCTTCTTTCTTATAAGGCGTGGCAATGCTTGCTCCAGACTGTGAGGTCGGTATACGAGGATTGTACATTGGGGTCCTTATTTTTTTAGGTTTACGGCCCCACCGCTCAAAAAAAAAACGGAATTGAAGAACAAAAATAAATTTTAAAGCATTTTTTTTAATCAGTCGATTGTGGCATCGCCATTTAGTTAATTTACAGTGATCACGTGACCGGTGTTTAAATTTGAATTTTAAAATATAAAATATACGCTTTCATTAAAGATGTATATATCACAACAAAGCTGAAATTTTTGGTATCACGAATTTTAAAATCAAACCGCTACACTATGTCTACAAGTGCATCAAACATTTGTGTTTTTCCATTTAATGCGGCCCTGTATAAAATGGCACCAGTAAGGTAAGCTGCAAATTGATGATGTGAAGTGAAACTTCTTGATATTCTATCAAAATATTAAAGAAATATTAAAATAACTTGTCTGTGATGATTCCTCATACGGGTTTACAAAAAGTTTTCTAGTTTTATTCAGGATGACACTGCTTTTATACCCCAAACGAATGCCTTGTATGTCAAAGCTTTTGATAGCCAAAAAACTTGAAATTTTATACTGATAAGTGCCTCATCTGATTATATCTTGTATGCCGGATAACAAATAAGGCGGTTGGCAGAATACATAATAAATAAAATGATTCCTAGAAAACCATTGACGTTTTAGCCGGATGATGAGTGATGCTGTCAAAGTCTATGCCAAGGAACCCATTGAAGGTTGTACACGATTTTGCTCCATATTATTATCAGTAGAAATAGTGTAGTATGATATATGGACGGATTATGTTGTATTTCTTGTGTATCTTCTATAAAAGATAGCTACAATCAAGATTACTACTGATATTGCTACATTTTGAATACTTATTTTTAGTTGAGCATCTGGGTGTCCGTAAACCATGACATCAAAAAATTAAGCTCTGGAAATATTTAAAAGAACGTGGATTTTCAAAGGTGACCTTCAGCAACCTATCATAATACCTTACAATGTACATGTACAAGTTGTCTGTGAAATAGTTATGGTCAGTTGATTTCCTTGGTTTCTTATCCACGAATATTGTTGGAAATGGCAAAATAGCATAATAAAGAGGTTGCTAAAAAGATTGTGGCCATCATTGCAAATGCCTTGTCCATAAACAAATTAAAGTAAAATATCCAAGTATACTTCAACATCAATATGCACATGCTCGTTTGATCCCAAGTTTGAAAATGGTGTTGAGATAAGCTTGTCGAGTCTTCCAAATTTATACCCTCAACCCACAAATGTCTTTTATACTACCAAATGGGTAATCATACATTATCTTTAGCTAATAACCTGTAAATTAAAAAATTATTAAGTCCATAATAAGGCCAAAAATGGTAATAGATGCGAACACGATTCTATGGGAGGCTGGAGAATGAGTACTGTACTCATTAGGCTAATACATGTATATACATGTACAACATACACCTCTTGCTTTGATGCGGTGATGGTTGAGTGAAAACTAAACGAGATCAAAGTTCTTTTCTAGTCAGTTATAACATAAAATGTATAATTTTTTTACACTGGATAAACATAAAGTTCAGTTTGCGAAGAGTTTAACTAAATTGTATAATTACAATACTTGGAAAGATGAATCTATTAAACACTCCTCCAATCAATTTGATAATCTTTACTTCTAATTGCACATACTCCAAATATAGTGGCGCGAACCAATACAAGCTATGAATAAACCAATTCTGGACAAGTGTCCATGTTGGACAAAGGGGCGAGAAGGTAGACCACCCAATGGCTACCTGTCTATCTATTGACCTTGTTCACACGTCGAGGAAGTTACACACGATCTTATCACGATCATTATCACGCACGATCTGATCGTACGACCAAGTGGCGATTATTTGACGATCAGAGAGCAATAGAGATAGGGCAGAGAGGGCTTGAGATGTTTGACGAGTGTGCGACTTTCTGTTAGCGGGGGAGCTTCGATCCAGGCATCCTGCATTCCAAAATGATGCAATTGTAGGGTAGGTCTAGATTCTCATTACAGTGGAACATTCGATTTAGACAACCTGTTTAAAAGACCACCTTTTTATTCGCGTGTTTTTGGTAATGGAAAAGACTAAATGTGAACCTCCATAAAGAGACAGCATATCAAATGACACAACTTGAGGCCATTGTTTCTTGCGCCGATGACCACTTGCCTATGTAGCACTATGGAGGACGCTTGGTGATCGATAGATCCTTCCCATAAAACATGAATTCTTGACAGGGTGTTCAACGGGTGTTCAACTTACGAAGCTCCAACAATTCTGCTGGCCTAACATCAGTTATATTTAACCAAGGCTGGTGGTAATATGGATCAACTATGAAGAATGTTACTATGTATGTACTATGTCTCTATCTGTGATCCCTATCTTGATTATCAACATGCCATTTGATCTTTAAATCTCTGAATCGGTGTAAGATCGTCTTGCATAACGGCCTAGTGTACACGCATAACGTCCTTGTTGATCACACGATTGTTTCACATGGGGTCTACTTAAGAATTCCATCAACACATTCTATTGATATAGCCTTCTTATCGCCACTCCTATACAAGGTAGATTTTATACATGATTTCACTGACAGATCAAGGTCCTCAGAAAGGGAGGGGCGGGGGTGCGCACCCACAAGATTTCTTAGGTTTTCGATGTGCGAAGACTGTAGGGATGCCAAATACCCAAGGAAATGAATTTTCTTCTTTTCTTTTTCTTTTTTTCTTTTTTATGGGGGAGGGGGATGGAGAGGGTGAGGATGAGGGGTGAGGTGGGGGTGGGGTTGAACCTTGCGGGTTGGCATGGATCTTCCTATGTTTCTTGTGTATCATACAATTCCACTGAGTGACAAAAATGTAAGAATAATTATGCATGTGTAATAAAAATGCAAATATCCACACGGGTATGTAATGCAAATATAATTGAATTTGACTAGCATTGTTTTAATTGTTGCTTCATGGTGTTCCCTAACATATTTTTATGTGCGTCAAGACAGCATCGTCGTATATCTTCAGCTTTTGTTGTTCCAAACACGAGTTATTGAAAAAAATCCTTCATACAAAAAGTCCATATTTTGCTGATCATTTTTAAGCCATCGGTCAATTTGAACATCAGAATAATGTAGGCTCAGCCAAATCAGATGCAGGTCCTTTCTTGAATAAGTTAAAATCACAAAATAAACTCTCCTTTATTTTTACGTACGGCTTTCTAAATCGACGAACTTTGTCCGGTTAAAAGGGATAACTTAACCTAACCAATGTGTAGCTATTGTGACACTGCAAAAGAGATTCCCGTAGACAGTCACATCTGACAGTCACGATTGCTAATTCCCGACTTAGTACCAGCCCGAAGAGGATTAGAAATACACAGAAATGTATCAATTGAAGAAAATATGGTTCTACCTTTCGCAAACACGTCAGTGCCCATTAACAATGAGTACAATTCCACCGCTGATTCGTCTTCAATGGTCGTGTCTATCTGACACCAGCATAATTTACGGACATGCCTGAATGCAGAGCCATAGCAAAATGACTGGCAAATCTGCAAAGATAATAAACATAGCAATTAATAACGGCACAGGCGTCGCTTTTATAGGCGCAAAGTGTGAATATTGCAGTGAGAGCATTTAGTCTGACACCAAGGCTCGATTAATTCTCACTCTCTCCCAACTATCCGCCCTCAACAACTTGTTGGAAGACTAATCGGGGAGCTCGTGACTTGGAGTGAGAAGGTGTTAAAAATAGATTGGATAAATACGGGGATGTAAATTGTGTACATTTTTTCTAAACGCCATATTTTTGATAGAGTATTTGGGACTGACGCACGGATGTTCATACTTTGTGTCTGCATGTCTCTATGCATGCAATGCACAGTTTTGCGCTAATATAAGGTCAGACAGCCCAGAAAAATGAAGCCGAATACCTTGCGTGGTTTTGTAGAGATAAGTAGCACAGTGTTTCGGCATAGCTAATACTTTGGAACAGTAGATTAAGCTAGTATCGATCCATTTCTAGTCTAGTTCCACTCACTACAGATCAGGTGAGATGAACATTACCGACTGTCAGATTAGGGCTTCATGTTTTCAGGTGTAAAAATTGCAAAAAAAAATGCACACACTAGAAACAAAGCCATTAAAGTTTTCAAAAATGAGAATATCTTAGTACTTAGACTATGATGCATTGTTCCAAACTTGAGTTGCTGGCCTAATATTAAATCAATGTATGCAGCAAATAGGTAATTTATATTACAGTGTTTAGTAAGTAATTTGTGGTTAATGACATCACTCGTCTACCAATGAACATCTCGAGTAGATTTTATAGCTGTTGCTCTTGAGCCGTTTTCAATCTCATGCTATATACATGTAATGTGCAAAACCAGTGTCACTGTATTCATAGATGTAAACTTGCAACCGGTTTTTAACAATCAAACAGCGTTGCTAGAGACGCACCCAATGTTTGCAGTGATGGCAAGGCTATTGGTATAGTATGGCATAGTATAAATCATCAACATCATGGGCAATTTCACATTCTGGCTAGTACGTGTACCTGTCTAATAAGATGCTGAGTTGGTGTGCATATAAACATTTATATCTTTAAAAGAAATTAGATAATTTCATTATATTAAAGTGAGAATGTGTAATAATAATTACAGGTTATTTGTTTTCCCCGCCGCTGTTGAAATTACAACTCTTGCTATAGCTGAATGCATACACGTATTACAAATAATATCAACATGTAATCAAGTACTTGAAGTTGTAGTGCCCTCAAATTCTTAAACATCCATCACTCCACACCGAGCTTTGACAGTTCCATTCTCATTCCCGCACCTCCAACCACAGAATGCACATAAGAGCAAATCTCTGTCCAATCAAATTTTAACACGCTTTCTTTTATTTCAAGTCAAAGTGTAATCATCAATATTATCTAATTACACAAATCCACCTTTTCTCATCAAGCCAGCTCTTGCCCCAATTTTGACACAGCTGCAAAAGACACTCTTCCATTCCACGATATCAAGTTAGGCTCTGACGGGACTTCTGACTCCTAACCCCCGAGATTAAGGTGGGACTGGACAGTTTTTCTTTTAATATTTATTGATTTGTTAAGTCTAAAGTGTGTAGATGTCAATAAAAAAATAATCATCATGTCGCCTTGCTCGTTTGAGATTTATGAGTCAAAACGCGAAGTATGTGTGGCATGTGTGAACAGACGCTTTTTATAGATCAAATACAAGATTTTACTATTACTATTACAATACTGCTCAAAAATGTTTTTAGAGTAATATTTTTGTATCATATGGGAAGATTTTATCAAAAGCTTTTTAAAAAAGTATAAATTTGATGTAGATTACCTTCCATTTGAAAAAGATATTGAATATTTTAGGTCCTAAAAATTTATAAAACCAGAGTAGAATACGAAACATGATTTTAAGTATCATACTATATGTTTTCATAAAGCAAAATAAAACAGGAAGTAAATATTATCTAAAATGGGTAACAAACACTGTTCAGAAACGCTGATCACAGCTGATAATAGCCGTTAGAGTGAGTGTAAAAATAATGCACACTTTTACTGTCCAGTACCACGTTAAGGGAGCAAAATCACTCCACCCAAGCATGATTACCAACTAATCAAGTACTTGACTTTGTGGCCCGCCCCGCCCTGGTCGCTCACCACCCCCGCATGTCGCTTTGCCGGTCGCACGCTCACTCCCCCAACTACAAGCAGGCGCCGCCGCCGCCGCAGGGCACGTTTTTCACAATAAACCGCATCACTCACAGGATAATAGATCCTTCCGCCTGGGAATAGCTCCATCTTCTTCTCGGACACTTTTCTTGATTTAATTGTGTTGAAAACTTGTTGCAGTTGTTACAGCGCAAGTTTGGGGCTGCACTATGAAAGACGGGTGGCTTTTTGTCGTCTGCAAGTTGAGATATTGTGGAAGTTGTTTTGAAAGTATATAAGGAACAAACAGAGTTAGCATTTAATTGCTGATGTGATTACCAGTTTGGACAGACTATAGAGATCGCCTATTGCGCTTTTCTTAACGTGTCTTTAACGCACAGCAGCTTTAAAAGGAACGAAATAGGTGTGCAAATTGATATATTGATATTGATACCGCGTGCAGATATTCAATTGGTAAATTCAATAGTTATTATTCAAGATAGTTAACCAGTAGGCAAATACAACTGAAATTTCCCATTTGCTCAAAAAGTGCACCCTGCAAATACAACTTGAAACAGCAGGTAGAAAGCTTCCAAGTTCACAAGGAAGCAGACGATAGATTTCTTGCACGCGACGACAACCTGTCAATCAAAACAGATTAAATCGACATTGATAATAACCGTCGCTGCGCTTAACCGAAAGCGTCGTCGTTGTATTAAACGTGACGGTTTCCTCTTCTTTGGACTAGTTGGTGAGAAACCGTGATAGATTCTTCGACTTCTGGTGTTTCAAGGATCGGATTACCTGGTTTAGAACGCATCTCGTATTTCATGGTTTATTAGGGCGAGGAAGATTTTTTAAAGTCAAATATACAGACAAATAGAATTGAGACATTGGACGTAATCTCGATTTCAAATTAATTGAGTTAACGATCCTGGGACATTCTTAAATATTGGAGACGAAAATATCACCGTATTTGTGGGATGCCCATTCCATAGAAGGAAGTCTGACACTGCAAGAGCATTTCTTACTCGGACAATTTCTTTGTTTAGTTCGAGAAACATATAAAAAGTAGTTGATATCGCAAAATAATTTGCAGAGTAAAAAGTGAACGTTTGTGGGAGCCCATCCGTAGATAATAGAGGCAATTGTGAGTCGATAAGTACGCGAGGATATCTACAACATGCATTGGAGCGTGACGAGTATTGCAGAGCGCGGGGTACTGACGGCGTTAGTCATCAACCTCCACTGTATTGTACTGCTTGCAATACCATGCAAGGTTAGTTATCTTTTGCAACAGTAGTCAGTACTAAAAGGTTTTCAAACTTGATTCTTGGCGTTTGCATGCTGTCATCATGCATGGGGATGTCCGTGCGCGATTATTTACTTTCTCCGGGGCGATCGTATTACATGTACATATGTATGTCAACTATCATGTAATAAATAACGCCAAAATTAAAAGTCTTGATTTCCCACCAAAATACTTCATTTTCATAGGGTTTTTACACGTTCGCCATCGATCGCGCGTACGAAACCCATGAAATCCCTGAAGTGCGCCTCTCTCCCCCTTTTCTAAAAACCTGGATCTGCCATTGACCTATTACATCTATGCACTTTTATGTTTGTTGCCGGGACTACAACTGTAATGAGATATTTTGTGACAATTCTATCAATACCTTCTCTATGAAAAAGATTGATAATAATGTATCAATCTGGCAATATTGTGACGAATATGTGTTTTTGAAGAAAGGATTTTTTCATTCAGTGACTGCCCCACTCACGCATGATTATTGGTAACTGATTGCATGAGAAGTCAACACGTAAAAGTCAACACGGCAATAGAGTATCATATTTCATATAGTCATAACAAACGGTTTTATGTACAGGAACACGATTGTGTGAATTATGATTGTTCTAAGAATATTTTTTTTTCTTTCTTTTTTTTGAACAAACCCAATTAGTTGCGACAAACCACGAATTCCGCCCGAACCACGTTGCGTGAAACGGGAATTTAATCACTTTTGCAAATTTAAAATGCAATACTTTTATAGCGTAGGACAGTGTATCAGTTTGAACTGCTCTCATAGGCCGTACAATAAAATATATATGATTGAGGTAATATGGGTTCAGCCCTATCATTCAATTCTATCCTTCATGATCACACCACACACATATCAACCTGGGATATTAACACATGCATAGTTAATGTGAATAGCACGTGTATTATATATGTAGTATTGAACAAAGTAAACACCTAAAATTATGCATACTTTCACACGCATATGCATCGGGTCTGGTTGAGCAAACTTACCTCTAACTGCTACGTGGTACCTTCACATTTAATAGGTACAGGTCAAACGAGTGAACGCTAATGTGAGTGAGTAGCATGTCTGCGCTACGGTAGTGATGCGCTGTGTGCTCCCCGGGGAGTTGAGAAAGATATAGTGTATAAGGATGTCAATGACTTGCTATAGGTGTAGAGTCGCTAGAGCACGACAAACTGCATTGCGACTGTAAATACGCATACATACATATTGTACATTTTTACTGTTTAACATTGTAAAATGTGAATTACTCATTTGTCAAGATAATAGTAAGGATTCTTAATAAGTATAACCGAATGCTGTTGCGCAAAATTGCTACTGCTTAGTGGACTACCAGTCACCATTAACCCCGGGGGTATAGAAAAAAATGAAATCATCATGTTATGATTTTCAGTCCCCCGTCTAAATTTGTTGGTGTTTGAAAATATCAGCACCCACCCACTAAAACCTAAAATTACTACCAAGTTTTTGGGCCGCTCCTATAAGTGAATTCCAGATTTTCAACCCAAATTAACTTGAGTCCCCCACCCCCACCCCTCCCCCCACCCCCAAACCCGTCCGCCACTCTAGTTTTTTTGTTTATACCCTCGTGATGCACGATAAATGGTAACCGCTTTACCATTACTAGTATCAGCTCATGGATTCTTCCATAAACGAAAGTAGTTTTTCTAAGGACTTAACACAAGTCATATGTTTTTATGTACTATTGCAGGTTTATGGTGATGTTTTTAAAGACGGCGAATTAAAAGACTATATTAAAGGTGATCCATCCTCTGACTTGTTTTAAACACAAAATAAGAGGGAAATAAACAAACTATGATGCCAACTGTGACATAAAAAATCAGACATTGCATAATTAACTATGCGTATAAAGACTAATGAGCAACAGCAGATTTCCTATGCGAAATGCAAACTGTATTTGACGTCACACATAAAGCAGTTTTCTGTTATACGTGCTGCTATAAAATATGATAGCAACCCCTCATTGCTTCAATTAATTGCACAAATTTCTTTAAAATCAATTAGCATAAACTAGGATCAAACAGTCCCAAATGTTTAAGCTGAATCATTCGTATACAGGTTTGTGTACATTTTCAAACTTCTCTCACTCTCTCACTTCTTTTATTAAGCATTTATTCTACCAATGATAGATATAGCTGAAGACAGGTTTTACAACCCTATGCTTCCTTTTGACTATATCAAGTGGTGGTCCTGGCCGGACTCGAACTCACGACCCAAGGTTGCATTCGAATCCCACGACCTCAGGGTTGAGATGATAACTGACCAAATATGTAGGCCGGAGGTTATAGAGACATCGGTTCGTCCAAGTAACCTTTTAACAGCTCGCTGATTGGTATGATCGTATCATTCTGGTTTCACAACCTTGGGGTCGTGAGTTCGAGTTGCGCCAGGGCCACTTTATATAGTCAAATGGAAGCTTAGGGTTGTAAAACCTGTCTTCAGCTATATCTATCGCTATGCTTGCTAAAAGACGTGAGAGAGAGAGAAGTTCGAAAATGTATCCGCAAGCACTGGGAAACACATATATAGGTTTGCATCCAGTCATGAATTAGACGTACATTTGTAGTCTTGACACAGGCGTCTTTACTAATTTGACATACACCAAGTTGTATTCTTATGGTTTAAAGTAATTACACAGTTTCAACATTTTGTTTCCCTATATAAGGCTTAACATACATCTGCCATGGATCTTTAAAAAGTCATATTAGGTACGTGGACGCTTCGAACCGTCGTAGTTAGCAAGCTACACAACTGCGAAGGTGTTTCAAGTTATGTGATAAGTGGCCGTTATGATGAGATATAATTAAAGGATTGCGGTGAAACGACGCCGTGTTTTATGCAGAACGCAGACTCATTACAGAGTACATAGGGTGTGCTGTGACATTCTTGTGGTTGTCTAAAGTTACACAATTATGGAATCCGCTATGCCCGTCATAATTGAATAAGAGTCAGACCAATAGAGCAAAAGACCGAGTCATATTGACTGAATTAATTGGTTATTTTAAAAAGCAGTCAAATTACAGAATTATGACACCAGATTTAAATGTATTTGATTTAGTTGCTGTCAGGGTGGTTACCATATTGATGAGCGTACAAATTGTATGGGAATAATTGGACATTTATATCATTGTTCCCAAACAACACTGGCGTAATAATAATCTTATCCTAACCACACGTACTTTAAACGATACACCAAAGTTATTATTTTACTATGGGTCTACCATATATAGACAAGTAAATTGTATTCGTCTCTATTTTGTGGAATCGGCAATAGTTTTCATTCAGCCAGCTTGTCATAACACATCCTTGTAGTGAAAGTCTGGTAACACAAAATAAGAGGGAAATATACAACTATGATACCACCTGTGACATGAAAAAAAACCCCAGACATTGCAGAATTAACTATGCGTGAAAAGGCTAAAGAGCAATAACAGATTTCCTATGCGAAATGCAAACTGTATTTGTCGTCACACATAAAGCAGTTTTCTGTTAATGGTGTTGCTATAAGATATGATAGCAACCCCTCATTGCTTCAATTAGTTGCGCAAAATTCTGTAAAATCAATTAGCATATACTAGGATCAAACAGTTCCGAATGTCAAAGCTGAATCATTCGTAGGTTTGTAGCCATTCATGAATTGCACGTTGTCTTGATACAAATGTCTTTTATAGATAGACTCGAAGCATCTACCTGGCAGTTAATGGTAGATTCAGATTTTCTTCAATGTATCTACTTTGCAGTAAAAAGTTGAACATTGGTGACTGTCTGACCGGGGTTTTAAGTTTGTACTGTGTGTTAAAGTTAATAGGAAAGTACGCATTACGTCATCCACTAATCCTTTATTCTTGTCCAATCATTCAATATTGAGACACCAATTTACTTTAACATTAAAGTGCACCTTATTTGATTTAAAACCCATTATTTCTTATACAACCTATGCTATATTTTAAACTCTTACCATTTACACCATTAGTAAGATGAGAAGTTTGTTGTAATATGTACATAATTGTTGGTTGACCTTATTGCTTTACGACACAAATATATAGCTTATGCATAATATTTAGTGCTTGAAAATATTTTGGACAGACAATATGCGTTTATAACACTGGTGTCAAGACATCATGATGGAATCTTTGAAGAGACGTGCGTTTACACACATGTTGCCATAATAGCGTATTTTTGGAGTTCTAAGTGAAGGTCGCGCTATGCAATGCTGCTTTGACTCTATGATGTAAGTTAATTGTAGTGAAAACACGAATGATAGTAACCAAAAATAACCTTTTTTTTAACAAAATGTGGGCAGACTTAAGTCTTAAGGGATCTCAAGGGTTTCATACGCGCGATCAACTGCGAACTTGCCCCCAAACCCTATGAAAAGATGTTTTTGTGGGGAAAAAAGATGGAGGGGTGGTGCCCCCTGCTTCTACCCATGCCACCCACCCACATGTTTTCAGACAACAATCACACTGCTACACAATGCTACTTCCCCCGTAACCTCATCAGTCACTAACGTAGCATCAAGCAAGCATCATCAATAACGTGGTCTGAAGCGGCAGGCGGGAAACGCCAAGTATTCCCAATATAGCAACACCCCCTCCCAGCACCCCTCCTCCCTCCGCCGCCGATGCTCCTTCTAATCAAGAGTGTGTCTCTCATTGTGCACTATAAATACACTGCCACCAACGATCCATTCTGAGTGACACTTATAAGTCTTTAGTCTTGTTATCTAGAGAGAGACTGGGGACGTGGTGTCATTCTATTTTTTCAGCACGCACATTATTGCGGAATGCAACTCACTGCATAGATACGACATACATTCATTTGAAGTCATAAACGAACTTAACAGCAGAAGAGGAACAATTCTACTTGAAACAAAACTTAAAATATTTCGGGGAACATAGTTCACAGCGTGCTTGCCATGTTCACGGTGTTTGATGCTGCTTTAGTTTTGTATACGTGGGGTAGGGCGCTAAAGTAACTACCAGTGGATAATTAGGTATTCAATTTAATTTGAAACCATAGCATTAGGTATTTAAAGGATAACCCATCGTAAATGCATATATTCAACCGAGTGTGCACAATGATATTACCTTTTAATCGTTTAATAGATGTCTGCATGGCATGTAGGCCTATGATATGCATGGAAATATAAAAAGAAGACAGTATAAAAGAAGACCCACATTTACGTGTACATTCGTATATGTATCGTGTAATTGTGCATGCATAATTCTAACCACCTCAATTTCAAGCTTGATTACATGGTAAACAAGTTAAAAGAACCAATTAGGATTCAGGTAGGCGGAAACTAAAAGTGTCGTGGATGTGTTTTCTTTGAACTTTAAATCAAAACAACTTACTGGTAACTATACAAAACTTTGGTCCAATTCGAGAACATTCTAGACGTGTACTCTACAGAGGACATCACCTCAAGACCCCAGCGCACCCTCAGTTTCCCCCTGCAGCTCCAAATACATACATTTCCCTACCCATTAACACACAACCCTACCAAGCACCCCCCCCCGGCCACAACCACATAACCAAGCATCACTCCAAAATTACCTTCATCATCATCACCCCAGAGGACGTGTTTTCCCGCCAACACGATAAACCACCCCCGCAATAAGCATTGATTAACGGAAGTGGGCGATAATCAAAGACACTGCGCCTAATGCCGACTCCCACTACCAGGTGGCGTGGAAGGAGGGTCATAACAAGGTCGATTCGTCATGTGCGCCACTTACAGCAGGCACTTGCCACTTAGTCCCCTATTAACACCCATATTGGCTAAATATAGCATGGAAATCAACGTTAATTGCGTCACTCTGAGCACCATAACATGGTCTGGGAGAGTAGATTGCGATGGGGATGTTGATGAGCCGTGGTTTTAGAAAGGTTTCTGGACTCTTTCTTTCTTTGCCCATTGTGCATGTTGGGTCTCAGTGAAATTTCAACCAACTCCTGTGTAGGTGATGCTTACTTTGAAGTTTATTTAGACGGGTGCGGTTATATGCCTATATTTGATGGTTGCACTTCCAGGTTGTGCTGGATTATCCCGTCATAATAATAACAGTATTACTTACGTGGAAGTAAAAGCAAGTCATACGTTTAGCTGAATAGTAATCTTTTAATTGATTGTGGCACAGTAGGGTGGTGGTTGCAAGAGGGATTAAAAATAAACATCTGTCGAAGGTTTTGAATCCTTCTTAGGTTGGTTTGAGAAAACAAAGCAACATCAATATATTTTACGAGCTATTTTATCACATGTTAATGTAGTGTGCAAAGATAACACAGCCATTATAGAGGCATTCCTAGTGGCTCATGTGTATGATACATGCATATAGGCCGAGGCAGTGAAAGAGAACTTCTTGATGATCCACGGAAATTATCTTTGTCAACTGAGCGTTTTAATTACGACGCTTGACATCTGGCTGATATTTATGACAAGCTAAAAATCGGTCGTTTGGGAATCTACTGTAAGCCATGGTCAGACGATTCCGAATAATGGAGTGAAATCAATTGTGGGAATGTAGCTATTAATAATTGGTCATGCCACATGTTCGTTTTATACATTTCCTGTCTTCCAGTATAGGGACATTGAGAGGATGAATACAGTACCATCAGGCAAATAATAATCTTCAATAAATAGTGCTTTAAACCTGCTTTACACATTAGCGAATCCCACCTACGTAGCTCTACGTACACCAGCGAACTGGCAAATTCTTTAAGAAATGTTGAACTCGTTCAAAATTCAGTGACGAATTTACTGTTTGGTTACAGCTACAACTAATTATGCTGTGACTAGGGGTCGGAGAACATTCGCAGGTATAAGTAACACTTCGTTTTGCTCAGCAACTCGTCGCAACAAGCATTTTACTACGTTTGAAGTCGCCGAAATTCGCTCGAATCAGATACTTGACATAATTCGTGTTTTGTTTTTGTTTTATTTGATTTATTTCGTTTATCACAGGCATATCAATTACAAAGTAAATAAAAGATTACAAATAAGTAAAAAAATATAAAAAGAAGTAAAATTGAATAGAGATATACAAATATAATAACAAAATGAACCGTGTGACAAACAAGGAGCACTAAAAAGATATCCATTTAAAATGGAGAGTCTTATTTCCATAGTGGACTTCGGTGAAAACATGGAAAAACAACTGACTAGAATTGGTGCCATAGAACATAATAATTACATTACTAATGATTAACCTTTTAACAAATATATTCTTATTACTCTTTTATAAAATGGTCCATATAATATTTCTTACATTTTGATTTAAAAGACACCAAACAGTTTGACTTTCGTATTGGTAGAGGCAGACTATTCCAATATTTAATGCTACAATATTTAAACGTTTTCCGTCCATTAGACTTAACTTTTGGTACAATGTACGACAACTCTTTCTTCCTAGTATTGTATGAATGACTCACAAGTTTAACATCACATAAATATGCGGCCTTTTTTATATGTATTTTATACATTAACCATAAAGACAAGTATTCAATTCGATCATTTACATTTAACCATCCAACTAATATAAAATCCTCAGAACAAAGGTAGTGCCTTCCATCATAGTTTAAAATGTATCTAATTAGCCTATTTTGTGTTGGTTGAAATCTTGTTTTCACTTTTTGGGGCAACCCTCTAAACCAGCTGTCTCTCTTTAAACCCAAAATACATATTATTTCTTTACAAAAAATTCAATTAAGCATTGATTTTTTCTCAACATTAAGGGGCGGTGCAATATTTAACAGGCGGGGGGACCGGTGCGTATCGAAAAACTTGTCCGAAAAAAGGTCTTGTCCCCTGCTGATGTGATGAAAAAAAAACTGATGTCCCATGACCTCTTCATAAAAAATGTCTGCGTCCCCTCCCATGAATATTTGCGTGAGTAATTTGTACCGATTCGCTCACGTCGAGGTGGGATTTCAGCAGCTGAAAAAAAGTACATGTCCCATGCCCAACGAGAATGAAAAATCATCCGGTCCCCCTACTTTGCACCTTGAAAAAAGTACCTGTCCCCCTACCAAATGCACCGGTCCCCCAATTCCTGGTAAATATTGCACGTCCGAAAGTTTGCACCGGTTCGCCCATGATAAGCTAGCCATAGATAAACCACTAAAATCCTGATCAAAAGTAACACCTAAATATTTTATACTGTATTTTGACTCAATTGTTGGTGCGTTGGAGTGGTTAGTCTACGATCGCTTATGTGTAAAATTAGTTTTAGTCCCTAATCAACGTTCATGTAACGATTTCCCTCAAAATTTGCCGCATTAAACCCACTTTACACATAAGCGACCTTAGGTGAACCCCTCCAACACACCCACACGTATGTCAAGTTCTCAACTTGCACGTATTGTGGCGACATTGAACGTAGTAAAATTGTATGTAGCGACGATCTTCTAAACCAAACGAACTGTTACTTATGAATGCGATCCCTAGACGCAGCATAGCATGTTCAACATTTCCTGACGAATGTACCAGATCGTCAGGGCACGTTAGTCTGCGTGGGTGGAATTCGCTAATGTGTAATGTTGGCTTTAGACACTGGAATCATTTCGCAAAGTTATGTTTCATGCATATCAGTATTTTTCTATGATTTTAGCATGTGTGAGTTCAATGTCAATCACCGTGTAATCTGCCCAGTCCTGTAAAGTGATTGTCCGTGTTGTGTTAAGAAATTCATTTCGGCAATGCCATGTAACATACACGAGGGCGAAAATTTGTTCGCGATTGCGACGGGGTGTAACTGTGTTCCACTTGAAAAGTTTAACTGTGTAGAAGGTCTATGTGAAGGAGTTAACGGGTGATTCTCAAAACCATTTACATGCAAACCTCCACCCACGCCCCAAATACACTATTTGTATTGCCAGTATGTTCTGAACAATGACATCTCAAACCATTGCCGGGCAGTTAGCTACAGAGATAAGAGCAATGGGTCTGTCTGAATGTGCCAAACAGTTGGTAGTTAACTTACCCTGCACGTTTGGTACGTATAAACATGTACCCACCCCCTTTAGGTAATAAAAGGTATGCATGCAAGGTAGTTAAATATGTTCTGACTTATAACAACACACTGCTAAACTGAGTATTCAAATTTACTTTGTTGAAAACTGTATGATATATGAAATGAAACCTCCAACTATTCCGGTCACCAAGATGATATAAAGTTGTTTGCCGCGATTCTTACCTCCACAAAAATAGACTACATAAGTCCTCATAAATAGTTCACCTCTTCATTTAATGACTGCACTTAGAGAAGCTGCCCTTAAAAATGTGTAGATAAAGATGTTATAATGGGTTATATACTGGAACAATTTTTCATTTTAGTTAACAGTGCATTGCAATGCCCGTAAAGTCTCTCGGTGCTCAGTTTGATGTATAATATTTCTGAATAGCTATCTTTTTTTAGGGTTGCTCCTTAAAAGATGGTGCGTGGGCGTATGGAATTTTTACCAGAATGTCTACGCACTATTGCACTGCTGGGCGCAGACAGAAGAAACATGTAACTGCCGGGCTGTGAAAACGAACTTTTTTGTATTGTTTCATTGTGTGGCTCCGCTCACACTGACATATGGGAGGTGAAATTCCATGTTAAAGAAACACGTGCACATTTAATTAGATGGTGAATTAGTGATCCAGCTTTAATATTTGTTGGGACGATCTGGCACTAGCTTAAGCTTACAGATTTGTAAGCGTATTGAAGTGGCATCTCAATCTCAATCACTACCACAAGAAATTGCATTAAAAATATACATGCTATATGAAATGCATTTAAGTCATGCACTAGATGCATTAAACTATGCACGTGTAGATCATTATCATCTGTATTTCCACTATCTTCCCGTCAAGTTTACGAGTATTACAAATTAGATGTACATGCAGTCTTGTCTAATTAAGGAACGTTAATTTCAAAGAACTCTTTGTGGACTACGTTGCTAACTAGCTAATTATGTGTCCTGATCCATATGCATGGGTTTTGTTCACCCAGCAATTATCCACATGAATAATATACATTGTCAACGTGGCTGACTGTACGCCAGTCACCCAGACCAATTACTTTCACATAAGATAATGCTCTAAACATCAGACGTCTAACCCCACCCGCCCCCGCACCATAGGACGCAAGCAATGCATTTTCCTCATGTTCCATGTATTCAGCCTACTGTGATTTCAAGATAAGCACGTGTATCTCTTTGTTCTCTGGCAGATCCAGGTTTTTAAAAGAAAAAATGTGGGGTCGGTGACATATCGGAGACATGTCAAAGTATTAGTACGCTGGAAGCTATATATAGTGTGTAGAGGGCCATGGGATCGGTGAGATAGAGGGTATTTTGTCTCTAGTACTACCCCCCCCCCCCAACTGGGATCTGCCAATCTGATTAAGCTCTAACACACGGATGTTACACAACCAGGAAGAATATAAACCGCACATGATTGATTTGGATCTATTCAAAGGGACAGCATGACAATTTCATTTTAATGTATGTTATAGGTGTTGTAATGTATGGTACAAAAGCTTGCGGTTTTTGTAGCCCATAGCCCCTTGGAAATTACATGTTTAATGTGCTCTCTCCTCTGAGAAAGCCAATGGCAAAATACCAAAATTACAAGCTCAAACAACAGAACCTTACATTGTATTCAATACGCAATCAACAGTAAGACAAACCCATTTCGCACACATCTCTTCACATTTACCACTCAGGAGTGTCTTCAAGTGGTCTCAATATACAGAGCGCCTCTTTAGAGCATCCCAGTGGTCTCTGTTAGAAAGCAAAATGGCCCGATTTCATTATTATAGAGGTGGCTTGTTCATAGATGTGAAAAAGTCACATATGTAGGGATTACAAAAAAGTGAGCTTCGAAAATCCCCTGGGGTGTGCATGGGTGTGTCAGTGACTATAGTGATCCTCATTACTGGTAATCACAAGTTCTACTAAACATACACACTACACGTAGCCGTGCCTATAATCACCCATGTACACCCCGCCGCAGCCTTCCGTCGTCTGTGACGTCAGCAATCACACAAAGGGCGGCCATTGCTGATGACGTCACGTCTGCGGCAGCCATCTTATCACCGCCCTGCACGTGGCCTCTCGGGCCCGCGTCGCTCCCCGCCCGTCCCCGGCACCATTGTGGCCTGCCCTGGTGCGGAAGGCTGGAGGCTTTCATGGCTGACGGACAGGCAGAAAGCATCGCACCCCGGGGAGGGAGTATTAGGCTTGTAATTTGCGCCAGTCGAATATCGGGTGTTTGGCTTGTTGGATTTGCTCGCTGTATAGTGTATTTAGAGTGGGATTCCGGTGATCACATGCGAGCAGCGTGCCACTTGCAGCGAACAGCGAGATATTCTTGTCGTGCACTGTTGGTGTACATTAGCTTATTTTGTTTCTGTGTTGATACACCGCCTAATAGTCATGTTTACGTGCTCGTGATTCCTAGGGGTGAGGATTCATGTAGATAACTTCATCCTGTCTATGCGTTCGTCTATATGCAAGTACATGCACATGTACACACAATCACTTCTATTCACTGCGGATAAATAAGTATCACTGTAACGCATATTGCGTCAAGTGCAAGTAAACCGCACAAACAAATTGTAACTGATACGATTGTTACTGAACCTCCTACATGGGGTCCGCAGTAAATGTTACATCCTCTTGTTTTCTTTCCCCAGGAGAATTGAAAAAAAAGGTTTCTCTGCCACTTTTTCAAACGTATCTTTAAACAATTCCCTGGCGATACATCTAAGCTTGTCCTTTATACGAGGTTATACATCTCGTGTCGAACGACACGGTCCAAACAGGGCCGGTTCAGGAGCAACCCATGGAGGGGCATTTAGTGAAGCAGTAACACCCATCATCTTGAAACAGTCATACGAGAAAGTCATGACGGAAGAGAAGATGACATCCTTGTTAATTCGGCTTTGACACGAACAGAGGAAATAGACACTCCTGTGAGCAAGCGACAATTCGGATCATTTGGGGACTTCATTCCAGGAAACTGTCTTTAAAAAAAATCTTCCTGATATTTTTTTCAGTGATGAGCGGTGATGTTTACTTCGTATCTTAAACATTTTTATAATGGGCCATGACAGTCAAAGAGAGAACTCAAAAGATGGTTATGCCGTTGTTGAGATAAAGATGTACAACACTTGTGCTTTGTTAACTATCTGTCTTTTGTTTTAACACTATAAACTTGCTATTTAGCTTCCGTATTTATTTGTGTGTATAACTACGACTAACATGGAGACGCTAGCAAACACATCTATTGGCATCAATGTTCCCGTTAGTTTCACACACATTAATTTGCTCTCATCCCCAAATCCAGAACCAGCAGCCCAACCCCATCGACATCCGAGATCCCGTGCGTGGCGTCCAGATAGACAAGCTTCCCGGAAGTCGAGTGGAATATGACCCCTTTCCAGGACACTTCCGGATCACACCCTCGTAAGTATGACACTTTGTTTCCGGGTAATAAGCTGCTATGAGACTTCTTTTCTTCTTTTTTTAATTGTTGTTTAAATAATAAAAAGTCGTTATGCTAACGGTACCACTGTATGCAAAGTGTCCACATTATTGAGGTGGTCCTATTTGTGAAACATTTTCAATGGGAACACATAGGATATTTATAATATAGTGGAAGGCCATATATAATTTTCTGCTTTTCTAAGATACATTTTGATAGTATATTCTAAAGAAGTTCATGTTACATTTGGTTTATGATGGTCTTGTTTGCAAACGAATGTTCCCATTACAATTTTACAAGCTAATGTGTCCCAAGACGTTCTATGACAATTGAAAATTCACAGTGGTAATGGGTTACAAATGAACTTACATGTGCTGGCTTTGTTGAATACGTGTGTTTCAAATTCCACGAGTGTAGTTAGTGCCATGTTCCGCAGTTGCAATCTTCTCTTTTTCTGTTTAAAGGACACTTTCATTTTTATCTCAAATTACATTCGTTTGTATCCTATCTTCTAATAAGGAGTTGTATCGTGATGAACAGGCAAGTAGATGAAAATACTGTGCGTGAGAGGTAGATAAGATTCCACTTCCCATTTTAAGAATGCATATGTGAAAAACACCAAGTTATAATTGATGAAAAGATTGATGTTTCCACATTGCATATATATCTTAATTGTTGGGAATTGTTCAAGCCTGCAGTGATTGAAGTAGCAAATTGTTCTACATTTCCATCTTAGGCCTAAAATATGATCAAATGCACCAAAATTACAATTGACTTATACCATTTAGGGGGATCCAGCGATCAATGTTGGTAAACGTTTGTTTATCTTGGATTTTCATCTAGCTTTAATACTTGGGCATCAATCAATACCAACAGCCTATAAAGGCTGAAATTGTTTTTTTTTTTAAATAAAATGAAAATAACATACGGACACAAACAATACTTCAGATCAAGTATCTCCATCGAGTTCCGAACCCTCGAGCCGAACGGTTTACTGTTCATCGTGGGCAATTTCCACAAGGGCGACCTGGCCACAGCGTACCTGAGCAATGGACGAATCATCTTCGCCCGGCGCTGTGGATATGGGCGCGCCTTCGAGATACATCGGTACAGGCTAGACGACGGACTATGGCATAAGGTGAGTGTTTCGAATCCACGAGAAGCTTTACGTTTATTTTTCAGCGCACAAGTTATTCGTAAAGCAGTGTATTCAGATGGTGTGTTCGCGTGGTTATAGAGTTTGGGGTCGAGGCTTTAAATTTATTTCTTTTTTATGGGAGGGGGGGTGTAAAGATACCTAAAAGGGCTCAAACAGTCATCTTGGATCTTTTGTGTGATTTGGGTTAAATGGCTGATAATAGCAGACATGACAGTGATGACACAAAAAGTTAGATGAAGTATATTTCGACCCCTTACAACCTACACGCAATATAGGTAAGATAAGAACGGTTCCTTTAAAGTAATCTCAAATGATCCACAATGATGGATTAAAACCTGAAATAATCTGCCAAAATAATCACCAACCCTCTTGGGTAAAATTGGCATATTCAGCTAGTGTTGAATTCATGCAAGTTCTAATCTTCAAGCACACTGGAAAAGTAGTACATTTTACAGACAGTTTTAATAATGGATTTCATGTGTAGTGTAACATGTCTACTGGAAACTATTGCCTTGAATCTTGCTGAAAAAGAACTCAAAGAAGAAAGCAAGTTGGTCGAAAATACATGTAGTGTATTCTCCTCCAAAGAAGGCTAGTTTACAGCAAGTGAGAAAGATTAAGCCAAATGTCACAATGCTGTAGACATCTCACCCACATACTTGTACCCTATTCCATGCCGCAATGAGCCTAGTTATCAAGCATATAGCTTCCAAACGTATTTTGCCTGCAGAGAAGGGCTTTTTATTGCTTGACATCCAGAAGTGGTAATTATCTGTGTAAACACACGTATCTTGTATCAGGTGCGCTCTTTGCACTTTTCTATGGCAATTGAGTTGAAGAAGGTGATGCCATTTCACGTGTATTAGGGAGCGACCATCATTAACGGTACAGTGGGGGGGGGGGGCGGTCATTTGGTGGGGGAGGCCGCTCAATTTTCTTTGGTCACAGAAGGGAGGGCACTCAATTCTCAAACGGAAAAGGTAATAATTCACACACTTTTGTCGTGAATTGATGTATTCCTGCAATATGTATGGTTTTGCATATAACTGTATTGTAATGTCAACACAGCAAGACAAATAGATTGCTAGTTATGTATTCATTGACCATTGGCAGTGAATGATTCATTGCTACACACTTTAAACAGTTTTCAGGGAATCTATCCAATATTAAACTTTATAATACAAAAGTATATGTCATTGTTCATATTTATCCGGGTGTGGTTGGGGCAGGGTCGCTCAGTTTGTTAAAGTTCACATCGTAAATGCTATAACGTTTGACGTTTCTCAGATAGGGGATGCATGGGTATAGGAATGGGTTCCATGGGTTACACAATAGGGATGAAACAATGGGTGAATTGGGATACCAACATCAATGCCAAAGTCAAAGAGGACAAACGTGTTTCGCGTGATGCAATACATAACGTGCATGTGATTGCATACAATCAGCCTTTGCAAACACGGAACACTATATCTACCATAGAAAACAATGGATACCATCATTATGTAACTCACGGGACGCCCCGGGACGTTATGTCTTATGGTATGAGCCCTTGAAAACACGGAACACTATATCTACCATAGAAAACAATGGATATCATCATTAAGTAACTCACGGGACATCCCAGGACGCCCCGGTACGTTATGTACGTTATGTACGATATGCACCGTCCCGTGTTCCGTTCCGTCCCGTGTTTTAGTATTAGGCCATGGGGATGGCATTCAATTTCAAAGCAGAGAGTTAGGGAGGGCGTTCAATTATCTTTTTTATCTCATCAGTACCAAATGACCGCCCCGCCCTGTACAATTAATGAAGGTCGATTTCCGTAAGTTGCAACTGTTGTTAGCTAGAATAAACTCGCCTTAACAATAAAGATAGCAGAATCATGCACGAGGATATACCGAGTATCGTCTGACAGAAAAAAAAGTCTCCTTGAGCACGGTCATAGAGCTGCGCACGCATCATGCGATTGCCGGAAATGAGCGGTAAAAATCTACTTAAACGTTTGGCGCGAGACTTCCGCCTCGGTGCTAAGCAGACGAGAGATTAGAAATTGTTTTCGTGTTCAAAACACATTATCTAACTTTTACCATAGCGCCTTTGATATGTTTACAAGGTAGCCTGTAGTTATTTGCCATTCCTTGTCTTTATTTGCGTCAGCCAGCCAGCCAGCCATGCAGGCAGGCAGACAGGCAAACTCACTCACTCACTCACTCACTCACTCACTCACTCACTCACTCACTCACTCACTCACTCACTAATTCACCTATTTCCAGGCCCAGTATGTGCACACCACCAAAGGAGGGAAGCTATACATCGACGGAGACAACCCGTTCCGCCAGTACCACATGGGACCATGCGCTGACTTTACGTCGGTGCTCTTCGGAGGGCTGTCTCCCCACCTAGAGGTTAATCGATGGACAGTCAGTATCCAATCAAGTGTTGCTTCAGTATCTCACTGGTGTTTTCAATAGGATGGGGCTGCTACCGGGGGAGTATTTGGAGGTGGGGATTGACTTAAGATTCTGTCCCAGAAACAATGAAGGCTGTTGTAGAACCTTTAAAATCATATAAGAATTTATTTCTTTGCTGTGATGTCTGTTTTCTATAATAGTACTAACTACAACAGAAATTAGTTTGTATCTTAAAAAATATATATTGAAAACACCAGTGACTAGACCACAGTCAATTCTAGTACATAATTTGTGGTGGGAAATATTCTTCAGATGGTATATTCAGATTGAATTGGCAGTAACTGTTATTTGGTGAAAATCATCTGACTGTGGTCCTTGGCTATTCCGTGGCCATTGTTCAATGTGAAATTCTATAAATTGTCGTATATTTGTTGTTAGTAATGTGCATGTAGACTCTGTGATTTTCTAATGATTGGCTCTATCTTTAATCTTGAGTGTCGCACATCAATGATCAAAATGTGGAATCGATTGCCGCAGTACTACCTAAAGTTGTAGTTGCAAAAAGGAATGAAATTCTAACTCTACTTGTGTCTCTATAGTATACATCATATTTAAGATGGTGATTACGTGCTTATGTGCTTACTTTTATATTTTGTATTTATTAGTTTATTTCATCAGTTCGTATAATGTTCTTGCTTGACGAAGTAAGATGACTCTTTCATAAATGTGTCAATAATAAATGAAATGGAAACTACAGGTGCAGAATACTGAATACTAAGATACTGAATAATGAAATGGAATACTACATGTGCAGAAAACTGCTGTGTATAACGATAAACTGTTTCCAAACAATATACATTCCATATTGTTATATAATTATAATAAAACACCATTTTAAAAACACTGAAAAATTCTAAACAGGGACAAGATGTGAAGCACCGCTTTTCTGGCTGCCTGCGCCGCATGCGTATTGACAACAAGATCCCGGCTCTTCACCCCAAGTACCATGCCGTTTCCGAGTGCTCACTGGACGATGGGGGAACCCGTGAATGACCAGGCCGTACTCATGCACCCAGCTTATGGGATTTCGTCAACTACGTCGTTCGGACGGACTCTCTGTTTTCAAGGAGGCGCCGTCGCAATGTGCTGAGCTTATGACCCGGCGCTTAATAGTACTCATCCCCACGATGTGAGTCTATCGCTATGAAGAAGTTTCGGTTCCGGCGCTTGGAACTGATGTTGCTGCTGCTGCTGCTGCCATGACCATGCATATTAATGAATGTCAGATATATTTTAGGCGATGCAAATTCAAGATAAAATTGGGAATGTTGTACTATTACTATAGGTGCCAAGGACTTTATAGGTGGGTCAATGGTGGGCTATCAGCTAAATTACCAATATTGGGTCTCATTTTGCTGGTGCCATTCAAAGTGAAAATTTGTATCTATTTTGTTCTTGCATTTCGGTACCTGCAAAATGGAATCTCATGTGAGATGGACATTTTGTTTGCCATTTTGGATCTGATGATATGCAACTAGGACATGAGAGACTTTGTACATTAGGTACTTACTATGTGACATTTTGCTGCTTTTTGGGTGGAGTGGATGAGGATTTATATTAGGTATTGATTGTGGGATGTGTCAGAATTCTGGTGTTTGTATTGTAGCATTGTTTGACAAATTGTAACTAAAAAGGCAACATAGAATAACATTTTCACAACTAGTATCCTTTTAATATACAAAATCATTAATATTGATTTTGACTAAAGTAAATTGTGCGAAAATTATGTACTTGTCAATTGTTCTGCTTTATATAATATTTGACGTAAAGACATCCACCCTCTTTCTTAAGCATATAATTATGTATGTCACTTCTAACAACCATAACCGTATTGATATACATTGTGTATATATGGCAGAGTGTACATTGTGCAAAACTCTATGAATCCCCATTGAAGTGGTATTTGCTGCAAATGAAAGTATATATACATATGTTGCTGAATTGTGTTGTGCGCCATTAAACCAATTAGCACTGTAATATATGTACAGGCACTTGTATTTTAAGAGAATGACTGTGGCTTCTCTATACCTCATTTTTTATTTTAATCACCCAAAGCTATTTTTTTATAAAAGACTATGGCAGATTGTGGATTTCCCTGATCCATCAATAATGGACATACCGGTAACTAATGAAAAGACCAATGATTTTTTTAGAAATATGCCTGCAAACCCAGCATTGATTAAAGTACCGTTGGTTTTTTTGAAATCCTGGCATTGAATCAACAATTTGCGATATTCAATACTGTGATCTCAAAACAAATTTCATATTTGTCTTTGGAACAGTTATTTTATTGAATCGATAGTGATATTTGATATATGAAGAGTAGACCTATAAGGTTTCTGTTTCACTCTTCCAAGGGACAATTTCCTATTAACAAAATAATTAAATAAATGAAGGACACAAGGATTTCATTTTGATTATTGAAACTTAAGTAATAGTTTTGTGACACTTTACCCATTTGTTGTTTTCAGAATGAGAGTATTCATTTATGAACTTGTAGTTGAAATGTGCTTGAAAATTTTACAATAGCCATTGGAGTGTTTGGGGACTTTCTATGCACGTATACAAATTGACAAAGAAGCATAACATATTGCAGTCACCATATTTGACTTTATTCTACATAGATAGCCAATGTATAAACAATTGGAGCTGAGTTGAATGCACTTGATATTCAAAGATTGTTCATTAGATCAATGATATGACCATTTACTATTATTAAAGGTTCACATCTAACTATTCTTACATGAATCAAATACGTAGCCTACTATAAATTATTACATTCCAAGAGGTCAAGTGTCATGCCAAAAGAGTCATGTCAAAGCATGAAGTGTTTTCAGATATATACATGCTTTAATACTGTGCAAAACATTCCAAAACTGTGTTTTTTAAGCCAAATGATGATAATCTTCTCATGTTAGGAATAGGAGTATGATAAACTGTACATTATGTGAATAACCCCAATATCTAGCCAGTGTATAGATAGTGAAAGTACTGTACCAAGTTGGTGATTTCTACAGTATTTATTACAATTGCATTTACAGCTCAGTGTGTACTATAGTGTGTCGAATACTGTGAAGATGAGTATTTTAATGTATGGTTGTATTTGTGACTGAACTTTTCCGTTAAAGTGTGAAATTATTAGAAATAAAACTGTTTTGCAAAACTTATAATGTGTAATATTTTTCCTAATGCACTAAAGTATATAAAAACTTGATGATCCACTGAAAAATTTGTTATTTTTTTTGTTACATTGGGGTTTGCCACTAGCTGAGGGTGGGGGTGGAGATGGGAGTGGGGATGGGATTGGGGGTGGGTTAGTTTGTATGTGGCACATCACAGCTAGTGATATCACAAACTCCAAAAAATGGGCATTTCGATTGATTTTTATGTTATTTTTGAGAAAGAAAGAAGGAATAGGGTATCATTGGTATCTTCTGCACTCCTTTCTACATCTGCCATTATTGGTTAAGAGATGACCCAATATAAGTTAATTGACAGTGTATGTAGTTAAGGGACAGCGTATGTAGATAAGTATCTGTAGTGGGTGGCTAGTTTATAATTGCCTATCCCAGATAAAGTACGTTTATGTGTGAATAGTACATGTTTCTTTAATCTTATAATCTTGATTTTCAAAACATATGTTTATTTGACAGGGCATGGTCATGGAACATTTTTCAAAATCTCTACATGAAGTCTACACACATATATTATACTGCACTATTCTTACTCTTATGTCATATTATTTTGTTCGATCAGACCAACAATGTATGCATTGATATATTTTATGAGTATTACAAATAATTTAATTGATAGTAAAATATATAACTCAATGTTATTGTGTGTGCGTAATTATATTCCCACATATCAGCACCAAACAATTTGGAAGTTGAGCACAGAATTTTATTAATATTTTAACAGAGACCAGACGGATTTCAAGGAAGAAGCTATTTAGATACCTATTATTGGATGAGGGGTCATTATCTTGAAAACTAGTTATGTATTCAAACACGTTAGTTTCATATATATAACTAAATGGTGTACATGTACTTGTTTTACACAAATGAAAATCATATTGACCCATTAGGCCTATGTACAGAAAAACTGACGTCATCGACAAATTGTCTCACGGCTATATACGCTACATATAGAAATTGTAAAACTGAATGCATGTGCAGTGTAAAGGAGATTCCCGTAAATGGACGATGATCAACCGCAGATTACTAAAAATACATACATCACTGTTGTGTGTATAGATCTATAAATTGCACATGCATGCTGATTAAATGACACAACAGATAAAATCCAGTTATCGTCCTTTAATATACGTACATACTATCCTGAAAAGGTAACGTTGAAAACCACACCACAGTCAAACATCGGTATTTCGATATTGCTTTATATCTCAAATTGTCTATTATCTCGACGTTAGTGTCATTTTCTTTTAACTTGGCAATGGTCAAATGTCTGTTGGTTATCTCGAAGTGTGGCTATATCGAACATATTAATGATGTTCTCAAAATATTCGAGACACCAAGTTTCTGTTTTATATTGTCAAGTTGAATCCCCCACACCCCCACTTTTAGTGCACCAACCTAATTTCACACACGGTTGCCGCTTGCCCCTTGCGTCCCCCATTAGACAAACATTCATTAGCACAGCCACTAACCAGAAAGATTAGTCCATAAGCTGTCCTTACGCGCAGTGGCCATTGATTCTGACAACGGTTCTTGAATGGACTGACTAGTATCATTAGGAGAAACTGGTGCTCTCGTAGTATCTGGTACACTGACAGACCCCCGTCACTTTTGCAGTTTCAGACCTGCAATAGAAAACGCTTCACTGTATAAAGACAGCTTTATTATGTATGGAATCTAATCAAGGTCAGTTTCTGGGTGGTCGCTCGACTGGACTGTCCCTGGTTGGCATGCAGGCTTCAATGTGCCATGTGCGGTTATAAGTTATAACTTATAACTATATGGCATCTGCTGAGTACCAAGCATAATTTACAAAAAGTACATGTACATTGTACATCAAAATTTAACAAGCACAATGCTTTGATATGGATATTCAGCATGACACCGTTAACCATACTGAGCTTTAGATTATGGTAACACACTCGCTAAGTCCATGGTAATGTGGATACATTAGTTGAAGAGGTGAAAGCTTTTGACACTTACATTTTGTCATGCGTGTTCTACTTTATAGTGGAGCCATGGCAGGTCGCGATGCTCTAGAACATCATTCCTTTGCCTTTGAAGAAGAATGGGCGGTCAGACTGGCTGAAATATTGAAGGTGAAATAGTCATGCAGATGGTATTGTAGCTGCTACGCTTTGATCCATTGTCTGGTCACCTGGGTGTTATACTGTTTTAAAAAGTAGAAATCATCGTTTTCAGCAATTTTACTTTTGATATCCTGATATCCTGTACTATGCGAAATTCGTGGATGAACATGTGTGATGGTCAGACTGGGGCATTAAGATAAACTTAGGGGAAACAAGAATTTCGTCAATTGTTAGAATAGCATGATTATTAATTTCTAGTTTTGTTTTCAAAATTGTATTATTCTATATTGTCGCCCTAAATCTAGAGCTATATACATTTTCGTCTGGCCATTCATGAAAAATAGACTAGACTTGCAAAGGAGACTAAAATCCCATAAACTTAAGATGATACACTTACCATGTGATATTGAAACTTGGTCCCAAATAGAAATATAATACATAAGTCACAATACTTTACCAGACAAGACCTGTCATAAAGACATACATGTACTATCTCCATTAGTGACAGCGGAGTTATAGTCATCACCCTGGCTCTTCGTCCCCAGTCAGACATTCGCGAACGTCAATACACAAGTTTCACTATGTGGAATTAAGCAGGTATTCACAAGCTGATTCTAACACTAAAAAGAATTCATTTGTCAGAAAACAGAAAAAGACATGTCAAATGTAGAGACAACTACAAGTGCACAAAAGTGCTGCCTTTAAGCCCAAATTAAACGGTAACCAATCAACGATCATTCCTGCATTTTGAATGTGCGTCTGGATATGAAAGTTCTAACTTTGTAAACTGCACCAGAAAATAAATGTGGAATCATAGCATTCGGGACTATCATAACCTAAGCAAGGACAACACAATACCGGATAAGACACCAATATCTGAGAAAAATGTGATATGCTAATAATATACCAATATCTGAGAAAAATGTGACATTTGTAGCAGTATTATATACTAAAATGTGAAAAACATCACCCATAATATGCCAAAGTTTATAAAAAATAAAAGAAATAAAATAAAATAAAATAAAATAAAATAAAATAAAAAAAGACACCCAGCAATATATACCAAAAAATACCCCCAGACCCCCTCGATCCCCACCGATCTATATTAATAACAAAGCCGTGACCGTCTCCATATACATATTAGAATATTTAAAAATGTCTATAATATATGTGATGATTTCAAATTGAATTATGACATTATTCTTATATATACAAACATGTATCTGACACGAGCAATTAAGTCAGACCTTCTTGCGAGTCTATATATGAGCTAGAGCTACATTAGCCTCGGTCAACCCAGTCCGTTTCAAGTGATCAACTGCAAGTCAGTCGAACGCAGTAGTGTGAGTCTGGTGGCTCGAGACTAGAGCTACATGTTTTAGCAGGTTTCAATTTAAGAAGAAACGTAAGTTTAGAGCGCTGACGTTGCCACTTTTACGCTCGACGTTTAACACTACTGCATAATTTCAGTATTTCTATACTCTATGACGTCACCCGGTTTCGTTTGGCGGGAAATATAGCGTGACAGCATTTTTAAGAGCGAAACACTTTTAGCATAAAATACTGAAAATATTGAAAATGTTTGGAGGAAAGGCAGGAAAAGACTCTGGAAAGGCTAAGGCTAAGGCAGTTTCTCGTTCTGCCCGCGCTGGACTACAGTTTCCCGTCGGCAGGATCCACAGACACTTGAAAAACAGGACGACTAGCCACGGCCGGGTTGGCGCCACTGCAGCGGTGTACAGCGCCGCCATATTAGAATACCTCACTGCCGAGGTCCTCGAGTTGGCTGGCAATGCCAGTAAGGATCTGAAGGTGAAGCGCATCACACCCCGTCATTTGCAGCTGGCCATCCGTGGAGATGAGGAATTGGATAGTTTGATCAAAGCCACCATTGCTGGAGGAGGTACGTTTTCAGACGACCTTGAAAACTAGTTTTAGTCTTTTTTAATTTCATGGCTGTAATTAAAGTTTTGATGAATTTACTTGAGATGATATTAAGTTCAGATTCTCTGGGGAAAGCATTTAGAAATGCCTACTTTGTTAACAGTGTCATGTTAGTGATTTTAATTTTAATTTTTTTGCAGGTGTCATTCCACATATCCACAAGTCACTGATAGGGAAAAAAGGCACACAGAAATAAGATCTCAAGTCCATTGAAATCATACCACAATTGTGCTGGTAGTGCATTTGTAGTATTATCATTATCAGTGAAATGGCTGTGTTGTTCAATAATGACTGACTTTTTATAGCATTGGCTAGTTAGGTTTGTAATATTTATAAAATGGATTCTCAGTGTGTGTGTGTGTGGTTAGCAAGTGCATTGATTGTATTTATATAACTTGTTTAAAATTTCCACACAAAAATATACATCTTGATTAACTTAGTAGACCTGTATTCCAATGCTAGTTTTTAATTACATGTTCAAAGTATGGTTACACTAGAGCATAAATTTTAAAGAACAACCTATGGTTTTATTATGCACCTTTGTTAGCAGGAATGCCAAAATGATTGTATATATTCCAAAATTTGTTTTGTTGGCTGTACTCTAGGAGTAAATTAAATCATTTTTACAAGAAATTTTAGTCCTTTTTTATGGGGATTGGTGGAAGTAGGCATGGTGTGTCTTCGTAGAGAATTTTTAAATGGAAATCAGATTGATAATTATAATATGGAGTTTTTCAATAGATTGTATAAGTAGAAGACATGTATACATAAGTGATGTAGTGACAACATAAAACAAAAAGTGGACAAGCAACATATATGGATAATCTTGTTAAACCCTTGGTCTGTCAAAATGAAATTTCGGCAAATTACGAGTTGAAAATATTATCATAACTCCTCGAAATTTACTCCAAATAAGCTTAGACACTAGCTTCTCACCACAAGCTTGTGTAAATTTCATGCTAGCGAGTACAGATTCAAGGTTATTTTTGCTTGTAAGTTAGAGTAATATATAACGTTCATATTTTACCAAATTTCACTTGTGTACATTTCTGTACATGTAACACGCTACCAATCAGGGTTCCCACAGATTCTGAATAAGTCAATATTTGTTCAAGATCCTAAAAAAGGCATTGAATTTTGAAAGGAGTCATAGTAAAGATGAAATTTTGTAAATTGTCATTAAAGTCATTCAATTTTGGTTAAACTGGTATTTTAAATGCTGTTTGAGTAGAGATTACTGTTAAACTAGAAATGTTTGAGCACAATTTAATTTGTGAATTTAGTCGGTAGGTGCAGACACTCAAACTAAATAGTCAGCAAACATTAATAGTCTATGTAAAGTAGGTCCAGGATGGACTAATATCGCAAAATTAAATACGGTACTGGTAGTCACAAAATAATTTATAGATGAAAATTGCAAAATTCAAAAATCACAAAATATTCTAGTTTTACAGTAAATAATTGTATTCTGCATATTGATATCTTCTAAAAGTCTACTCGCTTTGCACTACACCCCCATACCACATAGTTTGGTAAGAAATCTGTATCTGTAGATTTGGGGAAAGAAGAATAGAAATCTATCGTATACATATTATATTTATTGTTTATTATTAATTATTATTGTAAAACTAGAATATTTCGTGGGTATTGAATTTTGCGATTTCCATGTATGAATTACTTTGTGATTCTTTAATTTTGCGATTTTGGTCCATCCTGGACCTACTTTAATATTAATAGGCTATTAATGTTTGCTAGCCATTTAAATTAGCGTTTTTTCACCCACCCATGGAATTTGCAAATTAAATTATGTGCAACCATTTCTAGTTTTGCAGTATTGGTCTCTGATATTTACAGAGACCATATTTAAATGAAGCTAGGAATCTAGAAAAATTCTTGGAAACATAAAAATCGGTTTTGAAAAGCCAATGAAGTCATTGAATATTAATATGCAAAATCTGTCGGAACCCTATGCTACCTAATTATGAGTATTGACCAATTTCAAGGGACGTATGATGCGACATGCACATCCTTTATCTGGTACCAGAAACGATAGATCACCGCACAACCAGATGTCGTTGGAAGAAGTGAAATCTATCCCCATATCCACGTATGTAATATTACCGTATATGCAAATATGCAGTACCTATTCGTCGCCGAACATTTCTATCAGTCTGACTGGGGACGTACCGGTAAGTAGCGGGGTACGGTCGTCGTGTGTCCAAGAGACAGGCAGGCTCCTTGACTTATCGCCGGCTTATCCCGGTCCTGACCCCCGCCCACACCCACCACCCGCGCCCCCATAACTCAGTCCGGGTGTCAAGCGGCGGCCAGAGGGGGCGAGCTATTTATAGCCGGCCGTAATTGGATAAACATAAAGCTTGCTGTCGATCATCATTGAAGATGGTACGGTGCGACTTCTCTGTTGGGGCAAGCTAGCAACTGGCATCAGTTGGTCTGATAGATGTGTGCTCTTTTTAATAATTATGTGGATGTTGGTAGCGGATCCGTTAGGATGTTTGCAGATAAGCGGTCTTTATATAATTGTTCTTTCAATACAGTTCTCTAAAAGCACATACATGGTAAGTGGTTTGATGAATATTCTTTTAGAATAAAGGCAGTTAAAGTACAATCAAAATTACATTTGAGCATGAAAGCGGCGAATATGGAGGAACCTTTGTAAGGATTTGTTCATTACACACGTTACAATGTTGCTGCAATTTGGAAAAACACTATATTTAGCATTAGCAGCATTACTTTACATTTTAATATAAAAAATAGAACAAACACAGAGAACTTCTACATGGTTTTATTCATGAGACACTCAACTCGCCATGTTGGCGTATTTCTGGCCTCTAATGTCATCACTGGGCAGCGCCGTCTGAAAACGACTATCCCTATATTCAATTAGATTTGCGAAAGTTATTGATAGAGCGCCTTAGCTTTAATAAGAAGGTGTAAATCTGCACTTTATTTTCCAGCTAAGCGCACAGCGTCCCTAAATATAGTGACTTGAACCCAGCTGTCACACTTTGTAAAGATACAGAGCAACTTTTCTTAGATTGTCCACTATTTACTTTACGGCATTTTATTAAGCAGAGTACAGTGTACATGGGTGTGCCGAATAACATCTCTAGGGAAACCGAGCGGGACTGGTCTGAAGTGGTCTCACTAGAGAGGTGCATGGTCTCTTTATTGCGTATACATAGTCTTGGATGCTCTCATTATGAACACCTAGAGTGTGATGATAATCGACCAATGGGTGCATGGGATAATTATGTCTGAGGTACGATGTAGTTATAGACCATTAACAGGTTGTACATGCATATGTATCACGAGCAATAGCCTACTAAAATCGGCTGTTTCTTCATATCAGTGTTCTCCTTCATGCCTTATGGAGATGTATTGTCTATTGTACGGTGTTTTTTTATGTTCCCAGTTTGAGAGGAGTGTTTCGTGGTGTTGGATCTGCATTTTTCCATTCCAAGGGAAAAAATAAACCGTTTTGGATAAACTGTGGTGTCCAAAAATTGAAGCCGGCGCATGGAACATTAATTGTGACCACTGGTAATAGTTGCAAATTTCACGTCAACGACTTGTTTTAAGATCTTTTAAAGGTTGCATCATCTTTTCCCCTTGTATATATCTACAACAGATTTACAAATCGTGACATTAGTGATTTCAAGAATGGAGCTTCAGATGTTGTTTTGTGAGTGTATCTCTAAAATGAAGACATACGACACCCAGAGCTTGTTATGAGCACATTGTTGAGCACGTGCTTTTAGTACGTCACACATCAGCAGCCATGCTGGAATGACGTACATGTAATGTAAGTGCAACCACATTAAACCATTGGGTTGTTATATTGGTGAAAGGAGTGTAATGATAGCTACATAAATATATATGAAAGAGAGAATTCAGACTGTATTTAACGCCATAGCTATACTAATAGTCTTCCTGCAGTTCCAAACCTCCATAAAGAATTTTAGTAAGGTTTGTAGTTTAAATAACATGCATAGTGCATTCAGAACCAAGTATACTTACACTATACAGCCTTTGACTTGACCTGGGCGTGGATAGAGCCCCGGACCCTCCACCCGGACCTCTGTACTGACTGACCACAAAGAGCTCCACCGTGAACGACCAAAAAAGAAAAGAGGACGCCTTAGGTTAAAAACCTGCTGGGAGACAATCCACTGGGTGGTCTTAGTGGATAGGGTAGGTAGTATAAGTTCTATATATGCAAATGCGGGTGGTTGGGTCCGGTGGGGGTGGGGTCATCCAAAAATATGGTACGCGTTTGCTACCGGATATGAAAGTACCTAAAAATATAGTGCTACCGTCAAAGATATCAGTCCCAAAAATATGATGAAGCTCTGAATGAGTACCCAAAGATTTAATGTCATAAGCAAACTTTTTTGATAATGCTCAGACACTAAAAGATGATGTGAATTAAAGCAAAGAAATCTTTGCTAACTGTGATGTAATGATTTGTCAATATTTACATGAAAATGTCAAATATGTGACACAAAAATACACAGAATTCTGCAGAATTCTGATCCAAAAGTATAATGGATGGCGCAACCCCCCCCCCCCCCTTCACACCCACCCATCCGAGTATGTAAACAGCATGAGCAGTTAGCTTCTAGAAAGTACTATTCTTGTATTTAGCGTGTATTCGCAAAACACAAACATCAATTCATAAAAATGTAATGATCTAGTAGATTAATTATGTAAAAACACCTGGATTAATTGAGAATCAATTTCAAAGAGAAAGTAGCATTTGTAACACAGCCTGGCCAATCCAGGTTTTAAGAAAGGTGGGCTAGGGGGCGCTTGCACAGGATTTCATGGGTTTCGTACCCGCGAAGGCTTTATCGGCGACACTAAAAAGCCCATGAAAATCAAGTGTTAGTGTGAAAAAGGCCGTGGGGGCGCCCCTTGTGACCCTTAATTGGATTTGCCTATACAAAGGATGCAGTGCCAAGTTGACACGATAGACGAAGTTCGTCTGTAGGTGTGGATCAGCCAATACTGGAGGACTCTGGCAGCCAGGATAAGCTTACAAGAATAACACGCGTGGGATATATTTAGCAGCGTCCCTGTGGGGATCTATATCTGAGAAATGAGCATTAGTAAGCTGAGACACTGACAAGGCGGGGATAACTACGTCTGGTCGATGGCGAGGGTAGATCAGTGAGCATGCGTGGGAGGCGGGGATTCATTGGCAGATCCAGGTTTTATAATTAGGACAGAACTGGTGGCACATTGCAACTGAGGCGCAGAGTCAAGTGCCATATGTTTGACAATCTGTTTTGGTAACCCGTTCAGTCACCTCTATTATCGGTGTTTGCCTCCTCTTGCTTTTCTATTCATCCTCCGATTGTTATCCCTCTAAATATTTTCCTGTTTTTCGTTGCCGCCATTTTTTTCACTGTAGTAACCATATAAGTTCCGAGTCTCCATATTTGTTTTTTGTCTTTCCATTTCATGTCCATAGTATACAAGGAATCTTCATCCATAAGCTAATAATTTCCCCTTACTTATTTCCGTGAATGTATCCCAATCCCTTTTATCCTTAACTGGGGGGCTCATTTATGTTTTGTCAAAATTGCTTGCACCATATAAACCAAAACAGAGAGATCCGGTCGGCCATTTTGATTTTTTGCTGATAGCACGGAGAAAACTACCTACTATACAATGCTATCAAATATTTTTCATCTCTAGCGATATAGACTTGATATAAAAATCAAATGAGAACCCAATGCGAAGGATGGTACGGACCACCCCCACGGGCTCATCTACTATGAGTGGCATACTAAAAAAAAGGTTTTTAAAAATTAAAAGTCGTTTTCTTAAAAGACATGGATAAGCTGTGATGTAACTTATACTTCAGCGTAGCAGATATGTACGTCAATATTATGCTGAAATGCAAAATATTAGAGTAATTCATCAATTTCAAAAGTACATGGTGTCAATGTTTTTCCATGCAGGTGGCTTTTTATCATATGCAAGGGCGCAAACACGGCTGATAGATTACTTTGCTAACTTTGGTAGAGAAGATTTATACTTCCAGTTTGATGTGCAGATTAATGCTGCGATTCTTTCAAACGGGATTTCTCCCTACGGTTTGGTGGTGTATTACTCGACTATTACTTGTAACTTTAAAGATGGACCGTTTGCAAAAGATATATAGTTTTAAGTTCATGGTTTTAAGTTCAATAGGAACCGGAAGTAGACAGAGATTATACTGTTTAACCTGCAAAAACAGACAGCTGTATGCATGATCCTGAGGCTGTATATTCTTAGAACTTGCTATCTATAAGTTTATAACCGCGCAATAGCCAATTTCCTAGTAATTAACACTTTATCTGAGCTGTCTGTAATCAAGTGTCGCGAATTAATTTATTCTTATTAGGTAACCCATACAATGTAATCAAATGTTGCAACATCATTATCATGATTACAATTGTATAATTTTACATATGGTCTTGATAAAGGGGTTATGCTACACGGTCTTTCTTTTAAAAAAGAACAAGATCAAGATGCATGTAATTGGGGTTTTCAAGTAAAAGTATGAGTCAACTGTCATTGTGTAAGCTTACATCATTAGCACGTCTAGAATTCACCACGTCATTCTCAGTTACTAATGATATACGGATCACAATGCACGCTGAAACCAAGGAAAACAGAAATAACATGATAAATCTATCGAATCTTGTACATGTTACCCATATACGGGTATTACACTAACAAATTTAAACTTGTAATACAGAATGTATCATGAATAGTATATTGATATAAACTTGATCTAGCTAAACTCATGTCTTCTTGACTTCAGCAGATTAAGTAATATTTATCTAATCAAGACGTGATGAAGTCCGGGGATGAAGTAAAGTCACACTCAAGATCAAAATTTGAAAATATACAATATTAATACAGACTGTCCTGATGTCTAACTCAAAATCATAACGCACCCCCGCATACACCATACATGTACAAGAAAATCAAAGAGTTGCATTCAACATTGAATTGCTTATTTATAGGCATTACCATCAATACACCATAAAACAAATTAAAATTACAGCAGTGAAAAATAGTAAGTGGCAAATGTGCACATAACAAACAACTCCAGGCACCAATGATGAATACATTATGATTGTGATGAATACATTGTTTAGATATAAATTAAGCATCAACTGTACTATATAAATGCAAACAAGTTGGATAAGACAATAACAATTTAGATATATATTGTATAACTGCCTAGTCAATGCAAATGTACATGCCTCTTGTATCATGACTGTCGAATGCATTATGAGCTTTATAAGATGAAAGATATACACATGAAGCTATGGTTGTTATAATGTAAAAGAAGACACTAAATGTGGTCACCTATAACGAGTTGTTACATTCTTGAAGGAGTTTTAGTAACATTATACTATTATGGCAAATGGGTGGATGGAAACTCAATTGTCCACATATGGAAATTGAACCAATTATCAGTGGATTTTTCATAGTGTTATTTCACTGCATACATTACACAGTGACTATTATATTATGGAAATTGTAAGAATCAAATGCTTCTTCACTTAATTAGTACTAATTGTACTAATTATTACTAATTGGCTAGCATCGGCGCCACATTCTAACTATATAAATATGTCATAGATGCAACTTATAATAACTACACAAAACACACTTTCCTTCAGGTAGATTCCATGCCGTGTCTCAGTGCCAAAAAATATAACAGATAAAGCCTACTCCTCTGCAGGACTAGAATAACAAAAACGTTACTAGTCCTGCAAAATATGCTACTCGTCCTACATATTCTACACATTTTAGCTGAAAAAAAGATGCAACTCTAGAAGACAAGTAAGCTAAAGTTCTTATTTCTGTGGGATTGATACTAGTCTTCAACTAGCACATGAGTACTTATTTGGGCCACTGCTTCTGTTACAATGTTTGAAAAATACTAGATGGAATACTTTCATGGAAGTTCTTTGTTCCCTTTACAACATTCAAATAATGGCATACATGTAGAAGATGGCAAATGATCAATTGAAATGCAGTGCATGAATCCCAGAGAGGATTCACTAAAATGATATTTGATGATTGCTAAGCATCGGTCAGTGAGCGGTTAGTGGACGAATCCCTTGCTGGGGTCACCACCGGCATTCCATTGGTAGCTGTTGAGAATACCGGCCTTCTGCTTTGTCGTGGCTGACACTACCCTCTGTAACAACATAAATATGTATACCATAATTGTATGTCTCAAGTAAGACCATACAAAAGAACTGAACTCAAGTGGTTTCAACAGAAATGTGGTCTCTTTACGAAGGTTCCCAGTGGTAATTTTTTACGGAGAGTTGAGACGAGGAAAGTTCATCTTATTAGAATTGTGTTCTATGTATAAAGGTAGGTTTTATCTGTATATGTATCTGAAATATTAGTTACAGTATTTCTGGGCCGCATCTATTCAATGTATAATATTAATCAAATGTAAATTGATGCTGTATTTTTTCTACAGATTTTATTTTGAAATTAGTTAGGTTTTTGAAGCCTTCTTCAAATTCCTAAATGAGTAATAAAAATTAAAGTAAGTTTATCTTATACTTATCTCCTGTGGTCCCATTTGTCAAAATTATACTTCATATTCTTGAAACTATTTTTAGCTGATTCTCCATTTACAATGTGGGTATTTTATTCTACCTTTGAATCGGGGATTCTATGCGATCGTCCGGACATGAGTCTGTCCACAGATTGCTGCTGGGATTCCTTGGTGTCAAAACGAGTATGGCCTGCAAAAAGGTAGGTATATGTAAACAATGCAGATACGATTTATGGTAAAACTAGAAATGTTTGTGCACAATTTAATTTGCGAATTTTGTGGGTAGGTGCAAAAACGCAAACTTAAATCGTCAGCAAACTTTATAGCCTATGTAAAGTAGGACCAGGATGGACCGAAATCGCAGAATTAAATAGTCACAAAATAATTTATAGATGAAAATCATAAGATGTAATAGCCACGAATTATTCTAGTTTTACAGTATTGTCACTTCATGATGCCTGAAGTACTATGAAGTACTTTTTACATTCAATTGAAACTTTGTTTCATTCACATGTCAGGTGGGAGCTTTTACACCAGAAGAGTTTCAGCACTGATTTTAAGTTGGACATGACCCCATTACGAAAACAATATGTAAAAAAAAAAAAAAAAAAATAAGAGAAAAACAAGTGAAACAGACTAGCAATAAATAAAGGTGAACAAAGTATACATCTGCAATCATAGGCTGATACAGGGGCCAGTGACGTAGGCCAGATTTTGCTGATGTGTATGCACAACTGCATTTTGAAAAACAGTGCCAAAGTCACTGCAGGGAGTGCCTTAGCCACAAAGCTGAACAGGGTGATGGAGTTGGGGGGGGGGGGGGATTTTTGAAAATTGGGATTAAAAATGGTTGCTTTTGGGGCAATCTGTTGACAAAAACAATGAATGACTTTAATTACAATTTTTACGCGATCCATGTATCATTTAATTCAGGGTAGAAAATCAATAAAACAATGTGTACGCACTGCATTATGTGCGTTACAGTAACTACACTACTGGGGGCCATATACAGGGATGTGACCCCCTTCACAGCCTAGATATTTCATTTTCATTGGGTTTTCCGTCTACACCCCCCCCCCCCCGCAACGAAATTCAGTGATTGTGCTGCATTCTTTTTTTCTAAAAACCTGTTTCTGGTTGTGATAATACATGTACATATATCACACCTATCCTGCTCCATCTGCCTTGCTCAATAATTAGTACTGTTCTCGTGTTATTATTTAACGCATTTTCACGCATGTAACCCCCCAGGCTAGGAATAGCAGATGTAATGATACTATATACTCTAAATCCTTGACAATATTGTAAAACTCTTACCCGTACATGAGTTGCAGTCGACAATATGTCCTTCTGGGGTTGATCCGCTGGGGTGGTGGGGCCTTGGGTACACACTGCGGCATTCTACAATTGAATACAAACGTAACTAGAAGGGTACTCATTGGAGCACAACTAGTCCCAGCACCTTTTTATCATCTACCAGCATTTACACTGCCCTTTTACATAATTTTCACTGGATTGGTTATTGGCAATTATGGCTCTATCATATGCATGGCTTCACTACCACATAAGTTTTCAGCATTGGCAATCTCATATTTTATGACTCGAATACAGTTTTTTGGAAATAAAGTAAAGAAAATCATAGCAGACCTGTACTTAAGTGAGTTGTGATATATCTACTAGTTGAAATCACATTGCCATGTTTGCTTTATATCTAAATACATTTTGTAAAATTATGTCTAAATTATGGAAATATATATTCAAAGGTATTTATATAACAGCACAGTTAAATCAGTTTTAAATGTCATCGCGAAACCATGTCAAGGGAAGGTGGGGTGGGGGGGGGGGGAGCAAATGGCGTCACTTACCAGGAATGGGGGAGGATGCTGCAAAGATGACGAAAGGTGATAAAGGAATGGGGTTAAAAAAAAAATGAGGTGACGTCATTTGTGAATGATCCTTTCCCCCTACCCTTCGTCATATATCACGGCTGTATAAAAGACAAGGGTTTATAGTAAATGTCCTTGTGCACAGGGTCACATTTGCATACACATCGATTTGTCCCGTTTTGTGGAAAAATATAAAAGTTTGTCAAGAACATGTAAAGTTAATTGTGGTAAATGGACATAGTTGATATGTTAATTACGTGCGTTTGCTATTATGTAGACAGGATA
>CM032661.1:34485314-34536111 GCA_019095985.1 Streblospio benedicti
AGTCCCTAGTTAAATGAGACGAATAAAAACGTAAAAAGCCCTCCCCGCCTTAATCTTAATTAGTCCCTAGTTAAACGCGTGTCTACATACTACCATTTTACTTTCAGTAAATTCTTTGCTTCCTAAAACGCGTGTAGCTCTCCTTCGGAACTAAAGTTCTCTATTATTTTAATTTGAAAACCTCGAACTAAGTATTTTAGGAAACAAAACCACACGACTTTGTTTCATTACGCATCTACATAGCTCTGGAAATCATACATCATTACAGCGAGTTACTACAAAGCGCCTTCTGTCTCTGCGCCGCTGACTAACTAATGATACCTATAAATCCGCGGCTAGCCTGGCGAGTGGCCGGCGGTGATTAATGGCTTTGTCCTATAGCTCCCTCGCTCACCTGGTCCCCCGGATCCGCGGGGCGTTTGTAGGAAGCCGTTTAAATAGCTCGAGTCACTCCACTTTCTATTGATTTCTCGAGCGTAGGCACTCGAGGTCCTCGTGTTCTTACGGCGCGCGCGTGTCCCCCGGATCCGCGGGGCGTTTGTAGGAAGCCGTTTAAATAGCTCGAGTCACTCCACTTTCTATTGATTTCTCGAGCGTAGGCACTCGAGGTCCTCGTGTTCTTACGGCGCGCGCGTGTCCCCCGGATCCGCGGGGCGTTTGTAGGAAGCCGTTTAAATAGCTCGAGTCACTCCACTTTCTATTGATCTCTCTCTCGATGGGGGCTGGGATACGGGCGCGCGCGACAGCTGCGCCGGGATGTAGCCTACATTCGACGAGATGGACACGAGGGGGGTTATTGCGACTACAGGGCCCCTGGGATAGAGATATACGTGTCCCCCGGACGCGGAAAGATGGAGGCGGTGTCTTACGGACACCCGGGCGCTATTCTGGGGCGGAAATAATAGGTACATTTTGATACGTTTCCTGAGATGTTAATCGTGAAAAGCGTGTTCGTATAATTCGGAAACTAGTTAAAGTTACGTGGTAACTTTTTGTAATAGTTGAGAACGACCGATTTAAATTGCGCATTTCACGGTCGATAAGCGCGCGACAACTGCGCTGTACCCGGGGAGTTGAGGATGCCAATGACCCGGTGCGAATGCTTTACGTTTTGTCTTCAGCTATCGCTAAAAGATAGCTTAAAATAAGCGATAATCCGCGTTCTTTGGCCGTTTTTTTTCCCAAAGTGAAGCCATCGGGGACGTAAAACCTCGTCATTCTGTTACTTTAATGTGAACAACGCGGGGATTGTGTAGCGCCAGCCCCCACCCCCCCGTAATCTATCGCGTCCCACCCGTGGTCGAGGCGAGCGCCGCTAGTCTAATCCACGAGCCGAGTCCAGCGCTGGACAGCTGACCGCTGAGCTGACCTGTCAAAAGCGAGGCGTGATTAATGACTTTTTACCTATAGCTCGACCTGTCAACGAAGAATGCTAGGAACGTGATTAATGGCTTTTGACTTAGTAGCCCCATCTCAGTGCTAAGACAGCCCCAACTCAGATGTTGGGTAGCTTCATATTAGTGCTAAGATAACCCTATGTCAGATGTAGGTTAGCTCCATCTCAGTGGGAAGGTAGCCCCATCTTGGTGGTAAGTTAGCCGAATCTCAGATGTGAGGTAGCCACATCTCACGTGGTGGTAATTAACCCCATCTCAGATGTTATGTAGCCCTATCTCAGTGCTAAGATAGCCCCATCTCAGATGTTGGATAGCCCCATCCCAGTGATAAGGTAGCCCATCTCAGTGGCAAGATAGCATGCATCTCAGATGTTATGTAGCCCCATCTCGGTGGTAGGTAGCCCCATCTCAGATGTGAGGTAGCCATCTCAGTGTTAATATAGCTCCATCTCTGATGTGAGGTAGCCCCATCTACAATGTTGGGTAGCGCCATCTCTGTGGTAAGATGGCCCCCATCTCAGATGTTGGGTATCCCTATCTCAGATGTAAGGTACCCCCCCCATCTCAGTGGTAAAATAGCCCCATGTCAGATGTTGGGTAGCCCCATCTTAGTGGTAAGATATTTATAACACCCATTTCAGCATCCTTCCTCGTAATTTATTTTTTATGACTCAGATTAGAAAACCTTTGACTGAGTAACAAGAGGACTTCCAGGTAGCCCCATCTTAGCCATCTGAGGTGGGGCTTTTTAATGCCTTCTCATCTGCCACCGTTCAAATAATGTACGTGTGACGTAAGAGTGAGCACCATCACGGGCACATGCATCGTAGAAACCAATTGAGACTAATGATGGTCATTCTTTCTTTTGCCCGGCATTGTTTACTATGTTTCCAATTATATTCTCTTTCTCAGTGACACAGAAATCCACCTATTAATAGTAAGACCTTTACTGATAATTGATTAATATTAATAATGATAATGTTAAGGTAATGAGTATGTCATATTAGATTTGTTGTCATGCTCTTTTGGCTACAATTTCAAAACATATTCTTGAAGTGAGGCGTCCATCTTGCTTTATGGTGGCAAAATTAGTTTATGTGCAACCTTCCTGTGGTTTATCTTATTAATTAGTGTTGGGTAATCCACATAATCAGAAGACACTGTTTACTTAAACTTAGGTATCTGGTCTATTAAAGTGGTTTTAACTGTTTACATATGCTCAAATCTGCTGGGACTAATTTTGTGCTCCAATGAGTACTTTTCTAGTTTAGCCTGTGTACGTTTTTTTTTTTTTTCATTTATTGGGTATGCCTTAAGCTCTAGGACGATGTCGGTGCTAAGGAATGAACAACTTTCATATAGAAACCGTTCCCGTGATGTCTGCAAGTACTGAATGCGTGTTGCTTTGCAATAGGCTTTGTATGTTGTGAGCTTAATGAAACTCACGTCCTGCTTGGGACCATGAAAAGAATTCTTAGTATAGAGGTGGTCTCAATAGAGAGGCGATCTTAATTTGAGGCTCTACTACATGTAATATATATATAATATATTCAAATCGATGTACATCCCTTCACAAGATTATTTAATGACACCCTGCCCCTTTTATAATAGTTGAGATCGTGTGTGTGGAATCAATCAAACGGCATATATATAACTACTTCTGCAACAAAATTGATTGTGTCAGTTGCAGGCAACATTCTTGTGACTGCATTTGATACATGCGATGCCATAAATCAACAACATAATAGATAAATACATACAAATCAGAAGTAAAACTAACTTGGTGATTATGAATTATTTTAATTGTGTACCTTTCACATACAGTGCAGCAACTTTATTTTTTGTATTGTGCGCTTATGGTTACATTTGTAAGTTAAGTAGTCATAGGCAAAATACAAATGGATATAAGCTATTCATCGAAAGTGAACGGAGATATCAATATCGTAGTTGCTCTTCCCAATTTGTGGACATATGGATAAATAGTTCTTCCTACCTTCATTGGCACAAAGAACGTGGTAAAGATACTGCAGCAAAACATCTTCAATTACAATCAAATGCTCGAAAAGAGGGGAACCGTTTTGACCATGGTTGCATTGAGTTAAAGCTTAGTAACATTCCTCTTCCGAGGACGGCTCTAGTAAGTGTACCAGGATCGGGGAATACATGGATGAGGCATCTATTGCAGCAATTGACAGGTACAGTTAGACTCATGTATCATATCCCCAACTCTGGTAACTCAAAATGTAGATAAGTCGACCAAATGGCACTACATGTTAAAAATCATTCTGAGTTTGAAACTTCAGGTAAATAGATTTCTATTTTTAAATGTGTACTATGTTCCAGATAAGGTCCAGGATTAAATGGTTCAATTTCATTTCTTAGCATTATATTTTCTTGTGTATAATCAAGAATATAGTTGGAGCTTTATTCACAAAAAGGTGTAACTATTACAGTGGTCTATACGATGGTTATTAAGCTACTGCTGGGGATGACGACCACTAGCGTTTTCCTCCTTAAAAATGATATATTCAGATATTCTAATACATGTCATGTATTTGTTGCGTGAAGTGACTCTCAATTATAACATATATGTTCATTTGTTATATATATCAAGATCTCCGCATTTTCTAAAGAAAACTAAAATCATCTCTAGTACCCCACGTAAGACAAATCCTTGAATCTAGCTTAGCGTTACCTATATTAATTTCCCAAAAGAAAAAATAAGTTTAGTGCGGACAACATGCTTTGAGCATACTCTTCTGTTGTGTTTATATTCCTTTGTTTCGGATGGTCTTGGTGTAGAACATCTGTGCAAACTGCGGGTTTCAACCCCCTTCTCTTGTTTTTAAACTGGACCTACCAGAGACGCATTACCACCTCCCCCCTTATACTTCCTACCGAAATTGCTGCCAGCATTGATGTGATACATACTTGTTTCAAGTGGATTATGTACTAAATAATGCATGAAGTTGAGGTGAGTATTAAAATCTAAGAACATGCAGATGCTGTCTGACCCAGATGTCTCGAACCAAGGCGCAGCCGATGTGAGGGACATCTGTGTCAGACAGTGTCTAAAGGTTCTTAGATTTTAGTTTAAAAACTCACACTTGGTCTGTCTGTAAAGTAAAGACCTCCGAGAATGGTCATTATTTTACAGACAGACCAAGTGTGAGTCTTTAACCTATACATAAAGACCTTCTGCCTAATAGACATCTTGCACAAGTCATAATGACAAAGTTGTACACTTTTTCTTGCATATCAATAAATAGGAAAAGTCAAACTCCTGTTCAGCCAATCAACGCTCTATTGATGTGCAAGAAAAGGTGTACAACTTTGTCATTATGACTTGTGCAAGCTGTCTAATGGCAGCCGGTCTATTCTGACCAATACAGACTTTTAAACACAAAAGAAGCATACATTACATATCCACCGAAACTGAATTGCATCATCTGGCTTAATGTTTGGCTTTCATATTAATACAAATCCTTTGGGCCACTTACACCATTGCAATCCCTGTTCCTAACATGCCATAAAGATGTGAACACAAAAAAAAACACCCAGCAGGCTTACACCTGCATTCAAGGTCGTGTTTTAGATCATGGATTCTAACGAAGATTGTATTTTTCCATGCAAACATACCTGAGCAGTTAAGTTAAAAAAAACACACTAGCCACTCTAGAGATGCTGTTCGTGCGAACGAAGTCACATTTAACCAGTAGTTTCATAATAAACTTGTGCGTTTGGACTAATGCACATGCTATTGTTGGTTGTTATTTGCATATTGTAAGTCTCCGTCCGGCTTACACGTCCGTGTGTGGTTTGACCCTAGCGTCTGAGCTTTCAAGTTTGTGAATACCTCTGTGCATGCATAGAAATGTCAGCCAGTATATCAAATTATCAAGCATGGCGGGTTGATATATCAAATGTAGGCCAAAATATCAACCTGTATATCAAATATAGGCCAAAATAATCTACGTCCCACACACCGTCTGGGCCTAGTGTCTAACATAGCAAACCGCAGCAGACAATAGAAAAACAACACCGCCATGCATTAAGGTGTTGTACAATGTAGGTGGTCGCTTATTTCAGCTGTAGTGTAGACCAATCAGGACGGAGGATTTAAAGGCGTGTCACAGAGCGAGTAATAGCATGTACCTTATTCTTCAGGCATACTCACTGGTGCCATCTACAATGACGGTGCTCTTAAGAAAGGGGGATTCCCCGGAGAAGGTCGAATAGATGGAACAGTGATAGCTATTAAATCACACAACGGCTACGGGCCCAAAGAAGACAGTAAATATGAAAGGTTTAACGCTTTTACTTTATAATTTGTGACACATACTACTGGAAGTATTTTATAGTTTATGTTAACATTTTTCAGTGCAGCTCATACGAATATGGCGTTATTTTTTATGTAATGTTCTATCACATGCTTAATGACCGTGCAGGGTGGAATAACAGTTCAGGGCGGAAAGCCAGCGGCCTGTTGCATAAAGAAACGCAGATTTTGCGTCGGATTAGCGATAGCGATTGCTAAGCGATGGCCTACATTTAGCGATAGCGTGGGTTGCAGAACCATTATACATGTAGCTGAAGTAGTACTCTACGCAATCGCTGGAGCGTCTATCATAAATAAATGGTATTCAAATTCATGCAACACTTACATCACCAACAAGTTCAGAAAATTACCACCCATGGAACCACCACATTTTGCACCAGCTCCACATCCATCAGACACTAGCAACGACGGCACCTGTGCAGATTATAATAGTGGTCTTTCGTACAGAATAGTGTAGGAATTTTGCATCGGGTGATTATGCCATTTGAACTTTTATAGGTTGTTTAAATAATGAATTCTTTTAATGAATTGTGAAGTAAAATAGCTACATGTATTTATAAAGTTAGATAATAAAAATGGAAAGTCAAAAAGTGTTAACAGGAATCAAGGAATCGGTAATCTTTGCAGGAATTCAGTGCATTGATTTTGTCAAGTTATAAGTATTGACACATTGCATTGAGTGGCGGTGGCTTTACAATAACAGTGTACACGGTGTTCAATCAATCTCAGTTTTGGTGAGTTATAAGCAGTTTTTGTGAGGAAAATGTTTACTTTTTGAAATCGGCGGTTTGGATTTTCCACTGTAAACGGTCTAAAAACCATTTCTGAGCACAATTTTTGCCGTCCATGCACTATAAGAATACTTCTGGCACATACTGATGTGATTTATTTCAACTCACATGGGCTGGTTTCTGCTGCTAAGTCTGCAATACATGACCACCCACCTTCAAAATTGAGGTCATCTGATAGAAAACGACGAATATAGTGGCTGTAAAGACGTAATTCAGGCAAAATATGAATGAGAATGTATCTCAAACTTGATACAAAACAGATTACACTAATCCCATGCTTTTTAAAACCACATAACTGGCCAAAATTACAAAATGATTTTCAACTCCTCGCGAAAACTGTTGATTGTACATTTCTGTAGATTTGGAGACTTTACACAATATAGAAGTTAATACTATAGATGCAATGCATAAGTTCAATTCTATTCTCACCAAAAGCTCCTGCCACTGTATTGACATAGCTGAAATACATCTTCCATTTTTACTATATCAATTGGCCCACGGGACGTAACTCACGACCCGCCCTTATGAGACCGTCGTGCCATCATCCCAAACAGCCCGCTGATTGGGATGATGATGGTTCCCAACCCGGTAAAATCCTCTCTTGAAATATTTTAACTACAAAATCTGATTGGGACGAGTTCCTCAAAGTTGGGAAAAAATATATACAATTTCATGCAATGCATAAGGTAGTTTTTCTTATATAAGCTACATGCCTGACCCAACTTCGGGGCTTAACAAAGCAATATAAGGCAAAATATCACTCATTTTCGAATAGTGGACAGCCATGTAGAACGAGGGTCTTCAACTATTGCAGACTTAGCAGCAGAAACCAGCCCATGTGAGTGGAAATAAATCGCATCAGTATGTGCCAGAAGTATTCTTATAATGCATGGACGACAAAAATTGTGCTCAGAAATGATTTTTAGCCCGTTTACAGTGGAAAATCCAAACCGCCGATTTCAAAAAGTAAACATTTTCCTCACCAAAACTCTTGATTTCCTCACAAAAACTGCTTATAACTCACCAAAACTGGAGATTGATTGAACACCGTGGTGTAAGCTTGCAATAACAGTGCAGGTTGGAAAATGGAGAAAATAAATAACCATGCAGGGTGGAATAAAATCGTACAGGGCAGGGGAAAAACTGCAAGATAAATAACCATGCGTACATGTATAGACCGTTAGTCATATCATATGTTTATTTATATCTATTAAACAGGATAATAAATTTCAATTCACATCTTGAGCTTTCGGCAATTGCTCTTGCCTTGTTCACAACAAATGATGACGTCATAGGTCGTCACTGCTGAATCCCCAGCTGCGCCCCCCCCCCCTCGAAGGGTCAACACGTTGTTCCATATGGTGGGAAGGGTGTGTCTGCCTCCATCTCTGTTGAGTGAAGGTCCCAGTCTCCTTTTCTGGATCGCTTCCTTCACTCCACGTTCAAAGTACTTAGGCTCAACACATAAGACTTTTGTATCCTCTATAGAAATGCCATTATGCCTATCTCAAGGCCTGTACGTGTAAATGATCTAACACGAAGGCCTATTTTCTAAAAGCCTCTGTATGACGTCAATTTTGCAAAGAATTTTACTAAAGTGACGTCATTTACTAAAAGCACATGGCTTCTATTTTAGAAACAGCAGTCCAGCTGTAGTTGGGTATTTTCCCGTTTAAGCACGTGGTACTGTGTATTTGTAATGTGGTTCTGGTTCATTAATTCACAAATAAACCAGTCCCAGTTAGTAACGGGAAGTTTTAGTACGTGGTACTGTTTATTTATATTGGGGAATGTTTGATGAAGTTCCGTTTTGTAATATTTTGTTTATTTGATACTCTATGCCATGGATCATGGATAATGAAGCAATTAGACATAGCTTGTAAAAGATTGGATATGAACATTTTCAAATAGTTTTACTTTATCAAATGATTTTAAGTTTTCTTTTTCACACAAAAATAGAAGGTAGGAGGTTGAAGTCTGACATCCTTATTTGTTTTTATTGGTGTACTGTAGTTAACTTTTGGGGAACTAATATTTGGAGGTGTATCCATTTTGGTAAAAAGAAACTAAGTCATACATGTACAAGTAACTGAGAAACACATCAGGATTACATACTTGATATCTTGGCTGACCCTTACCTGATCACCCATCCATACATGTTCTGCTGCTTCTGCAGGTGTTGCTAGTGATGACTCTGGTTTTAAAGGCTATAACAGGGCAGGATGTTTGAGGCTGCATATTTAATATCAGTGGAATTCCTAGGGTTCTGTAAAAGACCTTATATCTATTAGAGCTACAGGCCGTCACAATTGTACTTGCTCGTTGACGCGAGTGGTTTATGTAATAATAGAAATAAAAAACTATTAGATATAAGGTCTTTTGAAAGACTAAAATGCCATGTCCCTGTTGGTCAGTGTGTAGATGACGAGATACTTCCGACCCCGTAGAGCTTGGGCGTCTATGTTCCATGAAACTTACTTTTATGGATCATTCGGGACTAAATCCGGGACCTCATCCCGAACCAAACACTGGTTAAAACACCTGACCCAATCCAGTACCTAATGCACGAGACCTCACCTGTCTATCCAGCATATTACCTATACTCGTTACCTTGTAATACATTATTGAATGACGTTTTTTTTGTTGTTGGCTGGAAAAAGTCAAAGGAGAAAAATAAGGCGAATGATTCCCTAGCAACGGTTGCCAAGCAACAAGCCCAATTCATGGGCACCACCCTTGAAATTAAAGGGTAGGTACTAATGCACCATATCGAATTTTTGCTGATAGTATTGGGATGGCTACTTGATATAAAATGACATCACATATTTTTCATCTCTAAATAAAAAGATATAGACCTTGATAAACGATCAACTGAGAACCCAATGCGTTAGATGGTACAGACCACCCCCAAAGGCTCATCCACTATATTGCACACGTGCTAATTACTAACCTGACCTGTATCTATTTTACGTAAATGTACAAGTTAGCACTGAGCAACCTGGTTGGGGAAAGTTTGCTCAACACTCACCACCAGACCCGACCGGGAATCGAACCCATGTCCTTCTGGTCACTGGCACAACTCCCTATGTATTCGGCCACTGAAGCATTAGTCTCGGTCAACCCAGACCGTTCCCTTACTCACTAACTTTCCGTTGGGAGGAAGTCGCTCCAACGCAGAAGCGTCAGTCTGGTTGATCGAGACTACGGAAGCATACGATGAATGATGAATATAACTGTACCAATGATTCTGTTTTATCAGGGCTCTGTTGGTTGTAAGAAATCCCTACCATTCCCTATTGGCGGAATTCAACAGACGGGCAGGTGGCCACACTGGAATAGGAAAAGAAGATAGTTACAAAAGTAAAAGTATGATTAAAACCATATTTTACATCTGCAACTCTTAGAGTGAAGTGTTCGTTCTTGGTTGGGTTCCTAGGATTCTGTCTTTGATGCAGACTTCATCAACATTATGATGTGGCTGGTCCTCCGCCTGGAACAAATGATTTGTAGTGCTTGGGTTGTATGTACTTGAATAGCATGCATGATAGAAAATCACAAGCATTTGAATGTCATGTTGAATTAAAATCTATCATGGAGCAAGGATTCGTTCTTGCGGCGCATTAGGTTCCACCTTCGGGCTTGCCATGATGAACCACAAGAACTCACCTGATAAAGATAATTCATGTTACAAACTCAGTTTTGTTTCTTGTGTTTGTAATGTACTGCTATATATCCAAACATAAACCATCAAAATAAAATTTATTAGTTTAAATTTCGAGTACACATAATCCTTCAAAAATCCAAATACTATGCATGAAAAATCTTCATTTTACATTACACATCTCAACCATCAAACTTATCTTTTATACCAATACATCTATTTAATTCTAGCATTCCTTCCCATACTACCTTGTGAACTGTAAAGCAGCCTCATAAATAGCTTCTAGCATTATGATCTCCTCTGGCCATCTGACACCTATACTCTGCCCGTCCATTAGTTCCCCTTTCCCATTATTTTTATTATTCTATCCATAATGTACCCCGCTTTTCTTTTTCTTTGTCTTGCATATATTTAACCTATCCATCTCTAACCAAGTATGCATTATTGCTTAGTAAGTTGATCCTCAATAGCTTCCAAAATATTAGTAAATGTCTCATTCCTCATTGCTGGTTTCGTCTTCAATAAATGGGCCATTGTCCTATTTAATAAGCAAGATATTGAAAGGACTAGCGCAGATACAATGGATGAGAAAATCAAATCTGAATGTAAAAGCACAGAAGAGATGGTAACATACGTGGTCCTCAATAGCTCAGTGGTTAGCACGCACAACCTGAAAAAGTTTGCGACCCGGTCATGACCGGCAGAGTGTCGCCAAATCCGTTAAGTCATGGTCTGTTACTGAGTTGCTTATCTCAACCAAGCACGTTGCCACAGTACAGTGTTACTACTAGACTGTAGCGATGCCAAGAAGGAGTTTCGGAAGCCTCGCTAAAAGGCGGGCCCCGCGTAGAGGACGGTTGCCCTTTGCACGTAAAATAAGTCACCTAGTTTGAATACAATAGCTAGTGTGTATTCACACAAATTCACAAAAATTCAAAAAAAGAGGAGGCAAATTGCAGAGACAGGCAGGAGACAGTAGTGTGGAACAGCGACATAAAAGCACTATGGGAGTCTGGAGGTAGAGGAGGTGACTGAGGTAATTTACAATGAATACATAGAATCCGACATCAACATTGAAGTAGACACGAATGAATTAGGCTTATACCTGGTATTGATAATGACTAAAGAAGAAATACAAGCAAGTGAACTAGATCAAAAGTGCTCAGAGAACACAGCGTCGCTAGAGCAACATTGACCCATGGGCAATAAAGATGTTTGCTTTGCAATCAAAGCAGAAAAAAGTCCTACGTGATGCGTGCATCATCCTACATCTATGATATTGGCATTGGATTGCAGGTGCTTTCTAAACATGGCTAAAGTAAATATCTATTGCCCATGAGTCGACATTAATATTGTAACGTTGTGCTCTCTGAGCACTTTTTTCCAATATAACCACTATGACAATTCGATGGTCATGTTTCGAACAGTATTAAAACTATAGTGGAAAAATAGAAAGAAAATAATTAAAATGGCCCTCTGAAGGTAAACTCTAATTTGCAATGTGTCAAAATTGAAAACAGTTAATGTTCAGTAAGCATGTAAGCATTGTACAAAGTTTGAATGCTACCTCACAAGCATCAACACGCAAGGCTTTCACTTCAGCTGCTGAAGCGACGCAACTAGGACCCGGGACTAGGACAATATGCGGCAAAATGGAAGAAAGAGGGAAAGGGAGGGAAAAGACCTGGAATAACAACTGGAGAAGTGAAGAAAGAAATGAGCATGGCAGAAGAGAAAACAAGGTTTGACAGAGCCGAAGAAGTACCGAATGAGGCGAAAAAGAGGAGAATAATAGCAATGGCATTGAAGTATTGAGTCAAAATTGTAATGAGAAATCACATATACAAATTTAATGAGGAATAGTTTTTACATAGTGAGGGGAATGGGGGCAAAAACTAGAGCTCACTGGAGCTGTGGCTAGGGTTTTCATGATTCATTGGGACAGCAGGTTAATGGAGAAGATGAATAGTGCCACAGATGGAATAGATTGTATACACGTACTTGAGATGCGCGGATGACAGCAACTTCGTAGGAAGAGTTATGCCACCAGGAGCAAGAATAGAAGGGGAAATGTGGTAATTAAACAAGAGTGTATAGAGGATGATGAGAGTATAAAACCAGACATCCGCACGGCAAGAATAATTCAAGATCTGGCGAATCAAATATACGTTTCCACACAAGTGACAATAGATAGTCCTTCTTTACACGAAAATGGAAAAATGACAATATTATATTTAGGGGGTACAGGTGGTAGAAAACATGATTGAGTATACGCACTTTACGAAAAGCATGGCGCGTAATATATTGTTGATGAAACAATCAGCAGTGACATACACAATGAAAAGGGCAAGCTTAATACAAGCGGTAGTGTGAGGACTGAGAAATACATCAAGGAGATTGGGTAGCAGAGAACAGATAAAGCATATGAATGACTTTAGTTGGAGGCTGAGATCGAGTGGCTATGAAGAGAGTGAGAGGAGAGACATCCTGATGTCGGGGACAAAATCGTATGAGAAGCAAGTGAGAAGGACAAAGAAGGTATAACACCAATGTACAGGCCGAAAGAGTATAAGAGAAGGGAGTGAAAGATATTGAAAATGAAGAAGACAACAAGATGGTACAAACCTTTTGACACTGTATTGTACATACCAGTAACACCAAAGAGTGAGGTGAAAAGGTAAATACAGAAGGTAATTGAGAAAGATTGTGATACACAAATGAAGATCAAAATAGTGGAGAAAGCAGGGAAAAGATTGGACAGAATGTTGCCAGGACTAAAACAAAAGACCGACTGTGAGCGGGAGGCTGTGTGTTATACGGGAGTGGGAACAAAGGGGATTGCAGAAGGGAAGGAATTGTGTGTAGAAGGGAGTGTATGGACTGTGCGGAGGAAGGGAAAGAGAGGGTGTATGTAGGTGAAACGAGGAGGTCAATAATTGTGAGGGGTAGAAAACACCTGGAAGCTATGAAAAATCCATCCAAAGACAAAAGTAATGCGTTTGCTAGGCATATAATGAATGAACATGGAGGTAGAACGTGCAAAATAGGTTTTAAAATGGTTGATGGATTTAAGAGACCATTGGACAGATAGGCGAGGGAAGGGGTGAAAATAATGGGACTGGGTAAAGAAAACACTTTGAACACGAAGCTGGATCATTACAAACCAGCAATGAGGAATGTGACATTTACTAATATTTTGGAAGCTATTGAGGATCAACTTAGTAGTCAATAAATGTATACTTGGTTAGAGATGGATAGGTTAAATATAAGCAAAAGAAAGAAAAAGAAAATCAGGGGGTTGCATTATGGATAGAATGATAAAAGTAATGGGAAAGAGGAACTAATGGATGGGCAGAGAGCATAGGTGTCAGATGGGCAGAGGAGATCATTATGCTAGAAGCATTTTATGAGGCTGCTTTACAGTTCACAAGGTAGTATGGAAAGGAATACAATACTAGATGTATTGGTATAAGAGATGAGTTTAGTGGTTGAGATGTGTAATATAAAATGAAGAGTTTTCATGTATTGTACTTGGAATTTTGATAAGGAGTATTTGTAATCGAAATATAAATTAATACATTTTATTTTCATGGTTTATGTTTGGATATCTAGCAGTAAATTAGAAACAAAAAGAAATGAAACCATATGCTATGTAGATAATCAACAGAACATTCAAACCAATTTTGACTTTATATCATTTTTATTAAAGAATTACAACACTGTTTACAAATAAAGTGGTGTACAAGAATGCACTAATAATTTGAATCAGTGTATCTTGAAACTGAATTGAAAATAGCCCCTGCTGACAACGAGCCCTATACACTGCATGCATATGCTAGGTACCGTTACAACTTATTTTTACAAGGCAATTCTGGAGCTAAATAACGAATGGAAATGCATGCACAATAATGGTAAATGTAGGTCCTACTGCAACGGGCCTTCTTTCAAAGTATACTAAGTTTAATTGCACATGTACTTCAGTTTTTTTGTATTTTTTCCAGATTGGCCTTCATTCGTAGCATCCTACATGAAGGGTTATTATAAAAAGAATGCTTCATGGTTAAAATCTAAGAAATGTGTGCATGTGGTGCGATATGAAGACCTGCAAAAAAATTTGAAACAGGAGTTGATAAAGATAGCGGCTTTCTTTAACATTAAGGGACTATCTAATAAACATTTGGATTGTGTGGTGGAAAACTCTGAAGGGAATTTCAAGAGACCAGAACACAAGATACCACAAGATATATTTACGTCTGAAATGAACAAATCCATCATAGAACCTGCCATTAATGAAATCGATCAGCTTATGAAGAGACACACAGAATCAATATCCATCAATTGATTTGTCTGACAATTTTGATTTAGTAGTGAAATAAATGGAATTTATCACTTTGATTGTTTTTACACAACATGTATAGTAGTGGCTGCTTTTTATATTTAGTGAGCTCGTTTGAGCTCATGTCATTGCTCATTGTCTACACATTTCACCAACACGCTTAGAATGTAGTGATCGCCATCTAATTTCATCAAATATGTGGTGGTTTATAGTCCTGATCCCAGTCTGGCTCTCATGACTTCACAATTTACACCAGGTCATTGGCACACTTATTGATCAACATTTGATCAGTTCTCGTATACTTGCATCGGCAGCACATTCAGCGCACAATGCTCATCACTCACACAATCACTCACTCACTCTTTCAGCCCAATGACCTGTACCTATTTAACGTGTAGGTACCACGGAGCAGTGTGCAACCTGCTTGGGGTAGGTTTGCTCAACACCTACCACCAGACCCGGCTGGGAATCGAACCCACGACCTTCTGGTCACGAATCCAACTCCCTAACCATTCAGCCACGGAAGCACATGGGGCTAAATATCATGCATTCTAGCATTCTAGCATTTTGAAGGATTTTCGAAGCATTCCTAAGTAACCTTTAGCGGCTCTCATTTGAACCTTATTTGATATATTATATTGAGTGCAACCTCATACACAAAGGTGTACAATTTGTTTTTAAAAAAACTCCATATCTCCGTCCACCACATTGTTAATATTTAGAAATGAGTAATCCAAAAGCTCTAGAGGCAGAGTTAGAACTTTCGTTAACAGCAAAAAGTCAGAATCAATGTGTTCATCTTACTTGCCAAAGACTAAGATATTTGTACTGATCACCACACTTGAACGTAAAATCTTTCACTTTATTTGATTCAAACGTTATATTAATTTTACGATGATAGATTTTGATGGATTGAGTGACAATCTCCATTTCTAGCTTCAACTAAACATCAAATGACGATAAACTTAGTCGATTGCAAGAAAGGGCATATGTATGTAACATGGTCTGATACAACATACGTATAACATTTAAAAAGACGTTCATCAATTCAATTTCATTTGATTGATCATGCTTCGTTCAAAACCAAAAACTAACTGATTCAATACATTCCTACAACTATGTTATTCACGACAGTATTACTAATCTTATATACAATACAATATGTTTTAAAACAAGTACAAATATGAAAGATGTGATTATGATTTGCAAACTATAGCCATGTAAGTCTTGCTAAGATAAAATATAGAACTATTGCATAAAAAGGAAGAGTATGAACAAGATGAATTATTATGGTAGGAGCTTGCTTGGCAGAACAGTGAGAGTAGAATTGAACTATAATTGTATTAGCAGAACTATGATAAAATGAACATGAAGAATGAAAGATGACATGGACCTACAGGGTTACAGGGTTATCCTTTGCCCTGACCCCTCATGTATATTTAATTAATCGCTTTGTCATACTTCATGGTGGCTTTTTACTGCGAGAGTATATGGATTGGCGAATGTATTACTGAAGCTATAGTTGTTAAATTTCTTTGTTTTTCAGGAGCACTGCAGATTTTGCACAATTATCTATTGCATGTATACATGTACCTTGCAACCATTAGCTATGAAAGTAGCCATACATTCTTTGTTTTGTTGCAATGAACTTCAGTCCATGATGCTGCCTTTATAGAAGTATTGCAATACTTTTAAAATGCAATATTTAATTGCAGAATATTCCAATACTTAAGTGAAGTATTGCGAAATTATTTTAATACTTTTTAAGCATTATGCGCACCCCTGGTGGATACATTGGGTGGGAAACAATGGACACTGTGAACGCGTTCTTAAACTTGCTACTTTGAAGAGACTAACTGTAGTAACACGAACCTCCATAGAGACACCACCTCTTTACATAGGCAGCTCCAGGTTTTTGGAAAGGGGGGACGCACTTAAGGAAAAGAGGGGCGCACTTACTGGATTTCATGAAAAACGCTATGAAAATGAAGTGTTTTGGTGGGAAAAGGGGAGTGTGCGCCCCCTGCGGCCCCCCCCCCGATCTGTCTATGTCTTTATGGAAAGCACTTGATGCCAGAGCCTAGTATACAAAAAAATAGAGATGTTCTGGGTTCAACACTACAGTGCAATATCCAGGTTTTTACAATATGTAACAGTTAAAGACTTCAAAATGATCACTTGAATCCAGCGCTCTGATGTGCAATAAAAATATTCTTAATGTAGGGGTTCTGCTTAGACTTTACTTTTTGGAGAAATTAAGAAAATCAACAGCAAGAACACAATAAATCAGCAAGGAAACAGACACCAACAAACAACAGTGACAACAGTCGTATCACGGACCATTGGCACCAGCATCGTGGGAGAGGATAGGGGGTATACATGGTATTGTGAAAGAAGTGGACCAGATTACGCCCGGTGAGCCGGTAAGACGCAGTTATATATATAGTGGTGTGCGCAGCTCCGTGTGCCCAGATGACTACTTTGTAATAGTCGGTATAAGCAGGCTATGACTGATTAAGGCTGCGAGGCTGGATAGGCTAATAATAGTATCAGAGGAGGGAACGTGCATTGCGTAAGATTGATACAGGTGCGAACCGAAGTATGTGTACTGTGTCTCGGGGGATTAGTGTAGTGGTTAGCACCTCCGCCCATGACATACGACTGGTCTGAATCATGGAGGGAAGGCCGTGAGTTCGATTCCACGATCTTCCAAAAACATCTTTACATAGCCTTCCCGATTATTTCACACTTGGTGGAAGACAAGGACCCGGGTGCTTCGGTGAAATCACCTGGTAGTATCCCTAGATAGAAATTCCCCAGTAAAAGCCACGTTGAGGGTAAGTGAATTCCCCAGAAGGTTCCAGCTGGTGAATTCTCTGCCCCGGGTAAGGGAAGGGAACTACCCCCCGGGAATTCAAACTTAGAATGAGAAGCAGATTAGTATGTGTGGCACGTTCGTTGGTCAGTCAGTGATGTCAGTGATTTCTCACGGATCCCTCGGTCACCGAAAGCTGACTATAGGACTACTGTCTCCGGGAAGAATTCCTGATTAGATTCGGCGGCAGGTAGCTAATCGAGCCACGAAGGGTGGAACTCCCTCCCTCCCTCTCTCTCCGATGCCGAATGTAGTAAGCCAGAGATGCATAGTGCAAGATGTAGCAGTCGGTACTAGGGCCCTATGAGACTTGTGACGATCAATGCGTCCCCTGGTCGTTGAGGAGAGTTGGGAGTTGGGGAAGTCTGTGAAAGAAGTGGCCCAGATTACGCCCGGTGAGCCGGTAAGACGCAGCTATATATATAGTGGTGTGCACAGCTCTGTGTGAAGATGACTGCTTCGTAATAGTCGGTATAAGCAGGCTACGACTGATTAAGGCTGCGAGGCTGGATGAGCTAATAACAGTATCAGAGACCGGAACGTGCATTGCGTAAGATTGATACAGGTGCGAACCGAAGTATGTGTACTGGGGATTAGTGTAGTGGTTAGCACCTCCGCCCATGACATATGACTGATCTGAATCATGGAGGGAAGGCCGTGAGTTCGATTCCACGATCTTCCAAAACCACCTTTACATAGCCTTCCCGATTATTTGACAGTATATCCTTTACAAACTAGAATGATGTGCATGCTATAGTGTTAGTAGAGCATAGTATTAGACCATATATACCCCTACCCTCTCCCATGATGCTGGGGCGCATGCCTCATGCTCGCATCACGTGACCGCCCCCGGTACCGACGCTGTGCCCATATAAGGTGAGCGCCACCTCAACTAAGGCGAACGCGACCCAGCGCAGGGAGAGGATACAGGGACACAGCCGCCGTAACAGGTACACATACATAGGTGGTTTGATTATTGAATAGTCAAAGAATGATGGTGTTGTAGATACTGTTAGAACACTCTTACAGCGAGGGCAGTGATCAAATGCTTGACATGTTACAATATATCAATATATGTGTTATATTTCCTGTACTTTAACTCTCTTTTAACTATCTTTTAAATAAATGAAATAAATGAATAAAAGTAGCATAAATGCTAATTTTCGGACCAGTTTTGAGACCTACAGGAATTTATACTCAATTGTTTATTGAGAAGTGCATGTATCTGGGGCTGGGTTCAGCGTGTTCAGCTGAGCCCAAGTTCAAGTGACAAACATGTATGTCCTTGCCATTATAAGCATTATAAATGCTAAGACGGACCCGTTTGGTTAACTTTTGCCTCATTCTACTAGATCTATCCCGTGTTAAACTTTGTTGCATCTACACGGAATTGTTATGCTGATTCCAAGTCTGGTCGAAATTGTTCTCTAATACGTACCTGTTGTTGACCAACTGTTTCATCTCTCATTACGTGCATAAAGTGGGCGTGGCGTTATTGAAATAATAACGCAGAGATCTGATCTTCCCGGGTCTTTAGAAACCATCGACAATCGTATACGACAAGGGATGTCCCTAGACGGACTCTTATTATAAGATTCGATTGGACATTTTCAGGGAAATTTCGTAAACGTATCCATTGGAAGATTGCTGGGGAACAGAAAAACTGAGCCTCCCTTTTCAAACAGCTGATCTCGGGTCTGAAGTGTTGCGTTAAAATAAACAATAAATCATCAAGTTGTAGGTAAGTAGAGTTGCTTAATAGCAGGTTGAAATATCTCATGATCGACCCTCGTAGAACTTAACACCTCGTGTAGCTTCAAGCTCCATTGGGCTGTTGCCATGGAAAATCTAACGTAATTCTTGCTTAAAAGATAGTTTAATGTGATTTACTCTGACATTTTGTGTTGCTTATATTGGGAAAAGATTGTTGATCCCGATCAAGGCTTTCTAATACACATCCTGACTTTTAGTTGTTTCTAAGACTGGCTGTGATAACCTTGGCCCACTAATTTTGTTAGGCACTGCAATCACGGTATTTGGTCATGCGGGCCTATTTACTCGGGGGAAATCCAGTCAGTGAAAAAGTGTTCATGATTCAATATTGTCACTGCTTCGGGTCTTAGACCTTTGAAATTTCATTCTTTAGGAGGCAGCATGGACGAGTCCACCACGTTCGATCCCTCCCCTGCGGAGCCCGCCAACAGTACGGCCTCCCAGGCTCCTAGGGAGGTGGAGGCGGCCCCACTCGCGCTCGCTTTTCTTCTACCCCCTACTCCACCAGTCGAGTATGCCCTGCAGGTGAGGCTTACAAAACCAGCCCTGTTAAACTGCTTGAAACGTTTCAAAATGATCATTCTTGCCCAAATATTTCTGGGCTACACCACCATTAAACGGTCCTTCCGTACTTCCAATAATTAAAGTATATAAAGTAATATTTAATGCTACCTTGGCCAAAATCTTGAGAATGTATAACAGTCGGTTTAATATGTATTTATGTAGCAATTATCCAACAGTCTAAAACTCTATTCAAAAGATGTTTGCTTGTATTGTGGTGTTTTCAAGAGATCATAGCCTACAACATTTACAAGAAGACAAAACTTATTCAAAGTGCTTGGTATTTATTATAAACTGGTGGACAGCATTACAGGTACCTTTATTAGCTGAATTGCGTCCAAATTACATTTTTTTGTGATGGGCATACTACATTGAATACCAGTTAACACTGTTTCCCTTCTACCATCGAATAGATGACATCATAAGAAGAGATGCGCTTTATTTTCAAAGTTGGCCCCGCAGTCACAGGCTGGACTGCCTGTTCCATGGAGAGTATCAAACAGATCAACTTTTAACTTACCACAGCCAATTCTCATTCTGGCATGATGCACTGGCTAACTAAGGTCTTTCAAAAGACCAATGGCTCTAGGAAAAAAATGACCTCATAGCTTCCAAACCTGCAATTTGGATTATTCTCATTTCTAATAATGTAATTTCTTTCACCATTCAGCTGGTCCAAAATATCAATGATATACTGGAGTGCTTTTCGTGAAAACATATTAACGAACGTAATAAGTGTTGCTTGTTTTACATGGTCAGAAAAGGTGCTTCTTTCATACTCTTTCATAACAGTAATGATGTTTGACCTGGCAGTTGCACTAGTTATCAGTCTCATTGCAACCCCCCATACAGTACAGACATACATTGTTGATGGCAAAATAAAGCGCTTGTACATTAGTTTTGGTGCATAAATATCCATCTGCATTTTCATTTAGGTCATATCATTAAATTAAGTTTGCATCTCGCTTGAAGAATAATAGTTTCGATGTGAGCTTTCCATCTTAGGTTATTAGAGAATCGTAGACCTAGATATTTATGAGATGTTACCACTTTCACATTCTTACCCATGCATGGTAACTTTGGATTGAACTCTGCATCAGGTCTATTACTGATGGTAAGTGCTTTAACACTTCTGGCTATCACAGTCATAATCATGAGAAAACTAAATGAAGTGTACGTGTTCTAATACAATGACATTGATTCGTCTGAAGGCACGCAAATCTTCTATTGAAGACCGGGCGGCTATTGGCATACTTCTGCTGAAGTGGGAGGCGTTTATTAGAAGTGGGCGTTTAACGGAGGTAGGCGGCTACTAACGTAGGTTAGACATAGCATTCTTGTTTCAAACGATGCATGATTGTTAGGTGCTATACACAACGCAGTCTCGTTATAATGCATTGTGGAATCGAAACAGACGCGCCCATTGACCATCAAATGCTTTTAATAGAGGCTGAGGGGGGCATTTATTAGAGGTAGGCTTTTAACAGAATACCTGCCGGCTCAGGGAGGGCTTTTAATATAGGTTGTTTGCTATTAGAGACAGGCCATTGTTTTCATACTATGCATCATCATCGCATGCATATGTACCATGTAATCTCAAGTGGCTGCAGGGGCGCATTTGACACCATGGCATAGGTACATGTAAGGGTAGAAATCAAAGAATTTCGTGTCTATGAAATAAATCCACGCGTTGTTCACTGCATAAACAGACTTTTATATAAATCAAAGAGTATAATGTCTATCGGTGTGATTATCACCGACCATGATGAGTATCAAGCCCACAGTGTCCATTGGTGACGTGAGACCCTTCATATTTCAGCTTTTGATCTCATAGCTTTCGCTCGTGAAACTTGAGTGCTATGGGAATATAACGAGGATTATTGCAATGAATATGTCTGGTGAAAACGGCTATTGTACATCGGCCACTCTGTTGTAAAGAGATATTCAATTAACTGCTGTCATGACATCTTCACCCATTTGGGGTTGTTCTTCAGAACCTCTATCTATAACATTTGATAGATGAGACCTTGCTGTGGCAAGATGCTGTCATGACAATGTGCACCCATTGCATTTGAAAAATAGCCATAGGGTGATCCTATAAACGTCATTTTATGGTAATGAAGATTAAACAATTTGATGTCTCTGTTGGAAAATATCAATGTCTAAATGTTTCGCCCGTGACTGAAGCAAACTGGCAAACTTCACTGTTTTAAAGAATGCAAGCCTCAAATAGATGTATTTACGTCATTTTATCTGAGTGACAGCCATCAATGTTATGTGGAATACATATTTTGAATGAAATAGCATTACATTAAGTGGCCTTATTACACATAGCGGAAGTAAGCATGAACGGCGTAATGGTTAGCGCGTATGACTTAAGATACGGAGTTTGCTGTGTCATGAGTTCGCGGCCCGGGCACGGCAGACTGAGTGGCGCCGATAAGTTACGTTGTATGTTTCTCATCAATGCTATGTCAATTCTACCGTCAATTCCACCGAAGTGTGTCACCTCTGTTCATCAGTAATGCTATTCAGTGGCGACGCCAAGTGGCGAGGTACGGAAGCCTCATTAAAAGGCGTGTCCCGTGTAAAGGAGAGTCATCCCTCTGCACGTTAAAGAACTCACCTAGCTTGAAAACTATAGCTAGTGTGATCCCCCCTTCCCCTGAGGCTCAGTTGACTACCTAGCCTGCCTCTGGAGGTCCATGTACCAACACCACGTGGCCTCCCTCTGCTATAATCATCAGAATTGATGGCTGCGGAGTAACCACACAAACACAAAACTTTGGCGTCTCAAAAGTAAATACAAATAGGAGTACTCAGCTTTTCTGCGCAACTTGGAAGTGAATAATTACATTGGGTTTGGGATATTTTATAGTGAATTTAATATGCAAATGTGTTTGGAATTACGTGTAGTATTGTTTAGACATATTTGCAGCTGCCGTTTACCGCTAATGTAGAAAAGTGTTTTTTGACATTTATGAACCCACTGCTTTAAATTATTTTATTTTTCTTATTGTAATACTTTTTTGTTTCACGCAGTCACAAATAGCAAACTCTGCGTGTGTGTCCACCTTCAACTGGTGTGAGTTTAGACAAGGAAATTTAAGGGGGCCCCAACTCAAAAGATTCGGGGGTGCTAGTTCCCTACTAAGTGGTCGCTCCCACTTCCAAATTGTTGAAAATGGAACTGGGACACCTCCTTTATTGTCCCATCTCCATTTCATTACATACATATATTTTACATCACATAGCCATTGCGGGAAGTCGAACATTGGTCCATTACCATCATATTTAAGCCTTTTTAGGTCATGAGAGTAGAGCTTTTTGCGCAATGTGTGCTTTGTAACATGAGTGATATGGCCGCTGTCAATATGTCTGTGCTCAGTAATCATAACAATCTGCTACTGGTGTCCACCTTGATGAGAAAATTTGTGGACATAGCATGTATCCATTGTGAATACATGCTGTGTTCACTTGTGTCGACAATGATTTGAACAGTGGTGGAAACTTGTAGATTACGATTGCAAAAACATGTTATTTCTATAGTGTCGCGTTTGGAAAGTGATGGCTCTTTGGACAAATGTAAATCTATTGTGTTAACACATTTGTTTTTACAAAGTATATTTCCTTCAAGCTTTTATATTGACATTTTATTAGCAGCTAAGGTGAGAGTCAAAACGCCATCATATGGAAATAGTATGATCAATTTTGATATAGGCAATTTCGTCATAATAGTCTGTAGTTTAATTGAACAGCATTGAGTTTCCTTGGGCAGTCAAAAAAGACCACCCAAAGTAGACGTTTTTTCTAATATTTCATAAAGAATGCTTCTCCAGATTGTGGTCTACGGTGGGCTCTCAGTGACGGGTGTAGTAACCAACACAGTGTCCATCTGTGTGCTGCTGACCGGTCAGTTACTGACCAACTGGACACACGGCATGGTCCTGCAGCTCTCGGTCACCGACCTCCTCCTCTCCCTCAGCATGATTGTGTTGCCTATTCCTCCCTGCCACAGTGCGAGGATGGTGAGTACTTAATAAGGTAGACATTCTATTGTAAAACCACCAGAGAGACTGAATACTGAGGAGATCTCTTTATTTAGTGGATGTTCATGGTTCCCTATTCCTCTCGACTAGAGTACATGGATGGTAAGTACTGAATGCAGTAGAGTCCCTGCATGAGGTCCAAAATAAGTAGATTTGTAAGGACTTTGAAAAACCTTTCATTGACACTTTTAAGAAAATTAGTAACCACAAAAGTCCCTGCGTCACATTTTTATAAATTGAAAATAATATATTGTGTTATTTCTCAAATACGCTATTCTTGTGTTAATGGGGATGTTTGGCAGTGTCACTCGCAATTTTCAAAAACACATTTCCTTGCTTATCGCTAGAAGAGCCGACTTGTATTAGATTCCAATGGATTTGTAACCGTCAAAAACATTCTCTGAGACTCAAGAATCGTGTTCAATATTAATGGAGACAGAGCACATTTATATGCCAGGGCAATCATGGCGGCCATCTTGAATTTCTCACTTATTGCCGGAGTGATAACAATCCATCCAAATCAGTTTAACACAGTAAGACCCCTATTTACCAAATGTCAAAGCTGATTTAGGAGACCTTTCATGCATGTTCAAATTATAGTTACAAGGGAGTAACTGTCCTGACGCCACAATGCAAACATTTCCATTAACAAATACAGTGATATGACACAAAATATGACCACTTTGTCGATTACTTTGACACTTTCTCAGCCCAGGTTTGACTGGCCGCCTGCAACCTCAACCACACGCTGTTCTTGCCTCTGCCAAGCTTAGACTTACATATTCAAATTATCATGGTTACGTAGTCATTACACAATTAAAACACAAAGAAATACGACACATATCTTGTATTTCAAATCAGAAAGGCCTAATGACATCATTATATCTAATCAAATAGAAATATAATAATCACGTCGAGACCAACGTTTCTAATTTGATTGGGATCTGCATATTTTCTTCATTGTTTTATGTCACAAAATTCCATTTAAAATGTTGGTGGATATTTCATGGGAATTACGAAGATGTTGCTACTTCTCAAAAAATTATGGTGCAGAACTCATGACACAATGTTTCTATTTTCATTTAAATTTAATATTTTTTTACTACAAGTAGCATACATGTAAGTACATTAAACATGATAGATTTACTCTCACTATTTGTTAATTTCAGTAAATTAGATATAATGGAAATCATGTTTGCATAGTATCAATTTACTAGCAACTCTTTCATGAAAATGCTGTTTAATACTAGTCTAAAGTTTTTCTTAATGTCTATATAATTAATGAAGTTGCTACTATGAGACCTTATCTCAAACTTTGTTAATACAATTTTTTGATGATTGATTCCAATGTCAAAGACCTAAATTTCTACAAAACCAAGGATAAATGTAACAAATGATAACAGTTCCTTGCTAAGTACAGATTGGATATAATTTATTCATAACATAAAACTAAATATCAGGGATGTCGAAAAAACTCATCCCTTGTGTATGCATATGTAACCAAAACCTGGCAGAACCGTCAACTTTAGCTCATTCTCTTTTTACACTGTGCTGTAACCACAATGCAAACTTCAAATTAATGAATACAGTAATCTGGCACGATATAATTGATCACAATCATGACCATTTTGAAGCCTACTTTGACCCTTTGTGATCCCAGGTTTGACTGGCCGCTCACCGTCTGCAGCTTCCGGTCCACACTGATTTTGATGTCGATCTGTGTCACCATCTACTCGTTTGCGTTGTCCGCAATTCACCGCTACCTGACCATCGTCCACAACAAGGGGCATCTGGCCATTTTCCAGACGAGATGGCAGCCTTTGCTGTTTGCTGTAAGTGTTTGATAAAGAGAAGACAAAACCGAAGAGTACATGGGCGTAGGAATTGCAGAAGGGGTGTTTTCTTCTTCTTTTTTTTTTTTTTTTTTGGGGGGGCGCACAAGAACCCCCTCCCCCGCATCTTCTTGTGGGATAAAGATGCACTGTTCGATTTTGAGTATAGAAATTTCGGTCATTTACACTGGCCATGGGGCACTTTTTTTCCAAATCAACCAATCTATCTTAATGAAGTTTTAGAAGTTTAGGGTGTCAGTTTGGCACAGAACACTATAAGTCCACCATATATCACCAAAAAGCTTGTTGCAATAGATTCAGTTTCTTTTCGTTTGAGTCCCCATCACTGGGCATATTTGGAATGTCAGAACACATATAACAAAACTGAGGACCATGTTATATTGAGTGGTCAGTCAATATAACATCATTCACTTCACAATTGTGGTAATTACCTAGCCAATTTTTGTTTTCTGCAGCTTCTACCTGACTAAAAGCTCTAAACGTTTGCAGCCATGACCTTCTGCTGGCACATATACACTCCAGCGCTGAGAGTAAATGGGTGGTCACCATACTAACCGGTCTCTTCTTCAGTGTATCTGAGTGGTTACCATAGTAACCCTTCCTCTTTTTCAGTGTATCTGGGTTGTTACCATAGTAACAGTTGTTCCCATCATGGCGACCGGTGATGCAGTTGCCGTCTACTATCGCGACCTCTGTATCTACTCGAACACTAATACCAGGCTTTTCCGGGACCTCCTCTTTGGCTTCAGGTAGAATTCCATACAGTAGAATATCCAATCACTATTAGCGAAGTAACTAGTTAACTAACTACTTGTTTGTCTGTGTACTTACGTTCCTACTTTACTTGCTTGCTTACTTGCTTATTTTAGTGTCACCTGGTAATTGTATAAAACATTAAAACATTATACAAGATAAACAAGCTGTCTAGGCGTACGGGCTCCCGTGCCTTTAAGGATTACACTATTAATACAGGACTAATTATGTAATACTGATAAGCTAGGTGCTTGTGTGGGCTAGTGGTCAGTGCAATATTAGGTCGGTTTTATGGTCGTATCAATGCAACAGACCTATGCGTGACACCTGCACGTTGGTTAGGGCAGGGAGGGTTTAAAACATTATTCCAAATATAATAATAGTATGCACTATTCTGATGGAAGTTCATGTATCATGGATTTGATTGACAAACGTAATCATTATAGTTTTAAATAGGATAATACCAGCAATTTTAACACTAAGCTTTCAACAGTCTCTTCTGTTTTGTTCACAGTGATGATGTCATTCATCATTTCCGGGATCCCGGGAAATCACCGGGTTGTGTGGCACCCCCCACCCGCACCCCACCCCTAGATTAAGTCTCAGGATTGCAAAGCGTCGTACGTAGGAGACTGAAAGGGCTTTGAAAGCAAGGTTCATGGAACACAGGAGACAAAGTTCCGCAGGGTCCTAAGTGTCACGTCACTTACATACTGACAGTAAAGGACACAGTATTTCACTTGAGGGGACTAACATTTTCTGTGTGGAACCAAAAAAATTTGAGCGGGTTGTGAAGTAGGCCATTCACATCAGGAAGTTGAAGCCCTCATTGAATAGAGACGGCGGCAGATACCGCCGCAAGAAGCCAGAGTTACCAGGCAGTTAATGAGCATGATAACCCAGAAATTACATGTCAATGTATGACAGCAAATGGCATTGTGAAATGTATTTTTTTAATTACATGTATGTATTTAGATTTAAGTTATATGCCTTACATTGATGCAGCATGTTCCTCACTGTGGTTTTCATCCTGTACATTGTTAAGCATGTTGTTCACAGTGGTTCCGTACATTGTTAAGCATGTTCTTCACAGTACCATACTATTGTTACAGCATGTTCCCCACAGAGGTTCCATACATTATTGAACCATGTTAGTCACAGTAGTTCCATACATTGTTACAGCATGTTCCTTACGGTGGTGCTCATCCCGTACTTCTATATCCATATCTACCTGGTGGTTAGACGATCCGCGCGCTTGCTGCAAGCCACAGGGAGCACAGGTAGGACATGTATGGTTGGAAGACATACAGTTGGACGAACGACCAATAGGACGGCGTTACACATACGCACATACACAGTTAGTGTATACTTTCATACCAGCTATGTAAAAAAAAGAAAAAAAAGCGACAGAACATGATTTTCTGGGAGAGGAAAAAACAAGGTGTGAAATGGGAAAATAAAATGCGTAAAAATAATGTCTGGGTTGATAGGCTACGAGGTTCACGTGTTTTTTGTTGTTAGTTAATCCGGAGTGGTTATTTCTGAATAAAACATTGACGGCGGGTATTTCAATACATTTCCGTAATAAGATTGGCGGTGATTCCATTACATCCTCCCCACTTTCAAATTAATTGAAAAATATGATGTCCTGATTGTCCTCCATATCTTTGAAATATATGTATTATGTGTAGGATAATCTGTAGTGGAAGGGGGTGGTGTATGGACAAGCACCACTAAATTGAAGGAGAAAGGCGTTCACGGGAATTTTCCTAAAAAGATTTGACAAAATGAAAGTTTGCCCTTCCACCACCACTACCGATGTGTAAAAAGTTATCCACCTGCCCGCTCTTTGAAATCTTCTACCACTCTAATAATTTCTGGATGGTCCATTCATAACCATTCTAATCATGTCCATCGTTTATCTATAGTGGATATATAATGGTAGCATGGTGACATTACTCCTTAATAAACCCGATTGTTATGATCTGCCCATGGGGACTACTTCTTAATAAAAACGACCTTTACGTTGTACCCCCCAGCGACCGCCTCTCAGCGAGCAGCAAGGCGCTCAGCCTTCGTCCTCTTTGTCCTCTACGCCACCTACAGTCTCGCCTACCTGCCCTACACTCTCATCATCTACGTACAAAGCTACATGCACGACCTCCAAACCAAAAGGTAGACCCAAACAGCAGTTTCTTTCTTTCTTTCTTTTTTTTTGTTCATTCATAACTTGAAGAAAAGTACTGGCTCAAAAACAGTTTTGGAATTAGCTTTTTACGCTCTTTGAGATGATGGGTCACACGATCTGAAACTACGAAAATGATTTCCGGTCGGAAATTGTCCTCTGATTTATTATTTTGGAAATATTGCTTTCGCATATAGCTCAAAAACTATTTGGTAAGAAAAAAATCATAAATATATTTGGACAGAATGTCAAGGGCTTTCGAATGAGCTATCACTTGACCAGAAACTCAAGGAAATAAAAAGGAATCATGCCGGGTATATAAGATATGGCTAGCTGTCAAATGAAGATCTAGATATATAGGCTTTTTTATTTATTTACATATTATCATTGATATAAATGCTGAATTAGTGCAGTCCACACTTCTAGGAATAACTACATACCAACCAACGGTCCAGATCATTTATGCCATTACTTATAATACAAACTTTGTATTGACTGTCCAGTTCAGACAGCTCTCCAAACCAAAATGTGTCAAATTCCCTTCAAATACAGTACATACATTCGGAGATAATCCACTAATTACAGTATCAAACGCACAAACAGGCCAATGTGTTCTCCTTTCAGGTTGACGTTCATCTTCTCCTTGCTATTGGTACACACTGTGGCTACGATCAACCCGATACTGTACGGTCTACTGTTCCCTTCTATCCGAAAACAGTATTCCAGAATAATGTTCCGCTTCAGCAAACAACGAAATGCAGTATCCTCTACCCAGAACAACGCTCCCGACCTGGACACAGTCACGGGTCAAGTATTGCAAGCTCACAGCAAACGGGGCGGTGACTAATGTGGATCTATGGAAACAATTAGACTAATGGGAACATTGTGATATAGGACCTGTGAAATGTAGGACATGTGGGATATTATAGGACCTGTGAAATATATATTGGATGTATATAGATCTCGAATGAATATTCTGTAAGCTGGCAATACTCTAATCCGACAATGCTGGCCTACATTTCGATAAATCTTCATTACTAAGACTAGCTAGCTGCCTTAATGCCGAATGTATTTGGTTAGCAATACTCAATACCCCATCTAGTGACTATTGTTTTATTTTGTTTTGGTTTTTAATAGTATTTGTATTTTCAAAACGTTAATAGAGACCCTATTTCAGCATATGAAGGAGCCTAATACACGTTATCATGAAAACAAATGAGCCAAAAGATTTTAATGGTTCAGTGGCCACCTTATTCTTTCAAAACAGATCTAATCATTTTCCAGTTGAAACTAGTAGGATGGGTCTACAAGGATATGAATCCATAAGATGGGGACATGATTTTAATGGTTTTAGTTGTAGTTTGTAAATGTTTAAAAAACAATGAAATCCTTTAGATCTAGTGAAGTGTTGTTGTGGAGATTCGCATGCTTTTCATATGCAATTTAAGGTTGTAGTGTCAATTTAACATGCATGGTACTTTTTAGTACATTTTAGTACATTCAGAACCAAGTAGGCTACTCGAGTTTACTTGGCCTGGGCGGGGATCGAACCCTGGACCTCTGGGTCGACTGCGCCGCGAAGCGACTAGCCAACGCCATACCAACTACGCCATATCCACAAGGCAAAAACCTTTGCTTCAATGACGTATTGATACCCACTACTAGCTGGGTATTAATACGTCATTGAAGCAAAGGCTTTTGCCGTGTGGATGTGGCGTAGTTGATATGGTGAGTCACTGGTGCTGGCTTTGTTGGCTAGTCGCTTCGCAGCGCTGTCGACCCAGAGGTCCGGGGTTCGATCCCCGCCCAGGCCAAGTAAAGACTCAGAGTAGCCTACTTGCTTCTGAATGTACTAAAATGTACTAAAAAGTACCATGCATGTTAAATCGACATGATAACCTTAAATTTCAAATCAAATCCTTGTTAAGTACGCAATAATTGAATATAGTAGAGGTTTATTATATGCACCCTGGTACATGAAGCCCAACTATTACAATATTGCTGCATGAATGAATAAACTATTTGTTTTCAATAAGCAGAACATCTTTTCGATTTGTATTATTTTAATCATTGCATCACACTCCATCCCTCTCTACTTCAGAACATAAGAAGCCCATATTTGTTTTCAATAAGCAGAACATCTTTTCAATTTGTATTATTTTAATCATTGCATCACATTCCATCTCTCTCTACTTCAGAACATAAGAAGCCCATATTAACTCGACAATACAAAACTAATATACAAACACACACAGAGTCAACCTTGACATGCAGAATATGCATGCCATACAGCTCCAGTCTGACGGGGGTCACAAACATTCATTACCAAATTTTCAAAAAATTTGGAGGAAAATATCACTCTAACTATAATAACGTCTGCGCCGACCCATTGTGTCATTTATCTATGGCTACCTATACAAAACCACGACAGCTTTGACGTCAATACTCGAGACTGTCTGACCCTTATATAAGTAGCAGAGTAATCATCATGTCAATCATTGTATTACATTGTGCAAATTGCAGTAAAACAGCAAGTAGAAACCATATTATAACCATATACATATTTGTACAGACATATTTATGTAGAATTTGTGCCTGGATACTAAAACAATTACATTGTGGGAGTCTTCACAAATGTTGTAGGATATTTATGATTGGCTGCTTTTTATTTTTAAATGAATGAAGTACATAGTTGCAAGTATATTCGGATCAGTTCATTGCAAATGATTTCCTTTTTTAAAGATACAATTTGAATTACCGGTACATTATACTCTCAAGGTCACTTACCATTAAAATTGTGTAGAAATACAGTGACAGACACATGACAAAGTGTAATCAATTACAATTACACTAATCACAATTATTATTAACCATTAGTAAAATTGGGTGCATTATGAAAATTAGCACTTTGTGGCTATTTTATATAATTAATTAAGTATTAATTTGCAAACTCACAATCAATTGAACATATTCAACTGCACTTTTAACCACATTAAAAGCAAATGCACATCACAGGCTCAACATACAAGAAGCACTTGGGGCGTTGCAGATACATGTAAACTCTGAAACCATCGACAATATGATTTATAATATTATATGCATGCAAATATAAAAACAATACTTTTTGTTTGAGAAAAAAATCAAGTTATCTAATAAACATTAACATAGTTATTTTCATGCTTAGAAATAGTATCTTAACATTTGAAATATAGTATTAGTACTACCATGGCTGTTCTTATTGCATATGATATTTTTTTTTCATTTATGCTGAGGATGTGTTCATGACACGAAATATATTCATGAACTAAATCTTTGATATAAAATATATTAATTTCCATTATTACATCTTCTAAAACTAGTTTGCTAACATTCTAGATCAAAAGAAAATTGTCAATAATTTCCCCATACATGTATGTGAGAAAAACTATGATTTTGCCCTCACATTATAATTGTTCTGTCATTTGATCATATTGGTTACGAGTGAGGTAAATTTGAAAAAAAAAATCTGAAAGTGCAAAAAAAAAATTTCACTTTGCTATAAAAATTTGATATTAACAAAAATAGCAAAATTTTTGTATTAACTAAATACACTTGAATCTGGTAAATGTCTGCACTTATGTTGTGCTTATAAACATTAGACTTGGTTACAATGCCTCCCTTCTGTATCAATAGACTAAAACCTACACACCAACAAAATTGAATGAGTCAGGTGTAACTTATCAATGACCAGTATTTAATTCAGTGATCCATGACTTCACCTTTGTGTTACTACAAGCTAGAACCAGAATACAGACACTATAGTTTGAAGCAAGTCTATAGCATAATTTTACTATGGACCAATATCAGGCATATTTCTCTTGATGGAGGACATCATTTTCACAGCAATGTTCAGTACCTAATAATTATTAAATTGTCCAGCGTATTTGATATAAAAATGTAAAAGCACCATAGTGAAAAGCTTGCATAAATCTTCAGAGCTGCTTACATTTTAGCAATCGTGATAGAATAAGCATGGGTTTAATGTTAATATAAATGATGGGGAAATAGCTCCATAATGGTATTTATCTTTATTAGCTTATAGCGTGACTTCAGCCTACAGTGAGTCTGTACGCCCGGAAGTAGTGGGTGTTTCCGGGATCGCCATTCTCGCAGTGCATGATCACCACATTGTCCACCAGAGGCGAAATGTCCCATGCAACATCAGAATCAGCCAATCCGAGGCTTCCTCTGAAAATAGAGAAAAGTATATATAGTATCAATGTGGGCGGAAAATTAGACAGGATCAGGAAATCCCACATCCCTAATTCTTTTGGCTTTTTTTCCCACCGCACGAATTTTCATGCTTTACGCTTACACCCCATTTCCATGAAATCCCCCCTCCTCATTTTTGGCCTTTTTCCCACATCACTGTTTTTGGGGGAAATTTTTCCCCCACATCCCACTTCCTTATAAACCCGCCTCATAAATCTCTCATCCCAATTCTGGACTTATATTAGGTTGTTTCAATAGAGAGCTAGTCTAATCAATCTTACCTCCACCTCTGTATACAGAACCATGAGAAATAAGTCTTAAAAAAGAGGTGGTCATGTTATAGGGGTGGTCAAGTTAGAGGGCCTATGCTCATTTCTTTATACAAATACAATTGGGAGGCTAATTTATTATCACATTTATGGGTTGTTCATTGATAAAGAAATGCGGCACTCCAGATAATATTCACAAGCATGATCCTCTACAATGTAAGAGTGCTCATTCTGTACTTACCTGTCAAATGTGTGTAGCTGCTCTCCAGCCCAATTGTAAACGTGCAATGCGGGTGCGTGTGTATCAGGTACGAAGAGGTGCGTGTCTGTACAGCTCAGCCAGCCAGGCGCGTACTGCAGAGAGTGGGACGTCCGCTCACCTGGAAAGCAATGCAAGGATTGTACTTATAACAGTGATTTGTAAAGTCACTAAGAGAGGGTGGGCCTGGGGTATTTCTTGATGGATTGATCGTAAGCAGATCGAAAGAAGGATGGGAGTTACACAGGGGCCTGCCCTCACTTTTTTCACCACCTGAATTTCATTTTTCAAAAAAAAACTAGATCTATCAGTATTGATTGCATGATGGATTGAGTCATCTTTTTAGGTTAATCTGGGTCTAACCGTAAACCTACTCACCATAGGCACATCCAAGGGGGCCAAATAAGCACCCACCCCCACCTCCTTTCCCCAGCAATACACCTTACTCTCATAGGGTTTAAACCATGTCCGCCATCAATTGTGAGTACGAAACCCACAAGATCCCTTAAGTGCACCCCCACCAGCTTTTTCTGAAAACCAGGATCTGCCAATGCTCACCATTGCAGTCGTACAAGAGCAGCTGTCGCTTCCCCCTCAGCACAACAGCCACCTGGCCGTCCACGGCACCCGCAGCTTTTGCGGCGTCCTGCCGAGAGATCACACAGCGCACATCCATCGTCTCCACATCCTTCTCTCTAGCCGCTTCGCCCATGCCTTTGAGGTCCTCCAGCCTACGCACTGTCACCACTGTCTCTAGCTCACCACTTACAGAGCCTGGAATGTTGGTGAAGCGATGGGTTAACTTAAGATTATGGTACTTAGTCACGAATTGCTGATATATTTGTTGACTATGAAACTGTAAGAATGTATTGTGATTTTTTTTTCAATTTAGTAGTTTGCAAATGAACTAATGCATGCAAAAGGAGAGAAATAATAGATGTTTGCATTGTGAAATGACAACATACACAAGAGGTGGCGAGTGCATTGTATTGAAATATCAGATTATATCTCACTCCATGATCTTACATGTAGTTTCACTTTAGTATCAAATATAATAATAAAACCTGATATCATTTCAACTTGTAGCTTGTTAGCATATGTCCACGGTCATTTCTAAATAGAATAATAGTTAACTTGAAGATCATGGTACTTCTCTAGAAAATGTAACACTGAAATGATTTACATTTTAGATCAAGGACATACATGAATGTATTTTTCTTTGGTAAAATTATGCTTTATTTCTTTTTAAAGAGAAGACTTCTGAGAGGCAAAACAAGATTTGTGACATCTCCATGTTATTTCTGTTTATTAATTTAAAGACTAAAACAAGATAAATATTAGGATTACATCCAAAACCATCCTTGCCCTCCAAGCGTTCATTCTGCATTCAAACAAATGACCAAACAACTTTGCATTAATCAATCTGTCAGTTCTGCATGAGACAAGTTTCTTGTAATAATCCACCACCCTTAATGGTATGCTACTTGGATGAACAATTTACTAAACAACATAATCTATAATAGCGATAATGATTGTAGTAATATGTATGAGAGATATTATTAATCTGGTATAACTTTTAGTGTCTCTGAGTTAAGTTTTATAGAATGAAATTTTAAGTTGATCATACAATCATATTACTTGTACAGAGTAAATTGTAGACAAATTCAGTGTTTAAACTTACTAGTTTGAAATTTTCTGTATTGAAGACACCTCCATGTGACATCATTCTTGAGGATGGTCTTGAGGTGTCAAGATCAATAATTTCGAATAAGTAAGTTTAAACACTGGATTTATCTTAAAATTACTCTGTACATATTTTCAAAAGACATCTGATAAAATTGTATGATAAAACACACTACTTGGACTACAGTAAAATGACTTGGACTGCAGTAAGCATGTTATATGTAAGCATTCTGTTATATATACAGTTTAAACTTCTATCCTTTTGTGCTAGTTTTATTAGCTCACATTGAAAGCCTTTCGGACCTTCCCGGTCCTTTGTCAGTCTGCCAACTGCCTAATTGTCATGTGATCGTGGTGTGACGTCGTCGGCAGAGGCTGGTAGGATGTTGGTGTAGATGAGACGTCACACTACGATCATGTGACGATTAGGCAGTTGGCAGACTGACGAAGGACCGGGAAGGTCCGAAAGGCTTTCAATGTGAGCTAATAAAATTAGCACAAAAGGATAGTTTAAACTGTGTATATAATGTAAAAAACTTGTGCAGATGAGTATTCAATGTAAGCATTCTGAAGTTATATGGAAATAAAAATATTGATGAAACAAATGGGCTTTAAATTTTCATGAACCTAGAAATTCAAATAAAATGCATACCTCCAAAAACAATATCTTTAATATATTGTTTAGTAATCGAGTATAATGGTGATATCTAAATTACACAAAAAATCAGAACAATAAGACTTTGGAGATCTTTATTGTTGGGTCAAATTAATATTTTTATTTTGTTAATTCATTCAAGTAAAATTTCTTAAATGTATTGCAAACATACCATATTGGCCTGCTAACTGTTCGACCAATTTGCCAAAACCAAATATGGATAATATTAATAATATATACATATTTATATAGCGCAACCCTCCAAAAAAATAAATGTTCAAGTGCGCTGGATCTTACAATGTATATGTCAACAAAAGCAAGGCTAAATGTAAAAAAAAAACACAGTCGTGTTGGAATTATCACCATACCCAAAGCACCAGCAATAACTATAAAATCATAGGAGAAATCATCTATTTAGTGGTTATATACTTATCTGATTTCGTTATGATATATACAAGCAAACTTGTTATATTGGTAAAAGCAAGCTAAAGCATGTTATACAGTTTTTTTTTATAGAACTTACTTCTCCTTTGACCTACATGGAAATACAACATGTACAGACATTAAAGCACAACAAAACTAGACATATAAGTCTTACATGTACATGCACATACGGAAGAACATATTTCTAACAAAAAAAGACCATCTTGGGGACTCTATTTCTAACCCATGTATACATGTATTGCCCAGGTCGATACTCAAAGCTTGAGTACCAGTGTGGCTGTTAAACTTAGAGATGTGTGCTATTATAATTAATCAATGCATACATTTATATGTGCTGTGTAAACTAAGTCTAACAATGTGCTAAGTGCCACATGTAGGTGTGAGATTTGAGTGCAAAATGCCAGTTGCCTATGATACTTACTTTCTTCAGCGAACATGAGTGCCTTGTTGTCTGTGATGCCAATCAGTTCTCCATTAACCTGTTGCTCCACAACCAGTTCCTCAAGTGCTGTGCCACGGTACACTTCCAGCACAGACCCATGGTCAGTGCCAGGCTGACCACGGGTGATGTACGTCAACCCCGATGACATGGTGTATTTATTGTTCGCCTGTACCCAGTCCTGTGGGAGAAAACATCAACTTTTAATTAGTTTCTTCAGTTTAAGCTAGTTTGCAAATTACAGTTTATGTGCTCAACAACGGAATAGCGAACAACAAAAAAACTGAATAGCTGAAACTTTTCTCATGCAATAGCTTTAAATAATGTATGTAAATTATGTAGTAAACAACACAAACCCTTTACAATGGTAGGATTTGTGACTGCAAATAAGTTGTTTCATTAACCATGTCTATAAGCAGGGTATATCAACTTAAATCGCACCTTCTCTTCACGATCCATTAGTATAGAGAATTTCCCATCTGAGAACTGGTACTGCGTGAGGTGGCGAGTGTCCTCATTCCAGATGAGTACCGTGTGACCCGATTGGCTGAACCCTGGTGTCAGGCGCCCTGTGGCTGAAATCACATAACCGTAACATGTGAAAAGATGAGGTTATTTATACATATATATATATTCTATATATTTGGCCTACAGCACAACTGAAAAATAAAATCATACCCTATCGATAATAATTATTTATGAACTTGAAAGATACTTTTGTCAATGCCAAATACTTTCTGTTGGCGATTTTATGATGCTAGTTGGCTATGACAAGAATGCTGTGACTAGAGATGAATATAAAATATATTTGTCCTTGATGTATGTTTGATTCATCGTGGGTTTCTTTATTCATGATTTAAAGAATTTATTGGATACCAATAGACACCAAAGTTAACCATTTTTGGCGAGACTTTCGTTGTTATCGCAACAACTTCATCGGGCCGAGTGCAAAATCTCAGAGGGTCACATGACCACCATGGTGGGGCAGTCATGTGACAGCAGTGTCGAAATTGGGGGACGGCCGGTGTCATGTTCAGCTCATTGGCAACACGCATCAAGGAACACTTGAACCCCAAACGGAACCCAAATATTCTTAGTTTAATTTCCAAGGGAGGAAGAGGAGTTCCGCAGGAAAATGAGGGAGGCCATTGAAATCCGCACGCCGAACCGAGCATGTGATTAACTGCTGTCCATGACTGCCGAATGGTGGTCATGTGACCCTCTGAGATTTTGCACTCGGCCCGATGAAGTTGTTGCGATAACAACAAAAGTCTCGCCAAAAATGGTTAACTTTGGTTTCTATTGGTATCCAATAAATTCTTTAAATATTTGTCCTTATGTTTTCGCATGAATCTACAGAAAATGTAAGGGTAGTTTCAGGGACATGGGTTGTGGAGATTTGAATTTTGCCCCTTGAGAAAATATTCTTTTTAATTTCCCTATAAAAGTCACCGAAAATCACCAAAGTAAGCAAAACCTCTAAGAACGCTCTACACCTCAGCAAAAAAAAAAAAAATTCTTGCTCGTAAAACTTCATAAACAAAGACACCTAAAGTTACCTTTAGTGTTTCCAGCAATTTCCAAGGTGCCCAGTAATTCTATACTGAACTGCTGTCCTACAAAATAACAATACATAAATAGAGATTAATATTTATGGACCTACACAAACAACAAAAAGATAGAAAGTTAACAATCTGCAGATCACAGTACTTTTCATCCTCATATCTCACGGCTATATACGATATGATCAAGGACTTGTAAAGGCAGTGTGAATGATCAACCCGTGAAAGCCGACGATGAGTACTTTTGGATATAAATATACAAAGTCTGTTTAAGCTACCCCTATAAGTGACATGTACAGAGGGGGTGTTTAGCTAAAGCACCAATACCCAATAGCTTGAATTTATGGCTACATCAAACAAATAAATTTTGCAGCTCTGAATTTCATATAACTAGATTTATTTCTTAATCTTTTCCTTCCAAGTATGTGTTAAATGGATCCAACGGTATCAAATTGTAGCTTACCTGTCTCTTTGATCTCTGACATATCCTTTGTTGTCTCTGTCTGTGTCATGTTAATATCCCTAATGTCTTTGCTCACTTCATCAATCTTCTCTACAGTGACATCTTCCACTTTGCCACCTTCATTGTTGACTTCTGAAACTTGATTCCTTACATCTGTGCTTTCTGCAAGTTTATCATTCTCCTTCACAGCTAGTACTTCATCAGCACTCTCACTAGAAGCCACGTTTTTCACACTTTCAACTGTCTCTTCTGATTTCAACAGGACAGATTCTCCATTTCGCAAGTCATTCTCTTCATCAACTCTTTCTTGTGTCCTCTTCTCAGAACCCACAGATTCCTCATTTTTCTCATTTGCATCTTCTTTGATTTCATCATCGTTGTTTGGAAGCTGTGCACTGTTATCTACAGCAATTGGAACATCAGGTTCTAGCCCCGAAACTATATTTGCACCATCCTTCTGTGAAATGTCCGTTACCATTTGTTCACCAGCAATTCCTTGTGCATCATCCATATTTGTATCCGTTCTCGATGATTCTGTTACACTAATGATATCATTAACTACTGAACCTTTGTCTTTTGTGTCCGATAACGAATCATCACCAATTGTCTGTTCTGCTGCATCATTGCTGGCACTAGTCTCTTTTTCCATTGTAATTTTGTCATCTTTAACTGTTTCAGCTCTAGTATGATCACCATTTACGTCTTCTGCTCCAGTATTATCACCATTTAATCTTTCTGTTGATGCATTATCATTATTTACATTTTTACCTGCAGTATCATCATCTACTGTTTCAACTGCAGCGTCGTAGCCATTTACCTTTTCCACAGCAGTATTATCATAAGCTTCAATACCTTGCTCATTCTCATTCTTTGAAGCCTGTGTATCATGGATAGAGCCTTTAATCCCATCTTCATTACTCTCTGAACTTTCCACTGGACTGGTTGGACTTGCCAGGGCTGTTTCAATATCACCAATAGAATACTGACTGTGGAGTTGTGCTTCATTTGCTGGTGTTAGATCATTGCCTTGGTTAACTGCTATATCTTGTGAGTGGCTTGTGGTTTCACTTTCAATGATTTCTTCTTGTCGCATTTCCACACTCTCACCTTTACTGTTTTCTATCTGACTTTCACTATTGGAATCTCCAACAACACTTTCTTCCACATTGACAGTGTTTTGAAGTGCCTCATTGTCTTCTACCACTTCTTTTTCTTCAAGAGGTTCGGGACTTTGGCTAGTCACTGCTGCATTGTCTTCTTTCACATTCTCATCAGCTTTGATTACATCCTCTGCAATTGTGTTCGGTGAACTGTGTTCTGCTGTTTCTGCTTGCTTCTCTGTGAGTTCTATGTCGTTGGCAAAGTCTATGTGGTCAAGTTCTTCCTCCTCCAGTACTAGCCCAGTTCCCTGCTCAGCACTAGTCTTGGCTGCTGCATACTCTTCTGAACAAACATTAAGCAATTGTGATTCATTGAAATTTGTGATGTCAATTTCCTGCCCACTACAGTTTATGGCGGAGTCAATACTTTGGTCCGTAACAACATCGTCATTTTGTACATTTTGTACAGCTAATGTATCCTCATTTTGGACAGGAACATTATCCTCATTTTGACCAGCCACAGCATTCTCATTCGGGATAGAGCTAGTATCCTCATTTTGGACAGCCTCAGTATCCTCATTTTGGACAGCAACACTATCCTCATTTTGAACAACCACAGTATCCTCCTTTGGGACAGCGACAACATCCTCATTTTGACCAGCTACAGCATCTTCATTTGGGACAGCAATAATATCCTCACTTTGGACAGCCTCAGTATCCTCATTTTGGACAGCGACAATATCCTCATTTGGGACAGCCTCAGCATCCTCATTTTGAACAACATCCTTATTTTGTCCAGCCATATCTTCATTCCTTTCTTCAGCCACTACTTCATCACTTTCAGAAGTCACATTTTCATTGTCACCACCAACAACTTCATCACATTGATCTCGAACAACCTCCTCATTTTGAGGAGATACGATGTGCTTACTTTCATGAGACTCAACTTCCGCTATTTGGTCAGCTACAACTTCCTCGCTTGGTTCATTTTTTCTCAACATCAAACTTTGAGTAACGGTCTCCTTTTCTGTTTGAAGACTAACATTGTCATTGGCATTATCCAACACGAATTCATTACTTTCTCTATTGCCAATTTCCTTACTTTTCTCAATCACAATGTCCTCACTATTTTCAACATTAACACCCCCTTTGTCCTCCAATACTTTGGCAATATTAACCATTTGGACATTTTCAACTATAACAACATTTTCTGTTGTATCCTCAGATACAAGCTCTGTTGAGCTTTGAGTGGTCAAGGTCATAGAAATATTCTCTTTCCCAGCTAAATCTTCATCAGCAGTCTGGGCTTCACTACTTTCTATCTTTTCTGCTCCTAGGTCTGAAGCAGCTGAATGCTCAACTACCCTATCAAGATCATCACAAATTTGTTCAACTTTGGCAATATCAACAGCTTTAAGAAACACGCCTCCCTCTGTATTTCTTTCCTCTACAACATCATCGTCAGTTCTCTCCAATGACGAGGAGATTAAAACACACGAGTCATCAGGGTTTTCTTCACCTGCTTCACCTGTACCATCTAGTGAATCCAGTTTCTCTTTCATGTTAAATGCATCATTATCATTTGGTGAATATTCCGTCACATCATCAGAGTCCAGTGATGACTGAGATAGAGCATCATCATCAGATAAATCATTTTCATTCTCTTCCACATCTTGAACATCATCACCACCTTGACCCTTTGGATGTTTGTCATCATTTTCTTCATTCTTTTGGACAATTTCTGATTCAGTAATTTCTGCTTTCAAATCACCTTCAGTGCTTTTCTCTTCCTCATCTCTTGCATACCTTCGTGGGCTTTTCCAACTTTCCTCCTCTTGTCTTTGATTCTCATCTTTAGCATCTTCCTTACCACATGGACTATCACATGGACTACTCTGAGCCAGCATGGAGACCTGTGCAATTTCTACACTTTCTATAACATCTGCACTATCTGCATCAACATGTTTCTCTGATGTGTCCAAAATTTCACAAGATTCATCATTTTGGGGACTCTCTGATTGTTCATTAGAGTCAGTCTCTTTTGAAACGACATCCAGGTTCTCTTCTGCCTCTTGCTTATTTCCTGTGTCTTTCACTTCCGCCTCAGCTCTCACTGATTCTTCCTCACTATCGTTATTATCAGGAACCAAAGGTTCAAACTCAAGAGCTGAAGCTTGCATCATGCTTTCGGCCGCCTACAAATAAAGCAGTTCAAATTACTAAATACTCTCTAATGTAACAAATGCCATAAGTAATGATTTCTAATGCTAACTCTATAAGAGATGTCACTGAAATTGAATTAAATTCCATTCATAAATGTAATTCCAGTTATTCCACTATATGGTTTGCTGCAAGTTCATACACAAGTTGAAAATAAACCAAATAAAGCAAAAACCATCCATTTACATATTTCTACCTCAATAAATGTTTCCTTAGCTACAGCTTGTTATATAGATATTAAAAGAGAAATGAATATCTCTGTATATCTTTATTATGCATCTAGTTACAAAGCACTACAAAATCTTGTAACAGAAAAGTATAAAGGTTATGTTGTGATAATTTTAGGCACCTCAATCGCTTGCTCAATATTTTCTTCAGTTTCTACAATTTTCCCACTTCCAGAGGTCTCATCTGGAATAAAAGTGGACATTTTGTCAATTACAATCAGTAGCTATTTTTCATGGAATCATTGTTGAATAATTTAATGCATTTCATCGAATGAGGACAGTATTTGATTATATGTTTGTAAACTCTTGCATAAAGGATTACTGACTGTTAAGTTTTTGATACTCACCACTGACATCAGTTGCTTCTGTGATGATTTGCTGCTTCACATCCTCTTCCTGCACAGGATCTCTCGCTTCTGGTAGAGCTAAGCAACATTAAAAATATTGCATAGAAATTAATACTAATGTGCTGACAGCAAGTTCAGAACTACACATTTACAATCATAACTAGAAAATGGTAATGAATATCAAAATAAAAATTATAGGAATGAAACGCTATTTTTTTGCCAGATCTACATTGCAATTTTGATTATTCTGATTGGTTTACATAATAGTGAACACTTACATGAAAATGGCATTTTTCTAGTGTCTGTGAGAGACAGTCAGACATTTTGAACAAGTCAAAATTGGGGATTATGTAATATGTAACAAGATTGGCATAGCAATGTTTATATTTTTGATTTGCATACACATGGGTAGTCACATAATTGGTGATACATAAATGTGATACATAAATGTGATACATAAATGCAAATCAAAAATATAAACAAACTTGGCTGTTCCAATCATGGTGCCTAATCCCCAATTTTGACTTGTTCAAAATGTCTGTCTCTCACAGACACTGGAAAAATGCCATTTTTGATTGAATGACCTGTTCACTATTGTAAACCAATCAGAATAATTCAAAATAGTGTTGCGATATAGATCCAGGGATGTTCTCTCTTAGATTTCGGGCAAAAAATAGCTTAATTCAATTTTTTTAAAATTTATAAATAATTTTTATTTTGTTAAATATTGTGTTATCTTTCTGAGCAATTTTTGAGTTATGATTGCTTGAACATCTGCCCCAGTTCTGAAGTATTTTGTGACACATTAATTAAGTTTCTATGGTATGACATTGTTATTGTCTTATGTTCCACCTCTGTAAATTTTGATCTAAAAAGTGGAGATTACAGCATTTGAAATCTGCTTCAATCTATGATTTTGCAACATAACAAGATGGTCTTCATCAGGACTATGATTGAACCCATTAACGAGAAGAATCAAATCTCAATCTATACCTGTATCTATACTATGGTACTAACCAGTGGGTATTTGTGACTGGACTGTGACTTCTGTTACCGCTGTTATGGTTTCTTCAATGACTTCGTTCTGCTCGGACCTTCTAGATTCCAGAGGAGCTAGAATAAAAAATCGCAATTATAAACCAATATATGGACTATATATATTATCATACATTGGGTCATTTTACTGGAAGTTGACTTCGAATGAAAGCATATATAATAATGTTGAATCATCTATTTAGCAATTATGATAGGCATTGATTAGTCATACACATACCGTAAGTAGTGATATGCATTGTACAGCATGAAACAGTGTAGTGTAATAAACAGGTTCATAGGAAAATCTGCTTTATATTAATCTTGATATATACTTTTTGTGACAGTCTACATGGTTGTAAATATTATGTAACACAGCCAACATTGTTTATCGACGTTTGATGTCAAAAATGTCTCTCAAGAGAAACCTGCGACCATTTGCGGCAAACTAATAATGCCTTTTTGAGCATGAGCTGCATGGTTTTGTAGAGAGTAGTAATGCAATGCACGCCAGACCAGATTTTACCTTCGGTCTGCGCTTTGACTTCTGACTGAATTTGCTGGTCATCTGTAGGCTCTGCTGACCGCTCGTCCTTTTCAGCCTGCTCGTCATTCTGTTCTCGCTGGTCAGTTTCTCTCTCTTCATCCTCATCTTCTTCCTTTTTCTTTTTTACCTTGGACTTTGACTTGCTTTCTGAAACAATCAAAGCCCATATTAGAATTAATTGCAGTTTATTTTTCAACAATATTTTTTAATGTGCAATATTTAATGAATAAATCTAGGCTTTTTAGTGAATGATTGTTCATAGAATTGAAGCGGGTTGATAATTACCAACTTGAACTGGAAAGTCACAAAAAATATGCAATGCTCATAATGCAAACAAAAACAGGTTTTCCTGTTTGCATTGTGTTTCTCGCGCCTGTCCTAATGAGTGGGATTGATAATGTCAGAAATGTACCTACCATTATTTCGAGACACCACTATATTTAATAACATGTTTGTTTTTTAATTTGTGTGGTGTTTGATGGTTTTGTTGTTTGCTGGTACCTCCACTATCACTGTGCTTTATACATTTTCCCATTTTCATAATTATTCTTTTGGGGGCTTTTCTCCTGCACTAGTATAAATTGTCAACTTGGTAATTCCAAAAGTTACATGTCTTTCTATTTGACAGATAGCCGGAACCCTTTATAGCCTCTTTATCACCTCAATCCATACAGCCACCCACTCTTCATATAAAAATAACAGACTCCATAAATATAAAGGCACTTCTGCCGAGACTAGATTATGTAGTGGCCTCTTCAAGTAGTCTCCATTTCGAGACGAATGTGCATGGATCAGACTATCTGGTTTAAACCTATTTACAGTGAGATAGCTGATGAGGTGTTTGACGCACATCTACAATAAGATTAGCCACTACTGTAGAGCTACATTATAACATGTTTTGTGTGTTGTGTGGGTGAGCCTGCCTACCAGCCAGCCTGTCCAACTGTCTGTCTACGAATGATGTCACATCGTGTGAGTGGTACGATAACAATATCTATGTTGTGGGTAGCATTTTCCTATCACATTTGCCCGGTGGTCACTGAGCAAGCAAGTAAGCACCCATATTGTATGCGCGACTGCGAAGGTTTACACATGGTCGACTGACAATAATGAAAACAGGGAGACTCCATCACAGTTACTCGGACCTTGGCAGACCCAAGTTTTCCAGCTAGGGTGTGTGTGACTTACGTTCGGTCGCCTGCGGTGGTGGTGTGGCACCTCTGCCCTTGTCATCTGAGCGGGAACACGTGAGGGCGATGATGACAATGACAACCACGGCCACTACGGCCAGCTCCAAGTCTGGAAATGAAGAGAAAAATGGTTGGTTATTATTGAAATGATATGGCTCGCTTGCCCTCTTTTTGTGCACAAGTATGGAGGTGGGGGGGGGGGGGGCTAAAAGAGGTAAAGAAATCCCATACAGTGTATCCCCAATTTATGGGCCTTTTTTCCACACTCCTAAATTTTTTTGTCGTTTTTCCAACATCCTACACAAAATTTCATGTTTTTCTCCCACATACCACTTCCTTGACTTGTTGGTGTAGTCAATGTGTAGCATTTTGTACCAAATAAAACCAGTTTGTGAAGGTTAATCATGGTATAATGAATATATGTCATGTTTTTTTGGCCAATATGCATGAATCAATGCCCTCATATGGTGAATATTGCCCGAGCAAGCTCAGGCAATATTCACCAAATTCGGGTATTGATTCATGCATATTGACCTAAAAACCGTGACATATTTCTTCAATGTACATCTTCCAACAAATTTCAACAAATCGTATGTTTTCAACTTCCTTATAAGGGTGCATATTTCGGGAGGTCTTAAAGTAATATAGATATGCTTTGGCGTGTTATTAATTATTATTAAGGGTGTATTATTACTATACAGGACTTCATACATTGGAGTGTTGGATCTTTTTATTTTTTTTCTATTTTTCTATTTTTTGTAAAGGTGTTGGATGCTGCATTCCTTGTGTTTCGTGCCATATTTAGGTGAATTGGCCAGGGTTCAATACTGTATCTCACCAACTGAAGATTGCATATTGGACTCACAGACAAACGGAGGGTAAATACAAAGCAAGTCTATCTCCCACTCTGAAATATTATGATGTTCATCCCTATAGTAGGCTTATTTTATCGCAATGGTATTTACATGTACAAAGGCAGAAGTAATATACCAATTGTCTCTCTATATGATGCTATATTTTATGATGCCACACATAATATTCTCAGTCAGATAACGGAAGACAAATATATTTTTATGGACATCTTTGCCATTATAAACCTGTAGATAACAAAATTAGTCATGTTTCCTCTTTTATCTAGTCAATACCAATTCGCAGACCGGAATCCAGATATGTTTACATTTTATTGGTTCATGATGATATAGTTTTGACTACAGAGATTTTATGCAAAAAATAATATCAACTTTTATAGCTGGAATGAAGACTTTTTGAACCTGCGATAATGTACACAAGCAAAGGGTCAATACATAGCATCACTGAAGACCTATTGTACTGTTGCTGCCACACACAGCGTTTAATTTTACAGTAGCATTGCGTATGGTAATGAATTCCAAAATGGCTTCGTTGAACACATGAGGAATTTTAGACTTGTCCATTTAATTAGAGAAGGAAATTTTTAACCGTATATGTGGCATCTATTCATTAGGTTATATTCGCTATGCATTATTCTGGGCAATAAAATAACTTAAACATATTGCAATGGATCAGAATCAATGGAAACAAGTGAATTTTGAGGCAGCGAAGGTAGCCATATTGGCAGCCATTCTTGATATAGTTTCCCCACGGCTAAAGGGGCCAACCATTTTATTTTTTTGTTTCACATGGGTAATTTGCAACTAAAAAGCATTGTTAACTATTTTTTAGACTATCCCTACTTGTTAGGTTCGCTTTGGACTAAGGTGTGACTGATCCATTCACGCGGCAAAATGCATGTGAAGAGAAATTAACAACGTTTTGAATAATCGTTGCATTTCAATTGCAGACGATAGGAGTCATTGCCTTTCATTGGTTCACTAGATCTGGATGGATCATACTTAATATTGGTTTGCACTTTGGGAAAAATGCTTCAAGCATTGTTAAAATAGTAACTTTCAATTTAAGATCAAAGCTAAATCCCATTATCATTCAAGCCTTTGCCATTGAAATAAAAATAACCCGATTGCTTTGGTGTTTTTTCAGTTTACTAAATAATGGCAGGTATATTAGAACAAAATCACCAAAACAAAACTTCAAATCAAGCCCACTTTGCAGCCATCTGTCATTTCCGTGACGAGGAGAAATCACGCAACCGTCACTGTTTGTGCAGACATACATTACTTGACTTTTCACAGTCTGAAACCCAACACGTAAACTATCATTGTTTGTGAAATGTAACGTCATAAAATTAGTTTATATCCGGTGCAATTATTTGTCCATACTTATCATGTTGTGTAGTGTTATATTTGGATCAACCTTCAAGTACTTTTGTCTGACATAATGATAAATGGTATTGGTCATAACTATATTTTGTTGTAATGCACGTACTTTGAGAGCATTCATTTGATATAATAGATCATAATATCATTCTAATAAAAGATACATTAGATGTACACAATGCAATGTCTGTCTTAATTTCTGGATAAGCAGCATCATAGTACTCGACATTCACACAAGGTCATTGGCATCCTTGTCTCTATATCTTTGTCAACCATACAGCTCATCGCAGGTATAGTGCAGATGTGCTTATCACTCACATTAGCGTTCACTTGCCTGGCCTGTACCTATTTAACATGTAGGTACCAATAGAATGTACGCAACCGTTTAGGGATGGGTTTGCTCAACATTCACCACCCGACCCAATAAAATCCAGTCTCATCACCTATCCACTCAACGCCCAAAGCACACAATACACATTCACACAAATAAAAATGGATAGATGTAACAGCAATTTATTAGTAGGCCTATATATGTTAATAAGAAAACACATGCAAAAATGACTATTACTAAAATGTATGTATCAATTGTTTTTAAAAGAAAGCCTATGGAAGCAGGGTTAGTTGAACAATCGGTTAGGCGTGACGAGGATCATGGACCCCAGCATCATGGAAGGGTGCGTGTGTGCACCCTACTATGATTCACAAACACTATGCCATACACAGTACTACAATGGTGTATGGTACAACGTTTGTAAATCATAGTCAAGTATACATACCCACCCCCCAGCCCCTCCCATGATGCAAGGGCCCTGACGATAATGACATAGAACGATGCGATGATCTTCTAAAAGAATGTTAACTGATATAGAATCATTTCATTTTTCCTTTCGTGAAGTTCCTTGTCACGTGTTTTGCTCATTACATTATACACCAAAGAAATAATTCATTAAGAGAACCCATCGCCTCCACCCAGCCTGTTAGTCAGCAGCATGCTGTTAGTGCAGTGGAAAAAGGGACTTACAGGTCTTCGAACGCATGGCCATATATTAGCTGGTCACCTTGGAAACTAGAAACAACAACAGGTAATTATTTTTTACTTTCTTAAAATGGTGGACAAACAAGCATTCAAGAAAAGATCATTAGAGAACACGAAATTTATATGGAGAAAATAAACAGTATTATATCAATTTCAGTTTTCCATGCCATACATGTACATGCTGCTAATCTCCATTGAAACTTCGTCACAAGCAATTAAATGGAATTGAGAAGCAATAAATCTCTTTTGAATTTAATTGATATACATTTTTGTAACAGTATTAGTTTATATAGTATGATAAAATGGTCCATTGCTAGCAGTTGATCTGGATGCATTTGGACACCAATTATTTCATTTTAGATACATGAAAGCCAACCCACACCATGCTGTGCATCCTAATAAACTGAATTACAAAAGATCTCCTTTGTTTTCAAATGCAATAACACAACAAAATTGTGTGAAGATAACAATTACAAACAAAAACAGTGAATCTATATAAATGTAACAATGCGTTCATATCGAACTATAAATATCAAATATTACAATAAGAAATTATTGAATCTATTAATAACACGACAAAATAATATAATTACATTTTTACTGGTACGGACTTTACAGTAATCTTTATTAAAAGATAACCATATTCACAAAATTAAACACTATGATACCAAAGGGAGATGTTGCCAAAATACAAAATTTAATTACATCGACATAGCCCACAAGTTGCCCTCCAGACGGTCTTAAGGACCAACATATGTAGTAAGCGAGGACATAACAGTTGGATATATGAGATATATTGTGCATGGTGTTAGTAAAAGTAATTCTTCACTCAAGGTCAAATATAATAGAGTATAAGAATACATTGGTAGTCATAGGACCAACAAAATTCACATAATAAACTTGATATTGTACCAAATGTCATTTTCATGTATGATGCACAAGTAGCATTGTTATACTTTGCTGTCAATTGTCCCATTCATGTTGTAGCTATTTGCAGATAAAGACTACAAACCATATAAAACAGATAATATAGAAACATGACTAACTTCTTATCTACTGTTTTACAATGCTATACGCATGTACAGACGTATCTTTGTAAGTGACTATGGTGGATAAAACCTTTTTAGAAGCGTGGGTGGGCGGTGTATACAAAGTGGGGTAACTTTACTGTTTTGTTTTGTTTTTGCATTTTGTCTATAGCTCAGTTTATATCACCATTAATTTAAATTCACTTCTCCAAGGCAATTTCATATACCTTGTGTACAGTTATTTGTGTTTGTAATTATAACTGACCATTCACAAGGGGATCTCTGTAGTGTCAAAGTACTAGACGTTCATTGTCCGTAGCCATATCAATTGCAAAACATCACAGGAGTACCTTGAATGGTGAAGTATGGGGATGTTATCACAGGTATACGTGAATTATGTATATGCCATTCAGCATGTAGTGATGCAACAAATGTAAGTAAGTCAAGCAAGGCATAGAACTATGTAGGGCATCATTTACATTTACATGTACATGTATGGTGGTAAATAGTAGCTAGTAAACAACAAGTTACAGGGTATATGATATCAAGAACATAGCTATCAATACAAAGAACAACTTTTTTTTTAATCTTAATTGATTATCATTAAAAACTTACTACATTATATGGCAGAGAATTGTATTAATTATATGCGTCTGTGATAACTGATAATTAAAAAAAAACTGATTATATTGTGAAATCGGCTTTCCAAGTGAAGAAAATACTCCTACGATAAATTATGTATAAGATGGAAATCTGCAGAGCATTGGTTTGAAATGTGCACCCAGTTTATCTGTTGTTTGATGCTAACGCCAGTGTTAATGGCACATCTACTATCAGTGTCAAACACTACAGTACATAAATAAGCCGTCTTTTAACATAGTGAGTGAGAAACAGATTAAACACAGTACTGCAGACGAAGCGTGTGCATTATCAAGGTCAGGGTGTATTTACGGTTTGTTTGAATTAGTGTGCAGTAAAGTGTCAGTGCACAGAAAACCATAAAATTATATGCATACACGTTATTACTCAAACATTTCAATTATATTTTAAGTACATTTTATCGTGAGTGGATGGATTAGTACGCATGCGATTCAATATCAAATATCGGCAAAACGTGTGATCACTCAGGCATGACCGATTGAAGAATTATTTGAGTGTTTGAGGGCAATGGGGCAATGGGTCAGGCTATGCATGTGATTTGGGGGGGGAATCTTAAGCAT
>CM032661.1:34536211-34644044 GCA_019095985.1 Streblospio benedicti
CGCCATCAGTTGATTCCCTGCATGTTGTACCAACGAAGACTTTTTTAAGGGGAGCATAGCGGACAACCCGTGTGATGCCTTTACATTCTGGGATATGCTAGAAAAAAGTTCTCTACATTCTGGGATATGCTAGAAAAAAAGTTCTCGGGTTGGTGTTGGGTGAATAAAATTCTCATATACGGAGTCGGCTACTCTCACAGTCTATTAAGCACTTATTAATTATTTACACCTACTTGACAGTCAATCAATCACTACCTTTGCCATGTGCATATGACTAGAGCCTGTCTATTGCCAGCTTATATATAAAATATAAGTCTGCTTGTACCAATATTGGCCTAGTCTTTTCAAAATGTGGTGAAACACATAAATTACACACGGTTTTGGCAGAGTGGTGTTGATGTTTTAATAATCTATATGTTTGTCTGTCATTGAAGTATTGCTGGTTTTCTGTTGTTGATTTTGTTGTGTATTGGCACTGTTGGCAATGGCATACTAATGTGTTTGAGGTTTCCAGTTTTCTAGAAACATATATGTTAATTTACCTACATTTAATTTACCCAGCATAACATCTACATTGCAATGATATAATTTTTGAACATGCACATCACCAGCATCATCGCATCTACATGATTCATACAAAGCCTATGTGGTTTATTTTTACCACGATGTCCACAATTTGGTCACTATAAAAGGATGTACTGTATACAATATTATGATCGTGATGGAAAGCTCAATTATGTATACGACCCATCATATAATTAAACACAATTGGACCGTATAATGGAATTGGTACGAATCAACACCATTATTTTGGGATGAAGCCAGTTACTTGAAGTGAATACAGAGGGGGTTTATATGAATGGCATGCAGCATGGTCAATATTTACTTTTTGATTATCATTATCATAGCTTGAGATTTGCGGTTTGTGCAGTTCTTTTTAGTGTTAGTTCATAGGCGTATGCTTTAGGTTTGATAAGAGATACAATAAGGTATAACCTCCAATTAAAATCACAGGGGTAAGTAGATCCCATCTATAATAAGACTATTTCTAGTAGTCCTTAACAAATATATAAAAAAATAAATCATACATAACCTCCGTAAAGGGTCTCCCTCTTCTATTGAGACCTCTGTGCCATTCGCGTGTGTGGTCTTGATTGAGAGATTCCACTGTAGTTATTATCATTAGCGTAAAATACGGGGACGTACACTTCACGGTTCGCTAAGATTAGTGAGTTAATATGACGGATTTACAACTCGTTTTACTATTACTATATACAATATATACAGTTATACTTGCCCTTAATTAATCATATTTATTATATTTAGAGATTATTTTTTAAATTAAACTGACTCAAAAAACTTTCTAATATTCCCTCTGTGAAGTCAGCTCTTCAAGGTTTTACTTTATTATTAAATTTGGCGTGAACTGTGGTTTTATACAATATGTTCCACCCGTAGACTAATGTTTTACCATATGCAAATTCATACAAAACCAGACGCATCCAACTATAATATGTAATTTTAGAAGATAATTCCACATGTTATAGACATGTTATGTAGTCAAATAACTAGCCATAGGAAACAGATGTTACAAGACGTAGAATTTGAGTGGATTTGCGCTGTTACATGCAATGCAAGCATTGTAGACACTTTTATTATACAGTCTTATGCACCGTAAGCCATAGCCTCTTAATGTAACATTAATCAATCAACTATGTCTGGAGAGCTGTGTATTGAAAACAGACAAAGTAAAGCCTCCAATTAAGACCATATTTGAATATGGACCATCTGTATAACACAATTTCCCATGGTCCCAAATCTTCAGTATTTCTCATAGTTCCCCATATAAGAGACATTGAACGTCCGTATAATAAATTTCCTCTCTATTTAGCCCACTTCGGGTCATTCATAGGGTGATCTTTTTCGAGAGGTTCTACTGTATTAAGTTTATATACTAACTATGTCAATCTGACACGCATTTTCCCACTAATCAATGTTCCACTGTATTGATAAAACGGCTCTATCAGCGGATCCGGGTTCCGAAAATATTTCACGTTTTATCTGCATGTCCGTGGAAGAGCATCAACAAAGTGACTCGGTCATACTAAAATGTTTCTGTATAACCTTGATATGAAGTAAAGTGTGATGTGTCCCTTACCCTTTACATGTCTTGTGTTGCAGTGGCAAATCAGTTGTCTGTTTTCAATATTAAAATTACATTTTCATAATGTTGCACGGGAACTTTGGTTCTACTAATCATTTTTGGGCAATTGTGATTATATTCATATGCCATTAAAAGAAATTTCCAATTTAAGTGTTAAATTAGTATTGTGTAAAACAAGCTAAGTGCATGTTATACTAATACTAACACATTATTTTACATTTTTAGTGAAACAAGTAATAGAGTTATGTGATGAAACTAAAAACAACATACCCATTGTAGACTTGTTATTCCTCTTTTCGTATTAAGTGTCAATCTTTAAATATTATAGAAAGATATCACAATTATGACAATTAACTCTAATCACGGTAGAATCCTGTTTTATTCATATACTACAGCGAGAATATACTGGAAACAATACTGTGTAATTAACACAGGAACTAGGAAAACCTATCTAATCCGAAAGTTTTGTATAACTTCAACCTTGATACAATAAGGCTAATTAATCCTGTCCATTTTAGAGAGGTTCTTTGCCGGCGTCTGCTGAGCGTGCGGTGCAAATTGCCTAGGCGCAATTAGGTGTAGACTTTTGTCTGCCGCGACAGTTGTTCCAAAAGTCGGTCAGGACTTTGCAAAAAGTCTTCTGTTTCCAGTGAAACCCATGCAAGAGAACAACTGTGTAAAGCGACCACCTTCATAGTTTGACCTTCTTGGGATGCATGTACTGTTTGTTAGCAATGTCCAACATCGCAAGCGGAAATAATTTGCATAATGTTGATTACGGCGTGGTTTTTGAAGTACAGTCATTTTGGAGATGGAAATGTCAAATAGCTGTTTGTCAACTTACATATCATTTACATAATGCGTGCCAAGCCCATGCTTTCTGCGTGTCTAATTAACTTACTAGCAATAAATCAGTTCAACATGTGTGTACATGTAGGTGTTTGTGACAATCCAAGCGCCCATGGGCTTAATAGTTTGAGAAATGTTCGATTTAGGGGTTACCTCTTACACAAATGGCTATTTATGTTTCTGTATTACATCCACAATAGTCTTGGTTTTGATGTGGTCCCTGAATATGTGGTTTCAATTCGGTATATACAGTGCATCAATTTAGGCCTGTGGCTACTATATCAGCATTTTACAGTGCCACATTCACGACAGCAACAATAGATTTGTAGAACTGGTCACTGCAGATCCAGTGTTTTTTCCCAAGGGGATGGGGGCATTTTCGTCAGTTTATGCAAATGTTTCTTTTTACTGGGTTATTGAGAAGATACCGTGTAAGTGGCAAGATGAAACTCGTGTCTCTTCGAATTCTTCACCTTGCTAATATTTGCTCAATATTTGAGGTATTAGAATTAACGAAGGCCTGAAAATTGAATCAATAACCAAGCCCTGAATAATGTTAACTATTTCGACTGTCCTGAAGAACTTGCAATCGGAGCATGATGCAATCATTTATAACTGATACTACTAGGCCTATTTTCATGCTGCACACTACCAATGTTTTTGCAATGTTATCGTTCTAGTTAAAACAAACTTTTCATTACATTTTCATTCTTAGTCCCGCAGTTGCATACTACTGGTCTGTATTATAACAAAGAAAAGACCTCACTCACTTCAACAAGTGTTTATTCATATTACAGTTTAGAGAACAATCATGAACAATATCTACAATTGTAAATTGAAAGTTGGTATCTATCATATCCTGGTACATTCATACAATTACACGCGCAAATATACAAAACCAAAGAACTGTTCAACACACAAACTTATATCACATATTGACTAGAAGTTTCAAATCTTGAAACCAAATTGTCACTGTCATCCCCAACATTTCCAAGTTCTAAACCATCATAAGATGAACCTCCATTGAGAGACCACCTCTACTGAGACAACTTATGGTCCCGTCTCGGATGGTCTTAATAGAGGGGTTCGACTGTATCCATAACTTGTGCCAATACTGCGCTCTGAACGCTGCTACTACTTATCCTTCTGTCGATCTATTTTGAAATGTTTGAAATCCTACTCATAGCAAGATCATTCACATTATTATCAGTTTGTGACAAAACTCCTGTGCATTCGTATGTTCTTTTGTATCGTTTTTCAACGGTAACAGACATAAATGACCACCGGTTTTGATTGGGGGTTGCATTTTTCTTATGATTGTCAAGCCTAAAACCTTGAAATGCAGATATAAATACACATTGCCACAAGAACGAACCAGACTGTCCTTTTTCCACGTGCAGGATGAAACTTATTAATTTATTCCCTGCTACGTTATGACATCAGCACACTCGCAAAAGCCTATTGCCATTCATTTTTGTTGTTTGCTTATTTGACTGGAGATTCCCTCGTACCAACCATCTGGGGGAATATCCTAAGGAGTAATTCGGTCAGTGGTTTAAATAACCTAGCGTTCTACACGTACGAACATAATATTTGTTCCCGATCATTCAATGTGTTATATCTGAACCTCAATGATCAAGCAAGTACTGCAACTAAAGTGCAGTAATGAAAACACTGCCTCATCACTGTAGATTTATGGATAATCATTCTTTTTTACAATTCAAATTGTTATCTTATTGGGTTTTTAAAACAACTTCTCTAGCTTTTGTGCATCCAAACCCCATGAAATCCGCAAATTGATTAAATCCACTCTGCATTCTTTGTATCTGCCCCCCCCCCCTAAAATCCTCTGAATGCGCCCCCGCCCCTCCCCTCTTTTTTAAGTAAAAAAAATGGAACTGTCAGTGTCACTGGTTACCATAGCTGGTCCCATAGAGCATATGAGACAAGTAGCTGATGTAGCAAATGGCCATGTTGAGAATCTCGATCTTGGACATTTTCTTGTCTGGTGGCAGTGTGGGGAGGAGTTTTCGCAGATCAGAGAATGCCGTGTTGAACGCTTGGACGCGGATTCGTTCACGTGTGGCATGCGCGTTACGGTACTGAAGAAAAAAACAGAACAATATGTAAGTATCATAATTTTGATGATATGACGCTATGAAAAGAATCGAACCAATTAATAAATCAGATCTGTTGAACGCTTGGACTTGGATTTGCCTACAGCCTCATGTATTGTATTGAAGACATAGATAATCATATAATTAAAAACTGACTTCAGTATTCATCTGTGAAAAGTACATGTACTACAAAAATTCAACAATGGCAGACCCAGGTTTTTGGAAAAAAAGGGGGGGGCGCCTTTACGTATTCCATGGGTTTGTACGCGCTATCGATGGCGGACATGCCAAAAAACCTACGAAAATGAAGCCATCTGCGCCCCCCCCCCCGCCCCTTGTATCATCCTATACTCAAACAGTAACAGGGAGAGTATCCAGCTTAGAGAAGACAGTTGTGAATGTCTAGGGACCGTGAGGTGCTGAATACGGTGGGCGGGTTCTTTTGTATACAGAAAAAAAACTTCCAATTAAGACCTCCTCTCCATTGATACCACCTCAATAATAAGACCACTATTCACCGTCCAAAATCTTCATAAAGCTACTATAATGAACGTCTTTATAGAGACCACCTCTCTATTTAGACAATCTAACTTTGGGCCCAAAATTGCTATTACTGTATACGATGATCAGATAGAGCCTGATCACGTGACATACTTTGGACGTGGCGCGGCGGCGGCGGCGTCTCTCCTCCCGGGACAGCTTCTCACTGGAGGCGGCGGCCGCGGCGTCGCCAGGGGACAGGTTGGTCTGGTTGGAGAGCGGCGGCAGCAGGGCCACGTTCTCACTGTCCTGGAAACAGCCAAATGTAAATCATCGTCGGTCTACGAGAATCTGTTTCACACCGTACAGTCAGTGTTACAAAATCTACCCGTGGGTTCAACAGCGGTTTTAACTGGATAAATATCGTGGGGTTAGACTTGCGTCCAAGGCAAAATCAATACTCGTTTTTCTTATTATTAAACAAATTCAATAATGATTCAGATTAGATGCAATAATAAAATCATTATTGCATCTAATCTTAATCATTATTAAATTTGTTTCTAATCAATGGATGCGGCACAGCAATTACTACATTTATTTTATATTTTTCTTCTTACTTGGCACTGTAAGATGGTACGTCTGGCGTTCGATACCTTGGCTGAACATTTCGGCAGTGGGGCTTGTGATTGGTTGGATTTTGAGGACAACTGCCTCGAATAATGAGGGAGTTGAATCACGGCTACAAATTCTCACCTGCGAGTCTGCCGAGGAGGAGGGAGACAGCGGCGGCGGGCGCGTTGTGTCCGCCACGGAGGACGTTGTGTGGCACCAGAACGACTGTCCCGGTGCCGTGACGGGCACGCGAGTGGCCTGCTGCAGGGAGTGGTAGGACGGCTTCATGGCGGCACCGGGGGTTCTGAAGGTGAAGGTAGAGGTGATGATTGTTACAGCTAAGTCTTGCCATGTCCACCCCAGTCTATTGTGCCATTTGTGTAATAGAACCTCCATTTAAGACCACCTCTATAATGAGACCATCTCTTTAATAAGACCACTTTTCTTAGTCCAATGCTTCCAATGGGAACCTCCATATAAAGATCACCCCTTTGTATATATCAATACCACAGTCAAAATCCATGAATCCATAAAGTTATTGGTGCCTGTAGCCAACCAGGGCAGCGCATTTGCATTATTGTTCCACAAAATCATCAACTCATGTAGTGCAGATCTAAGAGATATCATAACTGGGGGTTCCCCTGTCGAATAGCTTATTTTTTTGTAGGTTTAGTGCACAACACAACACACTCATGTGACAACCTCACCTTTAGTTGGGTGGCCATGTGGAAACATCAACAACTATGGGCATTTTAAAGTTCCCGCCTATTATAGACATATTTCAAGAGAAAGACGTGAACGATATTTCATACATGAGCTGTGTAGAGTGTACTAAGCGTACTAAAACATGTTTCACTATTGGAGATAATTTCATAAGCTTTCTAATTTTCTGATTGGCAATTGAAGAGGGTGGGTCAGCATAGAATCGTGATGACTTCGCAATCCTAAGATGATGCTTTGTAGTTATGAAATTGACCCGTCGCTGGCGGGTGAGCAAAGACCAAACCTTTCTTCATGAGGTGGAAAGGGGGGGGGGTATTGGTGAATATTTCCAGCATTTCTTTCAGAAAGTACACTGTATGACTTTAGTTTCATACATAAGCCCGGGCTGAATGTGGGTGCAATTAATTCATTCGCGTCCATTAATGATTGCCGTGCAAAGTGTCCAATTGTGCACATGCTGGTGGTAAATCTACTTAGTTCTCTAAAAGTAGAGGAGACAATAATATTATGGTGGTGAATTGGCAGTTTAAGTTTTGAGGTGGGGGAAATTCAATGCTTTTTCTTGGGGTCTCCGCATTTGTTGGAAACGTAGCAATCTGAATAAACGCACTGTCAAAATTTATTTTTATGACCATAAGTAGAGGTAGTTTCACTTCTATCCGTTCAATGATTTCCAAGGGTGATAATATTCATGGTACCATTTGTGTATTGTGGGTCACTTTGCCCGTAAGTTGGTTTTTATCACTAAAGCAACCTAATCTAGCAGAACCTTGTTATTAGCAGCCCTTTGTTGTTTGTAATTATTTGTAACTATTGTTATGGTTGCAATTGTGAAATACCAAACCACGTTTTTTAGTGAAATAGATTAACTAGACTAAATAAGCGGTCAAGTTGGGTATTGAGAAAAGTGTCCCATGATTATTTAGATTTCCAAGTTTATACAATCATTTACTAAATCATATTACTTGTACTCACCAGACACAGTCCTAGAGTTCAGGATATCCTAGTATTGGTTTATAAAATTATGTGAGACCAGAAGAAAAGTTGATTCAGCTTTTACATCACATTTTTAGTGTTTGCATTATCTTTACACGGAACATCACGGAAAATACTTCCAAAGCAGAGGGGCTCCTTGCTTATCTGATATATTTATTGCAACTGAATCATCATTTAGTGGTATTCAAAATATGAGCGAAGCATAATTCTGATAGGCGAATAGTAGTAATATAAATGAAATCTAAAAATGCACTGATAAGTGTTTAGCTGTAAAAAATCACTGCATATATAACGTGAGAATAGTTATTCCAGATCAACACTTGTCTCTCCAATATATTCACTTATATAACTTTTATATACAAGCATCTTTAGAAACAATCCACAAATTACCAACTATCCACAGTCCGTAAATTAAACTCCGCTAAAAGCTATTGAATTCCAAAATCACCAACCTATCACTATCCCCCATCACTACTAATGCCTAATCACTAAAATGATCACTATTATCCACACATCAACTCCTCGACCTCTCTGATCACTTCCCTTATCCCGACCAAAATGAGCTATTTGTGTCGTGCCTGTCACCAACTTGTTACCGTTCTACTCAAAAGAAGGGAGGCGGAAACTACAAAGTCGCATCACCCGTGTTAAAGCCAAAATATGGTCGTGCATTGAGATGTCCAGCCTTCATCCGAACAGTTTTTCAGTGATATGTTCAGTGTTTCCGGAGAAAGCATCACGGCTGTGGATAATGGGTGGGCGGGGCTTCGCTGAGGCTGGAGTGCTCTGATTGGTTGCTGGCTAATCGGAGGCGGGGCTTTTTTAGTTGCTCATCTCAACTCATGTGCAGGTGGGCAGTGTGTGGTAAAGAGTGATGGGGAGGGTATTTTTTTAGTGCAAAAGGGATCACAAGACCGACACGTTTAAATGTTAGGGTCTGTGACACAGTAGTTTGTAATAAAGGATAAAGGAGATTTACCCGTTGAATCCACTTCCATAAACAGTTAGATTGATTCTTTTGAGTTAAATTTACTACTGTTGAATTACAATGTCCATGTGTCTAACCCAGTTGTCAGCATTCTTTGTAGCGTATACTTAAATTTTATCATAATTGGTTCATAAAAAATAGCCAAACCTAAACCTATTCACCTGAGAGCACAGTGAAATTTGTCATTGTTTAACAGAGCTAAGTGGTGTGAACATATATTTTAGTTTTGCTGCATGAATCTGTTAGGCCTAGTGCATATCTACCCACTTTCCCAGGCTGAAAATATATTATCAGCCTGGGCTAAAGGTCCTATACCCTAAGTGAATATCTGTAAATTACGATGACTGGTCTGCAAATTCAAAGACCTCCTCTACCTCTATAATACAACCATTCACTTTCATAAAGAACCCCCCCCCCCCCACACACACACACACATCAGTGAAGAGACCACCTATCTATAAAGACCAAAACACTCTAATAAGGGATGGTCTACCAACTCCATAAAGAGACCACCTTACATATTGAAACCACTTAAAAGTAATCAGTCTAGTTAAGCATGATCTAACACTCAAAAACAGTTCAATCTATATCATTGAACTCCCTACAAACTAACACTAAACTGCCATTGTTCTCATGATCGCCGTAAAGCCCGCGATTAATGATTATAGCCTTTAATCCCCCCGTTAATCCGTCACAAATAATAAGGATCAATTACCCGGAAGTCGGCGATAAGCAGCGTCCCATGATGCTCTGCACGACGATCCCACAATCCCCCAGCGACCGTAAGCGCAGCTGTCGACGGGTTTTTGTTCACTTCCGGGGACAGTTAGCGTAAAACTGATGCGAATAATCGCATTTTTATGCATATCAAGAGGCGAATGCGTATGTTTGGGGGACATGTTAGGTTACGTGAATTGAACGTTTGGACAGACCTGAAACTGCTGGAAAGTTAGGAACGTAGGTGGACACGTACATATGCAATTGAATATTATACCATAAAACCAGTTGAACTAATTGCAATGGCTTCTAAAAACATATGCTTCAGGACATTTGTTGGCCCTGTTTGGTCGTGGAATCTTCTGCTCACTAAATTGTAGTGCAAAAATATACAGAATAGTCGATCTAGCCAACTAGTTATACGGATTATCTTGACACAACAACCTATCATCTTTTTTGATAGCTCACTTTGATCATCATTCTTTACAATCATATTTCCTTGTCAATATGTCGGTCACTATGTATACCAAGAGTTTTAAGAACCATTGAAATACATTAAGCTTGAAGAAAGGTACAGGTTAAACTGCTTTTTTTCCATCGGGATCTCGATAATAACAGTTAACAATAGAAGAACCTTTCCACTGAGACCACCAAGGTGACTAACCCCGAGTGGTTGCAACCCCTACGTGGTCCCTTTACGTAGGTTCACGGGGGTCTGTTTTAAATGGTTTGTCTCTCTAAACATGTCGTATTACAGAAGTGATAATACTCTAAGAGGTTTTGCTGTACCAACTAGAGGTGACGTGTTGTCCACGCATGCGTGGTTGATAAAACTCGCCAACGCGGAAGTGCTGATACTGGAAGTGTCCCCTGGCGTCCGTGGACCATTTGAAGGTGACGGGAGGTTTGGTTGACATGGTCCTCAGTTTTTATTGAAATGTATTTTAAGAAAATGCATGTGGATATAAAAAAAGACGTAGTGTACATATACATGTCATGGCCTTGACCTTTAAAATGTATATCTATATTTGGTATATTTCTATTTAGTAAAAATTTCAATGTACACGTTGTACACAGAATAAATGAAAGCTGAAAACTAAGTAGACACAAACATCCGGAGAGATCTAGATTTTTAGAAAAGGGGGTCACATGCGGGATTTCATGCGGTTTGTATGCGGAAAGGCTTGCGGAGATGCCATTACTACGGTAAAATGAAACTTTTGGGGTGAAAAGAGGGACCAATGATAGGAAAATGCGTTACCAATTCAGCTTTAATATTAAAAACTATCTTACCCTAGCTTAATCCTAGGATACAACAGGCAGTACATCCACTTTACTGCCTCTCTACTGCCCCCAAAACTCAGGGAGACCATACCAATCAGTACGTGTCCAATGCTGCGAAAATGCGACAGCAGTACTTTTTCAGGCAGCACAGACACATTGGAGGGAGTTCGACATGGTAAGCATTCGTTATCGTCGAATAAACAGTATGTACCTGTCCTTGATTAGGCAATAAAGAACCAGTACGAGCCAGAACCTCAAACCGTAAACGTTATCACGTGCATCAGACACGAAATCGCAGAAAAAAAACTACTGCCAACTCCGCACGGCCTTTTTTGCCCTAGGCGTTAAACGCGAAAGCCGACACCTTGCCGACTCCCTTGCCGAGCATACGTCACACAATTACTGCATTATTGAGCGCAAACTTGTCTGCACTGGTGCGATCACCCCCTTGGGACGAGAACACCACAGCTGGGGCTGGGGCCAGGTTAACCCTTTGATGGCGGGGGATGGTCTTTGAAGCACTCTCAGTTTCAGATTTTTATACAGTAGAAATTTCTTATATCGAAGATGTAGGGAGAACAGTAAATGGTCGAGACTACAAACAGTATAGATAACCAAGATAACCTAGATACAAGTTAAGAAAAGCTTCAAAAAACAACTGCTAAAACAGCATGCCATATGCTACAAATATCAGAACTTTTGAACCCCTTATAAATCTTCCCATCGTAGGGGTATCCAGCCATCTCAATCTACACACGTGTTAATGTGCTCACCTGGTACACCTTGGTTTGTGATGAGTCTGTCAGGACAGTGTTGTCGGGACCATGCACCATTATACATTATCTAGGACCATTCACTTTTCATTTATTGTTTACACAAAGAGTAAACTTTTTGAGATGTTAATTATTCAGGTTTTTTGCACTTTTGTATTACTTCCAAGGCAGTGCTACACATAGGCATAGAAATTTCACTGAAGAACTTTGTCAGGTTAAATATAGCTCCAGCCCCGCGAAAACAAGAAAATGAAGTCTATCTTAAAATACAAAAGAGGTTAATCGGATCAAAATATGGTTAATGTGATATATAGGTTTTGGAAACAGATAGTTTAGTTAGTTTAGATCGATACAACAAGTATTACCTTATAAATACTAAGCTTGTAGACCTACTATTCACAAAATCCTTAATTCATTAAGAACTTAAGAAGAGGACGAGGATAGAAAAATTGGTAGAATCGTAAGCTTTTCAAAACACTTAAGAACTTACAGACTTAGTTACTATATACATCTGAATGTTTTGCTGCTCTTCTATGTGCGGACTGAGCCGCAACCATCGAGCATAACTTACTTGTATGCTACCTGCACGCATGGTGCTTTTAGTACTTGTTAGTAGACTACATGCCTATGATTGAATGCAAGACCTATTGCCATCAGTATTAATAGTAACTGGAATCATATAGTTGTTTTCGAACGTATAACTCAGTGGTAAGGCCGGATATAATACGTGAAAAGTAACACTGTGTCTTATTTCATAGTAGTTTGGCACAAGGCCGAGGTCGTGACAGGGTGGGATGTGTGGGTATTACCTGCGATTACCGGCACAGACGAAAAATGCTCGTCTGTCTTTCGGCACGTGACAACCATTGTAACCACGTGCTCTCTATGATCGTACTATTCAACACGAGAGATCGCGTCTCAAATATGTCACATTGAGTATTCTTTTAAGCATTTGGCTAGGGAAACCTATGTATATATATTTATCTGTTTGATATTTCCGCTTTTTCAGGTCTGAAGATTTTTTTTATTTCGTTAATTACTATGACTTCCATAGAAAATATCTAATTTCGGGTCCGTGTGGACTACCATACTCGTAAAGAACGGAAAATGCAAGGTGTACTGAAAAAAAGTGGTTAAAGTACTTTTAGGCAGTTGTCACCTCATATCTTGCCGTTATCAAGAGTGACATTTTATTTTATTTTGTTAAAAGTAAGGACCATTGCAAAGGCTAATTTATTGTGGTGGTGCGGTGGGGGTGGGGGGTTCTGCATGGACCCCAAACAAGCCGACTACAGAAAATCAGAAAACACAGGTTTGCTCAATGATTCGGCCTATTCAAATGTGTATTATATTAAAAAACATAACTCGTTCTTTGTTACTTTGTTACTAGTATCTGATTCAGTCATAATTATCATATGAATGTATTTGTAATGCAAAAAAAGATCAAGATTTGAAAAGTAAAGTACATGAAAGGATTGGGGTCTAAATGGACCAGAATTGCACTGTACTAGGGTGTTTTGGTTAACTTACTGATAAGGGTCAATATAATGTTTTTAAAAAACCATTTCATCTTTCAAGGTTATCAACTTAACACATCAAGCCCTCAAACCCCCTTCCCGAAAAATAGGTTAGTTTTATAAAAAGCCGACTACTTATCCTCTAGCGCAGATGTAAATGACTATTGCATATTGATACCACCACCCATGTGCAAGGACAATGAAAAGCTCATACTGCCCCATAACCGACAGTCTTTTACGCATATCATCAAACGCACGATCGTGGAATATGGAAATTTAATGGAAGGGGTTATTCGCTGGATTAGAGCGTATAATCCAAGCTGTCGTGAAGAGGATACCGACGAGGGGAGTTACGTTAGAACCTCCCAATAAAGCCACATTTATTAGCATGACAACCGCTGAAATGAGACCATTTCCGACAAACCCATTACTTTAAAGGGAGACAACCATGCTAATCCATAAACCGACCACCGACCTATTGAAAACACTAAGTCAGCGGCACTCAAGTGCTCCTTGATAGAGATAAGTACCGGTTAACTGTACAGTTTAATATTCCAAAGTGCCATTGTCAGCTAAGCTGTACGTATTCATATGAACAAAAACTAAGGTAAAAATCTCTGACTATCTTTCCAACATTCGCATTTGCTCTTGGTCATGTTGGCTTTAAGAGTACCCGATGCTAAGGTACCCAACTTCGGGTCTGGTTTGACTGCACTAGTTGTATTGTATGCCCGCGACAAACTGTAACTTTATTATGTTATGGCCGCCCACAAAAAGATAAAAAAATATCTGGGATTGAATAAAATTTTGGTTCAGTCCGAATCTCTGGCGTGAAATATAGTTTATCATATGCGCCCATAATTTTACTTCATTCATTTTACAAACTTTGCAAAAGTAGAAAAAATTTGTATACATTTTGTAGAAATTTGCATATTACTTCATAAAGTTAGTCTTAAAAGTAAGTTTGTACATAAAATTTTAACAATTCATTATTGTTGTTGTGCTTGAGTTATGGCTGTGTGGTGACTATAACAATTAGAATGGTTAATAAAGAATTACATATATTTAGCAAACTGGTCAGGTTAACTTTATGAGCTGTCAGAAATATGTGGACATGTATAGTTTCCTTTATTTAGAAGTTAATGACTATAGAAACTTGTTTAATTTTTTACTACTCTGGAAAATGTTTGTTACTTGACATTGTTGGAATGCAATGAAATCTATGTAAAATAAATTTATTCTACCAAATTTAGGAATAATTGTATGTCGCAGGATCTAGAAAAGTTGCAGATATATACGCCTATGGTGGAGACTTCACATCAAACGTAACATTCCCATCACCCCACCGAATCCCAACGGGTGGATGGGGTATATTCACAGTGGTAAACACGGATCAAGATATTGTAGAGTCTGTTGCAATCCAACGGATATTGAAGAACAATAGTTACTTGCTCTTGAAGTAAATGAAGGTCTTAGCAAAATAGAGAAGAAATGCACGATCGATACTGACTCAAAAAAGAGTTGTACCTTAAATGCACCTTCAGTAGATGAAAGTGAAGATGAGGACGATGACATGGATACTCATGAGATTGAAGTAGATGAAGCTGACGAGGTAACATCCATTGAAAAGAATACTGTTGAAGGTATCAAACAGACTGAGCCAACTCTGGAAGATAAGCAAAAAGAAAAAGCTGCAGACCAGATAGCAAATGCTGTGTCACAAGTGGTTTCTAATTTCATCGGTAATCTGGACTGCTGCAAAAATGTTGATGTTGAGAAGTCAGTAGTTACTAGTACTGTACATGTAAGCCCAACAAAAGAGGATGGAGACAAAATAGATATGGGGTTTGAGTGGTGTCAGGGCCGTTCAATAGCTTTTGCTCTGGGCGTAAAGGAAATGGAATACTGTATACGACACACCTCAGACCATCAGCGGGGAACTGTCAACACTTGTCAGGTGGAAATATTTGAAAACAACAGAGTAAAGTTCTTGAAATTCCAGAAAATACTTACAGGCCTTAATTAACTGAAAGGAATTAGTGAATCTATTCAAATTTTAGCTATTTAGTAATAAAACTTGAGCAATTGGTCTATTTGCACCAACTTTGGCTTTGTAAAACATGGATGCGGAGAGGGAATGTCATCTGGACGGGAGAATGCCCGGGGCGGGCCCAAGACAAACTAAAATTCTAGTAATATGTAATCTTTTATTTATGTACTAGACTAAACCTGCCGCGTAAATCAGAACCCCTCTATAAAAGCCTCCGGTCGTGTCATTGGAAATGGCAGTTTACTATGGATGTCATTCTGATGGGCTGGTTCCCGGGGGCCTATTGGAGATTTCGATTCACATATATACATAATTTATGTAGGAAGAAGTGGTCTCTTTAGGGAATTGGTCTTATTTGGGAGTTATACTGTATAAGCACTGTCGCGCATGCGTGCAATATGGAGATATAATGGACGGGGTTAAGTCTGGACTCACCCCCTTTATCCGGTCTGTCATAATCCGGCTGTTGAGACGGAATCTGGATCAACATGGATCAGTGGAGAGTGACGAGTGGGTCCCTGGACGCTCGTTCGAGTCAGCTTTGTCTTTTGCAGAATGTGTGCAGTATTCACATTGAAATCTTTATGACCGTATCTTACACAATATCAAAAAGACTTCTAGTACTTTATAGATGAGTATTCAAAACAAAACACTGATTATAACAGTGTCGTTTTATTCATTACTTCAGAAGAGGAATGGACTTTAATTAATTAACCTACGTTTATATGTCCCTAACATCTAAATCTTCAAAGTTTACTCACGGGACACTATCATCTACCGACTTTGGTATACATATGTTGTTGTCACGTCTCAGTGATGGATCCAGGGGGCGTATTAAACACCGACCCCCCTTCCCCCCTCACGGTCTGAAGCCCCTTCCCTCGCACTCGTGAACCTACCATCTTTCCTAATTTTGTAAGTGCCCCCTTCCACCAAAAATACGCTCAAGCTCTACCCATCTCTCAAGTCAAGCCCCCCTTACATATACTCATAATCTCGCCCCCCCCCCCCCCCCCAATAAATACTCGTGTGCCCATCCTTCTTTCAAACCTTCCCCTGTAGCCATATAATACTCGCAAGCCTCTGCTTTCTTTCAAGCTACCCCCCTCCCCCAACTTTATACGCAATAATTTCACAAGTCCTCTTTCAAGCTCTCCTCCCCCTCCTGCCACAAATCCCCTCTCAGGCTCATACCTTCTCTCAAGCCAAGCCCCCCCCCCCCGAGCTCCATGTACTCATACCCCCCCCCCCCCCAAAACTCTCACAAGCCGCCGCTATCTCTCAAGCCCACTCTCCGCCATGATATACTCACAAGCCCCACCGTGATTTCCTCAATCTCTGATGAAAATATGTAACGTTTTATATAATTTTGAAATTGTTGTTCTTATGTTCTTGGGCGGTGCTAGAATTTAGGGGGTTGGGGCGGGGGGAATCTAAATTATCTCAGAGGTTACGTGCGAGAACTCAATTGCATTTTGTAAAAAGTGGGGGCGATTCCGCATATATGCCTTAAATAGGCGTGGTAATGCCTATAGCTTTATCAAATCAACACCAACAACAAACATAATCAATTGAAACCCTGTCACCCCAAATAGAACCACGGTTCCTCACGTACTCCCAGACCGGTAACTCATAGACAAAGGTCCCCTTCGGCTGCGACTTCCCCTGGGAGCCATCGCGCAGTTTTCGCCTATCTCCGCCTATCAATTATTCACGGTAACTGCGCATTTACAGTCAGCAAAACACCTCACAAATAGACACTACAACTTACTGGATGGAGGGCTGCTTGGGTGGCACACGTACAGGGCAACCCCGATATGTGCCAATTGTGTGTACTGTATGTTGAAGAAGTCCTCATTTGAAAGGGGTACACCCATAATAGCAAGGAATCTAATCAGTTCATGTACACTCTTCTATAAGGAGACAACTTGTATTGACGTCATTGTCATTGAGGGTGTCATTGCCATCCGCTGCTGCTGCTGCTGCTGCTGCTGCTGTTGCTGCTGCTGCTGCTGCTGCTGCTGCTGCTGCTGCTGCTGCTGCTGCTGCTTCTTCGTTGTCGATTTCATCATGTTAGCGTTCATTCTACCACATCACATTTAAAGATAGAAGAAAAACAATAAATTTGCACAAACTAATATCTACTACACATACATTTATATAACATACTGCAATTACCATCAAAATACTCAACATTTAGTACACTTGTCATACTTTATGCTGCTTAATCCAGGTGACCTTTGTCATGTAAACCTGTCCAACTTGCTCATGTCAAGTCCTCATTTCCATATTTCCAGATGGCACGCAATGTTTAAGTGGGTGCATTTAACGCACAATTCCCCTGATTGAAATTGAATTTGTGCAGTAATTAGCAATACCACGAAATTTGATGGAATCGTCAATTCGGTCCCCACGTGTTTGCATACGCTATATACAAGTCTTGGCCCATGGTAGATCCAGGTTTTTCAGAAAAGTTTGAAGGGGGCGGGGCGCTACACATGGTTTTATATGAGCGAAAGCTCACAGAGTTCTCTAAAAACTGAAAAGACCTTATGTAAACATCATGTACTTCTTGTGAAATTAAATTCAACGTTCAATATGTGTTATCACTTTATGCCCAGCCTCAAAGTGTAACAGCATAGCGGGTATATCAAGACTACATGTAATAATACACTCCATACTAATATATGGTTTATTTTTCTGAGAAACATTCTAAAATATGCTGAACTATTATTGGAAAATTTTCACAAACCTAAAAACCGCGAAATTGAAGAGCCGTGAAATCACTTATAGATCAACATTACAAAATCCAACAACCGCAAACTATTCTAGTGTAACAGTAGTACATGCATTTTAATTATTGGTGATATAGCTCAACTTTTAGGACCGTATTTGAATGCCAGTCACACGGTCTGTCTGTACATGTTTTACTGTAGAATCCAATGTGCACAGTGCGCACATCGGGGAAATCACGTGCGGTCAAATCTCTTTTACCCCAGCAGACACTTGACCCCTAAGGATTAGCCAGAGGATTAGGGTGAGACAGAGCCAGACTGGGATGTGGATACGCTTGGGACGTGTTCACGCTAATGTTCTTTGGCGTGAGGAACTCTTTTATGCTCGAGTAGCAAGAACTGTTCCGCTTAGCTGATGCTGGCTCAAGCCTTAGGTTTAAAGACGCAGCAAGGATAGTATATTGAATATAGTAAATAGAATGTAGTATCCTTAAACGCAGTCACACATTCACGACGATGGCAACGCACGCGGTCACAGTGTTTCCATTGTGATACTACTGCGAATGCTTGAAATTACAATGACTAATCAGCTCCTAGTGGAATGTCTGACCAAAGGGATGGGGGACCAATGAGATTTCTCCTTTTCTGTGGCCAGAAGATCGTGGGTTCGATTCCCGGTGGCGTCTGGGGATTGGTATTGAGAAAACTCATCACTTAAAAAGTTGTGCACTGTTCCTATTTGTACCTAGATGTTCAATAGGTACGGGCCAGGCAAGTGAGCACTAATGTTGATTTGTCCAGTGTATGGTACCATTAATAAATAGGTACAGGGTGTATGCTCCCCGGAAAGTTTAAGAAAGATATGTGTGACAAGGATGCTGCCAATAACTTGGCACAGATGTATTCTTGTGATCCTGCCTAGCAGGGACTTAAGACCACAAAATAGACTACATTTGCAATTAATATTTATCTAGACTACAATCATTCACTAAAACACACATCACACATGTACCATGTAAGTGGAATGAATACAATATACTGCAAAACTAGAAATGTTTGTACACGATTTAATTTGCGAATTTCGTGGGTAGGTGCAAAAACGCGAACTTAAATAGTCAGCAATCAATAACAGCCTATGTAAAGTGGGTCCGGGATGGACAAAAATCGCAAATATATAGTCACAAAATAATTCATAGGTGAAAATCGCAAAAGTTAATAGCCACGAAATATTCTAGTTATACAGTATGGAGGGATTATTTAATATATACCAATTGAGGTAGTCTATATGTAGTACAGTTTGAAAGTTCAAATGGGGACTATTTGCAGTCTGAGCATATGCACTATATAAGTCTTTAACCGTGAAGGTAACTATGTCAACAATTAATTGAAAACAAAACACTATGCATTAATTCACACTCGCATGATATCATAAAGAGAAAACATATAACAGTAGTAGGATCACATTGGAGATGCAGGGACCGGACTTACAAACATCTTTGTGCACTTATCTAGATATGGAAACAATCTGCAGTGTGCTGATTTGAATCTGGTTGGATCAACTTTATCATCATAACCAGATATATTGATGATATTTATTCGCTTGTCCTCTCTAATCATCTCATAACTAAACGTTATCTGATATGGAAGACTTTTCTCATTTATTTTAGAATAAAGCCCGTCAATATGAGAATGAAACTTGTCTATCACAGTTAGCTGTTTCTTCAAGATATAATTAACAATAAAGCCAAAAGTGCAATCATCAGGCATGCCTATCTCACCACAATTACTTTCTAGTTTACCGCCCCCTATATGTGGCATCATTTTGAGGGCAAGTCCTCTGGTGATGCACACACCAGCTCCCCCAGTGGCGAATGTAAAAGACAATCCTGTCGGTGTTTCCATAGGCCTGTCAAGACTTGGCTTTCCCAAATACCAATCTTCAGTGTGGTTGTGGGACTGCAGTAGCTTTACTAGTTCTGGAATGTTCACATAGGTGTCATCATCAAGAAGACAGAACCACCGTTTATTAGACTTGATGAAATAATCATATTGCACGTCCGTTTTACAGCACAGATCCGGAGTGCGATGAGAGATGTTGCAGTTGGTGTTGACTAGATGCCCATTTGTTTTCCGCTGATATTCTGCATCCTCCCCATCAGTAAAAAAGTAAGTTTGGTGCTGTGCAAACACCCACCAGGTATCGAGAAGTACATTCAATCTCTCCTTGTGATATGCTTTTGTAGTTTTAACACTCAAAAATATATCATCCAATTGTGTTACAATAGAATTCTTCTCAATATGACTGTCATTTACTAGTAGTTGATATTTTTCCACATGCTTTTTTGTTGAGTTAGATAAACTGGACAATAATCGAATAAATAATAAACATATTACTACTATCCCATAATGGAACTTTCTCCTTGTCCTAAACCACGCCATCTGTTTTACATTTGGTATGAAACTTACTAGTAGTTGATATTTTTCCAAAGGCACAGGCTTTAGTGTTGACTGTTGAGCTAGATATGCCGCAAAATCATTAAATAAATAACAAACATATTACTACTATCCCATAATGGCACCTCGAGAATGGCACTTTCTTCTTGACCTTGTCTTAAACCATGCCATCTGTTTTTCATGTGTGATGAAACTGCATCACACGTATCAGTGTGGTGTATGCATGTGGCAAAACCTCGTGACATTCCGATTGTTTGAAACAAATTGAAAAATTCAACATTTTCCAGATCCGTGGACCATTAAGTTTAGTCATTATAAGAGATATAAATGGGGTTATGAACTCCTTATAGGAGGGGGCGCTATGGGAGCACAGCGCCCCCTCCTATAGTGATTTTTTTAAATGAAGAGAAAATGGTTGGATTTCCTGATATTTGAAATGTTGAGGTCTTCATAATCCTCTTTAACCACACCCATTCCATATAACAAATTTAACCTATACAAATCACATACACCTAGAACTTTCACTTTTATTCAATATATTATCAGTGTAATCATATGATACACTGTCACCGAACAATACATACTTCAGTTTTCAACCAATGTAGAGGTCATGGAACGAAACAAAAACATGGGTTTTTCTTGATATTCTTCAGGAACTAATATTCCTAGAATACCACATGAAAGCGTACATATAAATGCAATGCTTATTTCCAATGTGGCCCTGTTTGTTTGGCAGTTTAGGTAAACAACTGAGCCAAGGCCTTATGGTGTGTGGCGTATCACACTAGCTATTGTTTTCAAACTAGGTTAGTTCTTTTATGTGTAGAGGGATGACTGTCCTCTACACGGGACATGGCTTCCGAAGAACATCACGCTTGATGTCACCACCGTCTAGCATTATACTCGACTGAGGCGACACACTCGGTGGAGATCAGCAACGCAGTGGCAGACGTACGACGTAACAGTTTTTTTTTTTTATTTTATTTTTTTTTGGTACACTACACTAAGTCTGTCATTACATGGCCGGGGCGCGAAGTTACGACGCATGTATACCGCGGTACCGGGGTATGACATTTTCAGGTCCAACGCTCCAACCACTGAACCACTGAGGAGTCAGGACCGACTCTAAAATACAAAGTGGTCCTTATGGTGCATTCCAAACCTCTCCTATTTAAAGAAGGTACGACTTGCCCCATGGTGAAAACCATTCCAAACCATCTAAAGCTATCAAATTCCGTTCTCACGACTAGGAGCTCCGGGGAGCACTATGAGATGCAGGTGGCATGCACACAGGCTGAAAGAATGGCCACGCACATAAGGTTCTTCAAATATGCCAGTTAGCTTCATCAAATTTATTCATAACAACCGGCCAAGAGTCTGCCAGAGGAGTCGGACTTGTGGCCAGAAGATCGTGGGTTCGATTCCCGGTCGGGTCTGGTGATGGATGTAGAGAAAAATCATCACTTAAAATGTTGCGCGCTTTTCCATTGTACCTACATGTTCAATAGGTACAGGCCAGGCAAGTGAGCACAATTAAATATTGATTTGCGCACTGTGTATTACCATTAAATAGGTACTATACAGGCTGTTTGCTCCCCTGGAAGTTAAGAAAGATATTGTAAAACTAGAAATATTTGTGCACGATTGATTTTGCGAATTTTGTGGGTAGGTGGACAAACGCAAACTTAAATAGTCAGCAAACATTAATAGCCTATGTACAGTAGGGCCAGGATGGACCAAAATAGCAAAATTAAAGACATACAAAATAATTTATAGATGAAAATCTTAAAATTTAATAACCTTGAAATATTCTAGTTTTACAGTATAGTGTGAGAAGGATGCTGCCAATGACCTGGTGCATATGTATTCTTGTGATTCTGCTTAGGGGTAGTTACTAGTAAGACCACAAAATAGACTTTACATTTGCAATTATTTATATTTAGACTACAATCACGCACTAATAATTTAAAAACACACATCACTTTTACCATTTACATTGTACATGTAAGTGGGATGAAGCCAATATAGGGAAAGAATATTTAATACTTATCAGTTAGGGTATGTAGTACGTATTTAACAGGGACTGTTTGCAGTCTTAACACATGAAGGTAAATATCTATGTCAGCAATTAATTGAAAACAAAATGCAATCCATTATTTTAATGAATACACACGTACATATATGCACACATGAAGAGGAAACATATATAAGAGTAGTACGATCACATTCAAAATGCAATGACTGGACTTACAAACATGTTTGTGCACTTCTCCAGATACGGAAACAACCTGCAGTGGGCTGATTTGAATCTGGTTGGATCAACGTTATCATCATAACCAGATATTTTGATGATATTTATTCGCTCGTCACTTTGCAATCCGTCATTTAAATAACTAAATGTTATCTGATGTGGAAGACTGTTCTCATTTATTCTAAAATAAAGCTCTTCTAAATGAGAATGAAACTTGTCTATCACAGTTAGCTGTTTCTTCAAGATATAATTGACAATAAAGCCAAAAGTGCAATCATCAGGCATGCCTATCTTATCACAATTACTTACTAGTTTACCACCCCCTATATGTGGCATCATTTTGAGGGCAAGTCCTCTGGTGATGCACATACCAGCTCCAATTGTGGCAAACGTAAAAGACAATCCTGTCGGTGTTTCCATAGGCTGTTTAAGACTTGGCTTTCCCAAATACCAATCTTCAGTGTGATTGTAGGACTGCAGTAGCTTTACTAGTTCTGGAATGTTCACATAGGTGTCATCATCAAGAAGACAGAACCACCGTTTATTGGACTTGATGAAATAATCATATTGCACATCAGTTTTACAACACAGATCCATGTGATGAGAACTCTTGCAGTTGGTGTTGACTAGATGCCCATTTGTTTTCCGCTGATATTCTGCATCCTCCCCATCAGTAAAAAAGTAAGTCTGGTGCTGTGCAAACACCCACCAAGTATCTAGAAGTACAGTCAATCTCTTCTTGTGATATGCTCTTGTAGTTTTAACACCCAAAAATATATCATCCAATTGTGTTTGAATAGAATTCTTCTCAATAATATGACTGTCAGTCAGACTGTCATTTACTAGTAGTTGATATTTCTCTACACTGACCACAGTCTTCTGTGTTGAATCGGATATACTGGACAATAATCGAATAAATAATAAACCTATTACTACTATCCCATAGATGCACTTTCTGCGTGTCGTAGACCTCGCCATCTGTTTTACACGGGTGATGAAACTATCAGTGTATAGCCATGTGCCACACCCTTGTGAACCTGACAGGACATTCCCTTTGTTTGAAAGAGATTGAAAAATTCAACATTTCCAAGATCCGTGCACCACTTAAATAGTGACTGGTTAAGTCAATTTTGCTGATACTCTGCAGCCATCAATTAACTTGCTGATGATTATGCAGAGCAGGGCCACTTGGTGTTGGTACATGGACCTCCACAGGCAGTTTAGGTAACCAACTGAGTCTTCGGGTGGAGGGATCACACTATATAGCTGTTGTTTTCAAACTAGATGAGTTATTTTGCGTGCAGAGAGGCTGCTCTCCTGTACACGGGGCACACCTTTTAACGAGGATTCCGAACCTCAAGCTTGGTGTCGCCATCGTCTAGTATCATACTTGACTGAGGAGACACGCTGTGTGGAGATCGGCAGTGCAGTGACGACAATAAGTCGGCCATGGCCGGGCCGCGATCTTACGACACAGGCACGTTTTGAAGTTGTACGCTATAGCCACTACCAACGAGGACCACACGGACATAATACGAAATATAGTGCCAGAAAAGTTGGGGTTATTATGAACATGACATTTAAAGTATCTTTTATTGGAGCTTGAAAACACTGGTCACTTATAAATTCCAATGTTTATTCTAACTTGCGTACAATCATTTAGTAATCTAGATGAAAATTAATTTAATCCATACGACATAATTATGTCGTGTGGATTTGAGAGATTGATTTCAATATTTATGTATTGAATGCATTATTCACGTCAATATTTTAGTATATTGCTAGTTAAACCATGAACCTATCAGCCAAAAACACATATAAAACACACACTAAAATTGTACTGCCAGTATACAATAAAGCCCCATCCACACCGCTACGACTGCATGCGAAGCTACTCGCCGCGACGATCGTAGTGCGTCATACAGAAAAATGATTGAAAGCTCCAGCTGATTATGTCGGGACCGGTTCACACCTCTGTGACCGTTCGTCAGGTGTTTCATAAACAAAAGCAGCAACTAAAAAACGATGCCAAGATAAATGCAAGCTTTAAAAATATTGATTAGACCATGTGCATTTTATTTTAAAAATGTTAAGGCAGCCTATCATGTTGTAGGAGTGTCCACACCAAAACAACTAGTGCTACTCATATGCGAAGATCCCCGACTACGACTGGACATACTCAGTCGTTACGACGACCTCCGACACGACGGATCTTGACTGAATCGTAGTGGAAGTAACGACCACACCAACGCAACTGTGCCCGACGCGACGTCTCGTCGCTTCAGGCACAGTCGTAGTGGTGTGATCGGGGCTTTACAATACTGGAGTAGAAAACCATAACGCATTTAATCCCCACGCAATATGTTGCCACACACAAAGTACCATGACCCATGGCAGGATTAGCCGGAGAAGATGAGTTTGGGAAATGTCTGAATAGACGGCAAACCCGGAGGGTAAAGGAGGGCTACAGGCTTCAATGGATTTTCAATCATTGAACTAGGAACTTCTTTCATTGAGACATAGTGGCTAAATGAAATGCGTTTGGCCCCTGTGTAGGATTGAAAACTGATTGTGCATACACAAATATCACATTGATCAACACTCACTTATTTGGTACTCGATATATGTGTAACCTTTTTGAAGTAGTAAAAGAGATAGCATACATGTAAATTATTTTGTATAGATTTTTAGTTTTATCAACCATGCATATTCCATTAGTTAAAATAAAAAATGATTTCTCGATTTTAAGAAATAGTTTGACGTTCATTTGATTTATATAGTTTATCATTTTGTTCATTAGAATTTTTTACTTCAATAATTCAGTGGTCTTTCTTCTCTTATGATCTTGCTTAGTAAAATTGTAACATTGAAAAATTAAAATGTAAATTACACGTAATTTTTGTATGTGAAGTTGCTATCACCAAATTTGTCTTATAGACATTACTTGGCTCTAATGGCTAAAGTAATAAGCATGAAAATGCTGTCTCATTAGAAGGTTTTACTGGATTTGACACTCACAGTCACTTTACCCCCACTGTATTTTACCCCCACTGTTATTTTACCCCTGTAACATACCCTCCTCGCCAGGGACCACATGGGGTGGTGATGGACACGTGTAAACCACCACTGACGTTCGCCCCACGTCATGCATACGTGATGCTGCCGACACCATCTGTTCCTGGATCTACCGAGAAATCATGCCTCGGGGCCACTTTCTCAGTTGGCGAGTTTCGCCATGTTGAGTATTGTTAATTTTGTGCACCAATTGGCAAACATTTATATTCGTGTAAGAATGGTATACTTATAATTGTGGAGTAATCATTTGCAATCTTTCTCATACAATGTCTTCAATCAACGTGCATGTATATGTACATTGCTTTGACACATTAAATAGAATATGCAAGTTTTGTGGACCAAAATAAAACACATTAGGGATCGTTAAACAAAAATGATGTTACCCGGCAAGGGGAGGGGGTGTAGTGCAAGATGACGGAATATGACAGCGGGTGGGGGTCTTGCACTTGGGTGATGTTAGCTTTTGAAGAAAAAGGGTTGTAGTTATTTAAGAGTATTTGCATGTTAAATGGTGGAATGCAGGGTACATGTATGTTCTCCAGTGAAACATTTGCAACTAAGACCCTTTTCTGTCGAATCTGAAGCTATTTCAGGCAGAAGAGTAACCGTAAAACAAATATGTTAAAGCTAAGTTTCATTTGGGGTTTGACAGCAAAAAAAAGGAAAAGAAACACACACAACCACACAAGCACAAACAAAAGGCAAACAGCAACATAGGGCGCAGTTGCCTCCCTTGCCTCACACGAAGTTTTAGCCCTGAATGAATTTTAACAAAGTGTCTCAATGTCACAAGAGGTCTCTCATTCTTACTAGTACTTAACATAGTGACGAATGTTGCATATGTTTCCTGACAAACTTGCACTGCTAATGAAATAGCGGAGTCATCAGTTCAAACCGAATTAGGCTCTGAATTTCATCAGCCAATTAGACTCAGCAAGGTCGCCGTTCGCCGGGGGCTTAGCTCACCCCGTAAAGAAAAGATAGATTGGCACCTGATTAGTGAGAGTCTAGTGAAATATGCTGATGGTATGATTAGTATGATATGAAGGTGTTTTTTTCTGCAAGCTTATGGACTCAGAAAAGTGTGGTCGGACATGGGAACTTGCTAATTGTATAAAATGGCCGCCTTATTGACTTTTAATTGTGTACATGTACAATCCAACTAAGTATAGAACTTATCTTTGACGTAATGCGGTAATTCTATACCTTTATCCAGTAAAATAAGTGGTGGATGTTGAGGAAATTCATCCCTAAATAGTGGCACACTTCTCCATGGCACCTACACGTTGATTAGGTACAGGTCATTGGGTTGAAAGAGTGTACACATGTATGAGTGCCATTATGAGTTATTCACATTGTGCGCTGAATGTGCTGCCGGAGCAAGTATTTGAGAAACGATCAATTGATGATCATTACGTGTGCCAATGACCTGGTGTAAAATGAAAAGTCGTGCGAGCACAAATAGAATCACGACTATAAACCACCACATTTACATGATAGATATCCTGTCCAAACCATGGCCCCTCTTGCACACATAGACCTTGTTATCTCCAAACTGTAGTAGAGATTGTTGTAATGCTCTTTGGTCGTAGGGAGAACCGTAAGATGATCGATATAACCATTCCAGAATGTGACCAAGCTATATGTTATCATAATTTAGTCGAAGGGATGTGCAACTAGCTTCGAGATAACCGAAAATCGAGATAAGTGATATCAAGATGACAAGTTTCTACTGGTCTGGGGCCTCGAATATAACAACAGTTTACTGCAGTATACGTGTGCATGTAAGTGCACCTTCCTACTCCTATCTAGAAATTTAACAGTATTCACGTCCAATTCCCATCACAATCTGTGCACCTTCAGGATGGGATTCACCTGTCTTCCAGGAACAAAGGCCAGACGGGAGTGGGAAATAATTAGACCCGAATTAGACCTAATGACGTTGACAAAACTAGATTGAGACAGATTGGAGCTGATGAGTTTTCAATTGGCAGGTGGTGGGTGCGGGCTGGTAGTCGTGGTAACATCTTAGAAAGATTTTCAGTTGATTTTACTCAACTCAAGATACAGAGACAAAGCCAGTTTCTCTTCTCGACAAAATGGTCAGACAGTGAAGTTTGTTGGAAAAGAAGGGAGTGGGTGGGGGAGTAAGGCCATGGTGTGTGTATTGTCCTTCTCTGAACCTCCACCATCGCTGGCTTGCCTTTGTCAGTTGTCTTTGTCAGTTTGTAATACTCCTATGACAAGACATGATTCACTGCTGTGTTACAATGCATGGATAGGCAGATACGAGGGGGGGTGCAAGGGGTCGCTTGTCTCCCTCATTCACACCCACCCCAAATTGAATTTGATTTTCATGTTTTTTGTGCTTTTTTGTATCATTGTGAGCCTTCTCGTATACAAAACCCATGAAATCTGGATCTGCAAGTAACATGCATGACTTGTGCTTGTGAACCAAATGCAATATTTGCAGTGTGTTCTTTTTTAACACAGAGAAAGTGGCTGGTTCTCAAAGAAATGCAAGGATCCAGGGGGAGGGCGCAAGGGGTATGTGCTCCATTTTTTCCTCCCCCGACTGCCTCCCATCACAAATGTCATTTTCAGGTTAATTTTACGATCTATTCAAGAATTCGAGCATGTGCTCCATCATTTTTTGGAATACCTGAAGAAGGACCCGGGTGTGAGACGGCGAAGTGATGCAGAATCTCCTAAAAATGCTGTACCCAATAGTGAAACTTTTAATATGCCTATTTTTTTAAAAAAAACTACATAAAACCCCGCCAGCTCGATATCACTTATCTCGCATTTTGTGTTATCTTGAAGTTAGTTCGACTACCTTCAAGTACATTTCAGCATAAATTGTTTAGTTATCTAGAATGTTGGTTATCTCGATTGTTTTACTGTTCTCCTTACAACTTCGAGATAACATGTTGCTACTGTATAAACGCAAGGGAAGCCCCCTCCCCCCTTTCCCACCAAAATAACTTTTACGTAGGGTTTTCGGCAGGTCTACTATCAATAGCATTTACAAAACCCATGAGATCCCACAGGTGCGACACCCATACCCCCTCCTATCCCAAAAACCCGCATCTGCCAGTGATGATGTCGCCCATGCTGAGAGGTTCTACTGTACCACAGGTGTCACTTAATAGGCGACGAAACGTCCAGGCGTAATCGCATAAACGTAACTCACCCATCAAAGTAGCCACACGTGTGCCGTGAGTGGTCATTGAGTGGTCATTAACCTGTAAAGAAGCCATTAGGACTTTGCCTGCTAGCCCTATTGAGACTACTCTATTGTGAGGGTGTGAGCGTTAGTGTTTGGGAAGGAGGAGGTTTGTTCAGAGGGTATTATGAAGCATAAGATGCATTGTAAACTAGGGAGTAGGAGTTTCTTATTTTCATGTGCTTTACACATGCACATGTACATGCATGACAGCCCCTTCTATTTTCATTGAGTAATGGCACTCAAATGTTTGCAAAAGACATAAAGGATTCCTTCCACGTAACACATGCAGACAAGAACACATCTGTGCCACTTAACCATATTACACAAGGGCACTCCCAGCCAATAACTCATACAGTAGCAACTTGTTATCACCGATCAAGGCTGTATCTATGATTTTTTTTCATCTTTTAGCATCTCTCCCAGATTTTGCAAGTACAAAATACAAAATGCATGATATATACAGTAGAACCTCTCTATTAGGACCACATGTACCATTAGGCCCAGTATTTTGTGGTCTCAATATAGAGCTGGTCTCTAGATAAGTTCATATTGGTATAGCGTTAAAAAGGCTTTGGGTTCGGTGGTGGAGTTTTTCTGTATAACGGTTGCAACGCTTCTCCCCACTTCCCACCAAAAACACCTATATGGCCGTATTTACCAGTCAATCAACCAGGGCCTGTTGTCATCTTCCTTACATTGACTGCCAAGGGTTTCCAGTATATTCATCAAGTAATGACACAACCCATCATCTCCAAATGAGCATACTGTCTGTAAAATCATTGGCCAGAAGAAAGGAGCACCAATTTACGACTTCACGCCACAAAGCGGACACTTCCGTTAACAACTGGATGTCGTAAACGGATCAGAGCGCCATTAGTCTACATTAGCCAGGTGCCGCCAGCTGACACGTTAGCCTAAAACCATCAATATTTCAGGCGTCGTCTCCCCAAGGAGAGGGGCTTTTTTGCTTTTGTTCCGTAACAACAGCCGTTTAGCCTAAAGGCGTTGTTTCAAGTGTCCTTGTTTTTGTCTATTAATGGTGTAAGTCGTTAATTTGAGATGAAGAGTTTTGCAAAGACCATATGAGGCCTGACAGGTATAAGAGCTGAAACTCCCATGGTATAGAATTAACACAAAGTTATTTAGAAGCTCTATTAACACGTACTAAGATCCAAGTCGGACATTTTGAATGGACATAACTGGAAAACTGCAATACAAAATGTGATGGAACATTCAAGAAAAACACAGATCACAACAGCAACAACAGTAGCGCAGCAGCAGCAGCAGCAGTAGCAGCAGCAGCAACAACAACAACAACACGTGTCTGGTTGACCCGACAACATGCAAGGCTACGACTGTGTTTAATCATTGGTTCAATAGTCGGGAATGTTAGACTGAAATTCTAACATATTATTGCCTATCTTATCTCAAATAAGAATTAATAAACTCAATGCACATGCTATAAACCTGTACAAATCCAAAGATTCACATACAAAACAAGCGACCAGCACTTTCAGACAGCATGGTCCCTTCACCGCTTCATGACCTTTCATTCAGTCACACAGGGGACGGGGAAGGTCAAACGCCCTTTATGCCAATGTTGCTGACATGATTTGTAAGACCCACGGGACGGGGTGACTGCTTTGCTCAATCTAAAGCCCTGACTGTCTGGGGCCTGTACACTGGACAAGTGAGTTGGTTTTGAAATGCCATACGACATTTGTCCCTTATTGACCAAACTTAATGTTAGTTTAGATTTTATAGCCGAAACACAGTTGTTTGATTTTAGTGAGTGGCAGGTTAAGAAATAGAGACTACCCAGGTGGCTAGCTAGACTGGCCAGGTGCCTGCTGATTTAAAGTTTGCCATTCCCTCTGCACATAAATGACATGTATTTTACCAATATATTGACCTACTTACGAGGCATACATGAAAAATTATCACAGATCTCTTTGTAAGTTTTTGTTAAGTGGATATATCAATAATTGACTATAATCAGTCTTCTATCATCCCACCCAAACGGCATACAATAAATAAAACTACAGTAGCAACTTGTTGTCTCTTCTAACTTGTAAACCAATCGAGATAACCAACAATCGAGATAGTCGACCAATAAAAGCTGCATAATGTAGTTGAACAGACAGAGATAACAAGAAATTTGAAATGAGGGTAGCGATACAATGGGATGTTGATAAAGAAAAGAAAAGAGAGGGAAAATATCAAACATTTTTGCGCACCCGACCCAATCCAAAACCCCACAAAATAAAACTATAGTGGGTAAAAAAAGGAGTGAGAAATAAAGAACAACACCGCCCTGGTCTCAGAGGGCCGAGCCGTTGAAGTCAATCTGGTGGTGTCGGCACGCCGGTGACCGCCTGCATACGTGATGCCGCCACAGCTGTGCCGCCGGCCCCGCCGAGAAATCACGTCTGCTTAGTGCTAAACGCCGCCGCCGTCCTTGTGTGTGTGGGCGGGGGGGGGGGGGGGGGGGGGGGGTAGATAGACGTTGATTATGTTGTATTTTGTTTGTTTACCATGCAATGACCAAAGATTGAAAACATACGATAGTTTACTTAAATTTCATGCTGCAAAGATGCTTCTGCATTGAAATTATTTGAATGGAATATTTCATTTTTCAATTTTTGGAAATTCAATGCCAAATAAATAAACCATAACAAAAGAATGAATCCATTTGCCGTGTATGAATATTAGACTTGAATGTCAAAGGGTTTGGGGGTTATAAGGAATTAATAATTTCCCCATCCCTCATTTCTTGTATCATTTCCCACATACCTCTTGTTTTCCCCGTCCCCCCTTCCCATCTCCCACAATTCTTTTTCCAATCTTCGGTGGTTGTTGGAGTTTACAGGTAGAGGTGACTGCTTAACAATGACTAGGCGTGGATGTTGAACTTAGGTTCTTTTATTCAGAAAAGCTAACTTCGGTGGTAGGTAGGCGTTCTATATATTATGTATATGCAGTGTTAAAAAAGTGTTTGACTATTTGATTTAAAACACTAGTACTGTAAGAACTATAGACAAGTTGCCTTTGCTCAAAATACTATTCGTCAACGATTGTTACAGATTCGAATGACATAGTTATATCACAGATTAGTTAAACTAATCTGTGGTTATATACACATAATTAAATTTGACAACCCTCGCATCATAATCATTTGCCTCATCCTGTACTTGATACTCTATCATATACGAAAAGATGGCTAAACTTCATTCATCGACAATAAACATTTCCTCTCTGCTTTCCGTGACTTGAGTAGGTCCCAGGTGGACAATCTGTTCTGCTGCTGGCATTCATTCACAATACAGTGCAGTTGCATCCCTTCTCCATTGAGACCACCTCAATAATAAGCCCATTTTCGAGGTCAGAATAATCTACAGTAAAAACTCGTTATCTCGATATAGTGTATCTCGATTTTTCTGTTATCTCAAAGTTCGTTTTAGTTACATTCAACTACATTGTGAACACATATCGGTTGGTTATCTAGAATGTTTGCTATCTCGATCGTTTTATTGTTCTTCACGGAACCTCGATATAACAAGGTCCCACTGTAGAATGAATATAGCCTACTAGCCCTGCAAACCTCCAAAAAGGGACCACCTCTCTTGATTAATGCCACGCGAAACAAATCCCCCGGGTGAATATAATAGCGAGGATCTACCGTAACCACAACGGCAGCACAGAAAAACCCTGTGTCTCTTGCAACATCATCCATAGCCTCGTTCTGACAAACAGGCGGCGGCGGCGGGCGCAGGTGACCAATTCATTTTGCGGCCAAAAGACGACGAGTCTGAGATTAGTGGTGCGCTCCTGTCGCCGCCAATAATTCATTAGCTCCACCTGAGCCCGCTTTAGGCGGTTGGGGGTAAGGGGGGGGGGGGGTTCTACCTGTATTTTGTAGGCTATGTGCGTATACATGTACGCAGTTTAACAGGATATGCTTTTACGTTTTTATGCTATAATGTGGCACGCGTGACGGCTGACAATCTCAGCCTCCATTCGTTTATAAAAGCATTGCATAATGAGTAGCTTACAATGAGCACAACGTAAAACAAAAGTTTGATTAAAGTGGCAAACGTATACCGCTTACGTGACATGAAATTTACCTTTTTTATGTAATGACAGGGTTTTCCATCATAACATCACAACATTTACAGTTAAGATATTATTTTAAAAAGCAGAACCAAAATGAAATATTATAACTAACTGTAATATAAATTGTGAAACACACGTGGAAGCCATTACATTCCTTCACATACCATTCACACAAAAGGCGTAATTGTTTACTCAAATCCCATTATTTCAAGTGACCCTTGTAAGGATGTTGACCCCGCCCGCTCATGCGGTAAATGGCCCTGCCATGACCAGTGGACGAGTGTGCCGACCGTGATATGGGGGGTCGGGGGGGGGATGGGGGAGATGGGGGAGTTAATCATGATCATTGTAGTAGGAAAGAGACCAGTGCCCAAACGTGAAGGTAGTTTGGAGAAGAGTTTATTGGAGATCTTTGGGAGGCAATAGTAGGCAGTTCGACCTTATTATTTAAGACTCACATACTAGATCTTGTCATCACGGCAACCTTCCAACACACAATCATGTATTACCTTGTCTGAGACCTTTGATATGCCATTGGAATAGCTTTTAGGTTTGTGATGTTCTGAAGCAAACATACGCAGGTACTGTACGCCACGTGCAATGTACACATATGACTCACAAAACATATACATGTAGTACTACATGGATATTGCACGTGTATACATCATATAACATTTTCACATATTCATGTTAGGAGCTGGGAAACAAAAACACCCTAAAATAACAATGATATTATACGCGGGGACATCCAGATATATATGTTCCACTGTAATTCCCATAACAATATACGACCTGGAACACAGTCACAGTTAAACAAACCATGTAAACTGCGATACCGTGGTTTGCACATCACACTGGTATTAGAGCATTAAATATCCCTTCATTGTTTCTGAGTCATCTATTTCACGCATGAGTTCTTTCGACACGGTTCCCTGCATAAATGTGTTTGTCTTTATGTGTGTTGTCATTTGCCACAATTTTGGAGTTTTATATTGCATTTGTTTTAACATATGAAATCTTGGTGAAAGTAGGCAGCCCTTGTCGGAAATATGGAATGATAAAGTGCTGATAGTCATTGTCTCTAGTTTGAAAATAGCAATTCAAACAAAAAGAAGTTTTGTGATATTTGTTTCTATATTCTACATTTATGTTACTATAAGTAGTAATAATTTTCATATCAGAATTAATAAGGATTAAATATAATGCCAACAGCGAGTGTGGGTCATCATTAGCGTTCACTTGCAGACATGTACCTATTTAACGTGTAGGTACCGTGGAACTGTGTATAACTATATGATTAGTAACTGTAATGTTGCCGTTATGAATAAATTTAATTTATCATAAATGCAATCGCAATGCTATGAAAATGAACAAAGCCAGCGTTCAGATAATAAAATTCCATCACTCTCCAACTGACCATCTGGCCTTGTGCCTCGAGGGAGACGAGATCCCGAGAGACTTGGCGAGACATTATGAGATCCCGTGAGAGCTGGCGGTAAACAGTCTTGCAGCTGCGACCGAGTCTCCATGGACATGATGTGGGCGATATTTGAGGGGGCAGCATTTACAATGGGGTAAAGAGTGACAATAAGATTACATTGTTATTATGATATTTTATGTTGTTTTTAGCTGGGGGGGGGGGGGGGCGCGGTGTTAAGGAAATCCCACAACCCTATTATTTTATAGATAGCTACATGAGAAATGGGGGCGGGTGGTGTTTCTTCAACGGTGAGACTTTGAATAAGACAAACCTTAGCAAAACACGCCTTAATTAAAGATGATAGATTAGTCATCTTAAACGGAAGTAAGTTATAAGCAGCCAGTTCAACCTTCACAAAGCAGGGGATTTAATTTTAAGAAGCAAGTTCAAAATTAACAAACCAGGATATAGATTTGAACAAACGGAAAATATACGATCAGCTATATATAAACGACTACACGGAATACGTTTCACCGAGAGCCGAATTCACAAACAGCACAATATATAGTGCATAAACGCATAGCACATCCAACATCCAAACCATGCTGTGTCCACATTGATCAATACATCTGTACCTGTCCCCAGTGTCTATGTTGGAAGCTTGCGTGTCACAGGGGCCCTTCGCCTTTCATGTCTGTCCGGGCCCTAAGGGCGGGGCGCAGGGCGAAATCCCCGCACACCTGAGACATGCACGCACGGCTTTGCTAATGCTAGGGACAAACAGTCTCGAATATTGAAACCGAATCAGTTATGGTAGCGTGGCCTTTGATATTTGGCACGTTATCGTGTCTTCTCTGGCCGAGCGGATAGTGAGTTGGACTCGTGACCGGAGGACCGTGGGTTCCATTCCCAGTCGATAACCAGCCAGGTCTGGTGGTGGGTGTTGTGAAAACTAATTCCTAAAATAGTTGTACACTGTTCCGTGGGTACCTACACGTTAAATGAGTGCAGGTATGGAAATGAACGCTAATGTTGATTGATATGCAAGGCTGCACTACGGTTGCATAAATATATAGTTATATGGTTTTATGCTGTATGTTCCCCATTAGTTGAGAAAGATGAAGTGTGAGCAGGATATCAATAACCTCGTATGGATGTGGAGTCGTCAGATCCTGCATATCAGGGAAGAATTCCATAAGCCAGACATATGCATTTACATTTGTTGTCGTATACACGTGTTGGTAGAATCACGCCTAACCCGCTTTTAGGCCTTATATATAACCCTAGTAATAAAAATTAAAGGGCAAACATTTGTGACTGTCAGATCTGGACTTAAAGCTTTGGTCTGACAATCACGTGCACAAGTTTAATTCTAGTCTACGTGTAGTACGATATATGATAAAACAGCGAAATAACGCACGGAACACATATAATTTGACATTTATCTTTTAGAGCAGATTGTTTTTAGTATTCTAACTTTTAGTATATTTATGGACAAACTCAACTCACTCATAACTTAGATTTCCGAATCCATATGACCGAGTGTGTATTTGTGTCAGACGACAAACGGCGCACGTTTGGTTACGTGCCTGCCACGTGCGCTCACAACAGGTGTCACGTGCTCATCCCGTGATGCACCAGACGTAATCAAATTTGAGGCGGCAGCAAATACCCTCCAACCTGATTACTTGGGATCATCACCGCAAATTAGCCCAACAGAGTGGTACAAGGGGGAAGGGTTAAAGTAATCATACTTCATTGTGTTGACTGGTTACTAGTGTCATTTTCGTTTAGATACATTTTCCCACCCAAGCACATGTTTTGTATTGTTGATAAGGTTCAGACAGCTTTAAAATTGAGAACATATTTCAAATGTCATTTAAATTCATAGTCAACTGGCTTGAGCCAACATGGACTCATCGGTTTTGGTATATACACAATAACCAAATAGCAACCAGTCTTCTGTAAGATCGTACAACACACTGTGCCATAGTTCCCTAATCGTTATTGATATTGTATTTTGGTTATTTACCAAATGTGCTCTTCACCGGGATTGCTACCATTGTTGATAATCATGAGGTTACATGTAGTTTGAAGTTACAGCCATCGAACTATCAGTAATTCATCGTGACGTTGAATATTCAAGTGACCTATACATTGCCAGTGTCCCGTCTCATTCTGGATATAAGACATTGCCAAAATCAGCCGAGTGATGCAGAGTTTTAGGCAGACGTCATGTAATGGACGCACAGTACTCAACAAGTGCGACGGCAGGTGCGCTCGCCAGTAATCTAATTGGCACGTGGCTAATACGCCGATCGCGCCACAGTTAAGTGGATTAACCACCCTCGGTGGGTGACTGCGAGGGGGGGGGGGGGGGGAGGGGCGGTGAAACGGGGATGGGATGGGAGTGGGGGCTGTGTGTATGGTGGTGGGGGGGGGGGGCATGGGCATGAGCACAGTTTTATATACTGGGAATTGGCCTCAGTTTTAGTCTCTTTTTTTTTCAGATATAAATTTAGAGTAAACACTTTTTAAAAGGCAATATCTAACTTCGAAGTACATAGGTACTATTGGCCTGTACACATTTTCTTCTACCAATTGTTGTGTATGTAACATCTTTAAGAAAATTAAGCCATACCCGCTCTCCCAACTCCCTCCCTGTGAATGTCAAAATTTAATGAAATGCGAGAACTAGAGTTGTTGCTGCTGTGCACCACATGGAGTTATTCTAAGTAAATTGAGAGTCACGAGCTACATGATGACAATTTCTAAACCTTACTTGTGAACTCATTGAAGAGTGCTATCCACTGTTGATACTGACCTAATAAACCATGATTGGAAGTTCAAGAAATTTAAATAATCAACACCAACATAATGTGTTTGGGTACCAGGAAAGTTACCCCTACACCTCAGTCTTGTGATTTGATGTAAGCTTACACATTCTTGGTGTACAACACTGTACATGTAGATTGTTAACCATAAGTGCTTGTCTGCGGTTGGATAATGTTGCCACCAAAGGAGAATATCGAGAAAAGCTTGGACAAATCATCTCTGATTCAATCAGGATCATGATAATCTCGTGCACGTGATCGGGACTGATTAATCACTGGGCACGTGTGCGTTCGTGTGTGCGTGGTGATACCGGTGCCCGGTAGTGGTGAGTTTTTTTTACTGACCTCAGTCCTTCACACGAATTACTCTGTACTTGTCTATCGTGGCCAATGTTCAGTTACACATTGCTTTTTCACATACATATATTTTTATCTTCTTTTAATCCACGGATTTCTCAATTTTTACGTGTTAAAATAACAACAATTTTGGATAATCATTTGTGGCTGTGAATTAGGGACTTAAATATACTCTATAGACATGTTTTTACATGGTAAGACCGCAAATTGTGATCAGTTGGAAAGAATTCTTGAATATTCAACATTGCAATAAGTAAAGTATTTGTAAGTAGCTTTATATATCATAATAGTAGGACACATACATTAGCTTTCAGCATCAATTAACTGTGCATCAGCGTATAAAGTTATTTGAAATATTATTTCTCATACCACACTTAAAACAATGTTTTAGCTTTGTATTACAATGACAAATGAAACCACATTGAAACCAAATACTAATTAATCTCATTATCAAAGTGGAGTGAGTGTTGTGGTCTTTGTTGTCACACAAACTGCACCACTCAAGTCTCCATTCATGATAGCGGTGTTACCTCAATTGCTTGACCTTTTCTGAAGGTGCAGTGAACTGAAGGTGTATGTTTCAGCAACAGTTATTAACTTGTGTTGTTTGAACATGGATTCATTTTCGTATTAGACCTCAGTATCCACTGAAGTGGTTTACAGTTGCGCCTGTTTAACACATTGAGTAAATGCGTATTTTGGATTGGCATGTTTTACGCTCGAAAACTCGCAGAGATGCCCTCCAACAAGGCAAATAAATGGTAACTTTTGGAGGGTACAAATGCGGTAGAGGACTCTAGGTCTGTACCTAGAAGAGGTTGACTGTATCGATTCCGTACATGTATCTTAATTAACATTCAAGCTACACCTAAATCTACAGCGGTAACTTATCTCATAGTTGTCTGGAGAGCTCGAGCAGTGAAATGATCGAGATAGCCAACATTCTAGATAACCGACCAATATATGTTCAAAGTTTTTAAATGGAAATGAAACTAACTTCGAGATGAACAGACATTCGATATACGTGACATCGATATAACCATTTTCCACTGTAAACTGTGTGTCAGCACCCACCAAAACACTACCGGTGCTAATCCTAATATAATGCGAGTCCTCAGCAAAACTAATCAGTGCAGTCAAATGAGTCATGGGTTTTTGTGTGAAGAGGCAGCCACAAAAGAAAACTTGAGCCATATCTCTTGGTGCTCTGCATTTGGATGAATGCTGGCCTTTGAGTAGCATTCGCGATAGATCATCTGCTGAGAACTACTCGTTAGACTCTCTATGGGATCTGAAGAACATGAGTAGTCCATTTTGTTGTTGTTTAAGTTGTTTTCATGAGTAGCTGTTAGACAATCGTGAAGAGACATTCAAACCAATTGTTCATTTTTGAAATACATGTCTTTGCTCGTCTTCTGATAACCGTAGGGGATTTTAGGAATTGTGTGTCACATAGTATCATCCTGTGTGACATTACTCGGCTCTGATGCAGATATGCATGCTCAAGACTATATAGACAATATAACTTCAAATCTAAAAAGACAAAGCAAAGGAAACATGTGCCTCAAAATCTCTACACTAGAGCAACATATTATATTACTTTTCGAGACTATTAGAAAGAAGAAAAAAGTCGGCACACACATGCACCAAAACTACCGAATCCCCGTTACCCTATGTAGGGTCCCAACACGATGGCGACTGCGCGGTTAATTTGTTCCGTTCCACATAAAGGGGGTAATTTGCCAAACAGTATCGCCTTTTGAAAACAAACACCGGTGCTGAATGGCGAGAGGTCACGTGGTTGTCGTTTGCCTCTAATTAGCGGTTATGAGGTCACAGACGACATGCGATCTTCCACGAGAGAATGGCGGTCCGCTGTCGGGCATTTTTTTGTTTTGTTTTTGTTTGCTCTTGTTTGATTTTGTTTAATATTTTTGTACAAGTTGCGTAGCTCCTGTCATGTAGATCAGTTTGCATGTGTATGAATTGTGTGTATTTTTAGGCAAACAACCCAAAGCACGTGTCATTTGCAATGCATTCTGGTTATGTTACGGGGGAAAACATTGCGAAAGCGCATATGGATATTAACCGCTACATTAAGAGAAACCAGAAATTCGAGTTATACTACATCGAGATGACAAGTTTCTTTTTCTCAAATTTTTGGACAAAACTGTTTTGGTGGAGAGTGGGCGCCTCCAGTGCAGGTGGTCGCAGGTGCCGCACTGTGATGAGTTTCGCTCAGCTCAGGTGTCCCCGCATGACGGGCGGCTTCAGACGAGAACTCTGCTCAATTCGCCATATGCGACCACGGCTAGGTAATGGCAGGCATCGAAAACATAGCGTTGTCATATCTAAGGCTACAGTGGGCCCTACATGGTTCAGAACACATGTGCCCGTGTCTCTTTGTCACTTTTTAAGACGTACGTTGGGATTCTGTGTGTTGAGGTGGATGTTCCAAACGAAATACAGATTTAGAGAGACTTTATTACATGTTCACGTCTTAAACTAATCTGACAAAGTTCGTAAGCATACATGAGTAAGGACAATACACATAAGTATCAAAACCCGATACAACAGTTTATATAGTACTATACCTATGAAACGCGTGATCAGTTTATACACTGCGTTTTTCGCAGGTTAGTTCCGACATATACCAAATAGCTCCCGAATTTTTTATCGATAATGTCCGATTTTTGCTGAAAATACTGGATTATGATTGGCTGTTATCATAGAATTGACTGGGAAGTGCATAAAAAATACATCCATCACTGATCTATACACTGTGCTATGTTGGTACCGCTATATTACTTTTATCCAATGCTATTGAATGTTATCACAGAGTTGAACGATATATGAAAGTACATGTAGATCTACTGCTAACATGATATATTGCAGTATTGTAGTGGTATCTTAGCTTGTATCTATATGAAAGATGTTTTGATTAGATGATATTGTTAATGAAATATTTAGTATTGTACTTGTAGCTTGCAGATGAAATGTGGCGGGCAGTAGATTTCCCCCCTCGCAATGTAAAACAATAGTAGAAATAAGAAACCACGTTTAGCTTATTCCTGACAATAGGCATATGCCAGTAGTGTATACACATGTAATGTGTATATAGGTATGGTCGAACAAAGAGTACATGGTTTTAAAACTTTTATTATTCAAACACCTCATTATTGCATAATTAACTACACAACAATATATAGTGAATAACACACGATAAACAATGCCAATACAGGTCTACACGTCAGTACAATACAATTGGATTTCGGTTTGTAAAGAAAACTGCAGCCATCTATATGTACACATTGATAGGTTTAATACAATTATCACAGAATCATTACAACACACATTCAATTCATCAGCGTCAATTGAGTTATTACAATGTCGATGACTTAAGCTAGGGGCACAACTGAAAGTACTGCCTCTCTACTGCGAAAATCTCAATCAGGCCGTGACAATCAGTGCGTGTCAAGTACGGCGAAAGTACGTTTCAGAGAGTAAGGAAAGCGTAGCGAACAATGCTCTAGCCGTAGGTAGAATGCACAGAGCCAGTACATCATGCCATACGTTATTGATTGCCGTAGGACCCGCACGCAAGAACAAAAACGCGCACGGTCAAAATGTCCGCACTCCCGGTCGTGCCCTTGGCTTAACGTTAGATGTTGAACCATTACCCTTGTATCATAGATCAGAAAATAATATGATCAACTAATGGATTCCATAAGGTTCTTACATATACATGCATAGACATGACGTATATGGAAAAGGGGGCACGTGTGTTCGTCCTGCACACCCTGTTGATCTGTCATATCTCCAGGTTGCCCAGTTTCCTTTGTGAGCATTGCTCAACTTCAGCAGATGGTTCAGAAAGCTAGCGTAGCAGATAGAGAGACAGAACATTGACTAGATACATTACTTATATGGTATGATTGAGTTACCTGTATAAAATTCATTTCTGTTGACTCTCAGAATAGTTAACCGTTAACATCAGGGCCATAAAACCTACAGTAAATCGTATTCCCCAAAGGCAGATCCAGGAAGTGCCTCATTTGTGATGCCAAAATACCTTTAATTGCAGATGACATTTCATTCCGGATCTACCACTGGTTTCCCATATATTCAGAATCCATATCTTGCTTACCACTAGCAGATCTAGTGTTTCAAAAAAGGGCCGATGGGGGCACACCATATGAATGCATACATTTTGTATGCACGAAGCCTCGCGGGCATTCAATTACATGAAAATGAAATGCTTGTAGTGAAAAAATGATCCCCCCATACCCACACCATCACCCCCGGATCTGCCTAAGTGCTCAGTGAGCATTACTCAACTCGAGCACGTGGTTGAGGTAGCTGATGTAGCAGATGGCAAGCCTCAGGATCTCGATCTTGGAGAGCTTCTTGTCTGGAGGCAGCGTGGGTAGCAGCCGGCGCAGGTCGCGGAACGCCACGTTAAACGCTTCCACGCGCACGCGTTCGCGCGTCGCATGCGCAGTGCGGTATTTTTCTGTGGCGCGACGGCGACGGCGACGCTCCTCACTGGATTTTAAGGCATACAGGGGATTAAGTTAAACATCCCGGAATGTTAATCCACACGATGGTAGGGAGAATGAGAGCTATGGGTATAATTATTTACAAATTATTTTGAGTTATTGCAGTGTCCATGGTAAAGAAATGTCTTGTAGTATAGGCAACATAACTCGAAGTGTTTTCAAACGTGTGATATTCCACGAGATGTGTCTTATAAGATTGAAGCTACTGGTGGAATCTGCTACGTGTAAATGCGCCCGACCCCAGTTAGATAAGAAAGGGAAATGGTGACATCGGTAAAAAAAAGACCAGAAAAGATCCAACGTATATGTAGATGGCATACCTTTAGACGTACCCACTCCAGTCTGCTATACCATTTTGTTTTCAATGTTTAGTGCACACAAAAACTTATGTGACCACCTCACCTTTGGCTGGGTGATTTTAACTGGTAAACTACTTACAGTACTACCCCTCTGTTTATATAAGACCATCCAAGGGACTGACCACAAGTGGTTCTTATTGAGAGGTGGTCGCTATGTAAAGGTTCATTTTGATTGATTTGTGAAGGTTTGGGACCATGATAAATGGTCTCATAATATACAGAGGCTGCCCTATTTGGAGGTTCTATTATACTTATGTACATGCACTGGCATACCGTGAGAGGTGGACGGTGTTTTCCGTGTTGTCGATGTCTCCCTCTCCTGGACTTCCGACTACTTTTGGCTTCACGGCACATGTTGTTTCTCCCGCACAGCCGAGAGTGCCCGTCTGTTAGCAGCAACCAGTCGTTCATGGATCATAGGTATAAACAGTATCGTTCGAATACATATTACAAAAGCGAACACCACTTAATTCAGTGATTCTAGGTTAAGGTATGATTGTTTATAGTGTAAAAGCATTGTTATAGCGCTCGACGGACGTTATATACACACAGGGTCATTGGCATCCTCCTCTTACTGCATACTGGCAAGCAGACAACACTCGATTTACATATTGTTATTTCGTTTTTATTCGTCCAAGAATCCACGATTTACATTTACCGTGATAACCCCGTGTATATAAAGACATTTCTATCAATCTTTGGTCAATATAGATCATGTGGATAGCGGTATTGGATGATGGTTCTACTGTGCGAAAAATGGATACACAACAATTGTAATCCCTTTTCTAAAATTCTAACCTGTTTGGACACGGCTGCCGGAAGCTCATATGGAGATGAGAAGTGCGCGCATGCGTGGTGCTGGCGAATCGCCCCTACAAATTTACATAAATTCAAATAAATGATAATTAGCATAATGTTGGACTAAAACATTCCATGATAACGTCTTGCAAGCAAAACAAATATTATTGGATCAATGGGGAAGTCTTAACCACTCAGATGTTTAATATACGTTTAAAAGAGAATGCGTTCTTACTTCTTACCGACCTGGCGTGTCATATAATGACGTCATTTCCAGTTCCGGTTTGATCGGCATTTTCTGACTACCTCTGGATGCTGTGAAATGTTAGCAAAAAATAGTAGAATTATTGATATATAGAATTACATTTTATTCTAAGCATCTACCTTTTCTGCACAGCAATCGCTTTTTTACCAATACATTCTTGCATGCATATGAAGTGAACTGGACGGGATTCGATCTCAAGACCTAGATTTTAACACGAGCAGTAAGCTTATGAAACATATGAATAATCTGATGGGCGCACTTTCTTTGAACATTTGGCATATTGCTGCATGGTCAATATGACTATTACCGAGGGGATACAAAAAGATTTAAACAATAATAAAAGATGAGTAAATAGACATGGTGAATTCGAGGTCTAAAACTATTTGATCTCTTTAGAAAAACGAATTCCAACTGCAAAAACACACAAGCGAATCCTATTTCCCACGTATGATAGTATGCATTCACAATGAGTTAGTAACACATATGATAGATGTATGCATCAATTGAGAAAAAACGTTTATGCCGCATCAAATCTTGTTTTGTACAAAAGGGTTCACTGCGCAACTTTAAACTGATTTGAAATATATTAGTCCCCAGTGGCTAGAACATTATGGTTAAGCTACATGTACATTATCCAGATATCTTATGTACGTCTAACATGAATTTCTAAACGTATCCTTCACCAATTAAACATGAACATATCGCCAAAACATACCTTGGAAGAAGCATCTGCGTCCAGAGGCACTCAACGCAAAAGAGAAATCTTGGCTACGGTAGTTCAGCTTCTTGCCGCTTGTGGCGTGCAGGGTGTATGGCAAAGGCACGTGTTCTTGTTTACAGCGTTGCTCATTGCTTTTGCTGCTGGGTTAAAAAATAACTGACTGTCCTGATATTTCATTGAATTGCATTATGACACTGGATTTAGTCATAATGCAAACAAAAAGCACACATCTGGACATTGAACGTAATTATAATCATCATTTATATCAGACTACAACTACAAAATGTTGCCTTTAGTTTGTTTAGTTCTTGACTAATTATATTGGATAGATTACATCCAAAATATATTAAAAAGAGGTAATGAATAAAAAAAAGATGGAATTAAGGCCACAAAGCAATATCCACTATAATCTTTTTATATGCAAAGAATCATTGTTTGATTGGGATACATTTTGTTTAATTGTGCCACGTGATGGTTGGTATAAATATCTAGTGCGAATATAGTATAAGCGTAGCTAGTCTCCTTGGATGGCAATCAGAAAGTTCGTATGATGGGGAAATCTGCTGAGGATGAGAGCAAATAGCGATTTGGTAAGGCATTAGCACGCTTGACGTTCTCAGTGAAACTAAGATGACTGGAAAAGAGACCCACTATGAAGTGACAGTATTGGCATATACTAGTATTCTGCCACTCATCAAGACTTTTCTAGATGGGAGCTCCTGTCCATGTTTCTCGAAAAGGGGGTCGCACTTGAGGGAATTAGCGAGTTTCATACGCGAAATTGATGGCGGGCGTGCCAAAACCCTATGACAATGAAGTATATTGGTGGCCAAAAAAAGGGGGCGCTGAAGAGGGAGAAGGGGGGGAGCATATCCAAGTGCACATGGATTCTCACAATCCGTGTTTGACTCGATCTGAAACTGCATTGATAAACTGAAATGTATTGGCAAATGAACGGGTTAGGGGCGAAGTGATTTACCTCTACTTGATCTGCGTGTCGCACAAATAATTACAAAATCCAAAGTCTTTAAAATGAAACAAATTTTATTGTTAAAACCATAAAGGTTAGACCAAATGATATAAAGCACAAAACATTAGTCAAATGTCACTCGGAAACGATGACAATCATGCGCTATCATTTATGGTTCGTCCTTGAGTAAAACCGTCCGTTTAGTTTTACCATAAAACGAAGCACAAAACGAAATTCTTAGCTTATGAAAGGAAATACCTCGCCTACAAATCCATCAGCTCATTGTTGTTGCAGAAGTGACATTGGGATGAGCAGAGCGACTCAAATGAGAGCCCCTCTCGCTGCCTGGGGGGTGATTGCAGTCACGCACGGGTGCATTGTGATCCCGGATACATACCCATAGGGATCCAAAGGAACGTGCCTGATCCATAAGGATTAAAGCAGTTGACTCATATGGAATGATTTCACTCCAGGGTTGACACATTTTAAAGGCAAACTATGCATGAGCGTGGAAGGTATGGGCCAATTGACATTTTAGCCTATCACAAATATTCCCACTATGGTAAAATACAAATTTGCCCTGTCGAACAACCTGTAGATTAATTTGAGTACTCACTATAGACTAGTAAAATGCACATATTTTTATCTTTCACTAGCCCCCATATCAGTTATTTAATAATTTGACCAGCTGGTTCCTGACTGTTTTAATTAGGAAGTACAACACAAATAATGGACAGAATCATTGAACAAAGTGCCATGCCACGAGAATTGTTATTGTAGCTCTGCAAAATCCAAGAGGATCTTGTTATTTATTCAACGTGGACGGACGATGGTAGTAGGAATCCCGCGTCATCCTGTATTATCTAGTAACTGAGTGGATTTCAATGAAGTTGCAATACGCATGTGTATTGTGAAAGAACCAAGCAAATTTGAAAGAACCTCTTTGCTGTCACTTTGCAATTCCGCCAATACTCTTCTCATTGATTAGTCTCTAGATGGAAGCTTCTTCATGATGTCAGCACTTCTGGTGCATTGGGGTTTTCTACACCAATTACGTGCGATTTCTTGCTACGATTCTTGTATAATGCGACATTGATTACACTCTCTTGATAGAAGATTGTCACATGTATGATAATAGCATACAGATCAAAATTACAACTACGAACGTGAATGTTGTGTCCATAATGGTGTCTCCACGAGGGAGGCGCCACTGTTAACAAACTATGCTATTAACGCTATGCGGCCAATAATGAAATATGATGAATATAATGAATAAAATGATGTTCGTCATCTCTTTAATCGTCAAAGTGCACTAACAAATTGCCATGTTGACTCTCTACAAACTGTGAAACGAATCGGTTCCTTCAATTTTTAGAACTATGTTACTAAAATGTTCCACTGATAGAGACACTTTCCATCATTTCCAATTAAGTACTTGCCTTAGTAGAGAGTAATGTCAGATCCAGGATTTTTTGGGGAAAACGAGGGAGGGTGCACTAACGGATCTTTATGGACTCCATACACATGATCGATGACTGACATGCCAAAAACCTCGTGAAAATGAAGTATTTTGGTGGAAACGAGTCCCCTTAGATCTGCTCATGAAGTCTTTACTGTACACCCGGGTTCACAATTTTAGCAATTATCCCACAGACACTTGCTATCCATCTCTGCCATGAGTTAATAGACAGACGTCGAACTGCATATAATCTCTTGCTGACAATCTACCGAATTCAACGAGTTGAAAATCCTCGTGTTTCAGAGCCAAAGATCCCGACGGTATAACTATGAAACCAGCGGAAATACTGGTTGACGGAAACTTCAACTGTAGAGTAGAAAACTAATGCATGTGGGTTAGGATGGTTGGACTGGAGTGTGGGTGTGGGTGTGGGTGTGTGGTTGTGGGTGTGGGGGGTTATGGGGGATGAAGACTTTGCTTGTAAAATTGTTGTAATACTTACTATGGCTTCATTAAGTTCCCTTTAAAAGCAAATATATACATGTATGTATTTTTAGCAGCAGGCAGATCCAGGGCGGAGGTGGATGGAGGCTTCACCCTTTCCCTCTAAAATATTTAGTTTTTCATGAGTTTTTTTGGCATGCCCACTATCGATCGTGCATATGAAACACATCATGACACATGGTATCCCTTAATTGCTCCCCACCCCACTCCCACCCCGCTTCAAACAAACCTGGATAGTCTGCAATATTTATCTAATTTCATATCTCTACCAGCCATTGGGGCGGAATATATTCTAAAAGGACTGAAGCAATACAGTTTTGAAATATAGAGTAGTTTATGAAAGAATACATCAGTTCGCATATCAAAATAACAATAACAAAATTTTTGCCGCTAGTACCTGTTAGTCTGGATCAACAAGACGCTGTGATGGTGTAGCAAGAGGCAAGGACGGAGACAATCTTAATGTTTGTCTGAAAAAAAAACACACACAACGCATTGTAAATAGCCAAAACCAGGTGAATTTGTAACATGAACCATTTCATCGGGTATTATTTCTTTTGTTATATCACAGCAAGTAGCCCGAGGGGAGAGCCTCATGCGCCAAAAGAACGAATTCTGATAAAATAATTCATGTCACCCAAAGAACCCTTTTCTGTGTTTATCATTCTTTTCTAAATTATTACAACACTGTTTTGAGAAAAAAAAATGAAAAAGTCGTCCGCCCGAGTACAGTCAGTACACATATAATAAACATAGTATCACCCCTGTTTGAACAGGGGTGATAACCCTCTCCGGGTTATCTGATACTGTTTGATCAGGTAAACTCATATCAACCAATGAAATTACCTGAAAACTGAATGATAAAATACGATACCCACATTGCAATTGTTCGTAACCACCTGGTGGCGACAACGGTACTACGTTATGTATGTGGCCTATGCATATAAGGTAGTACTTATATGCGTTCAGGTGTGACTACAACTAGCACCATACAACGCGAAATAGTATGAAGTATAAGGAATGAGGCTAAAAAAGAAATAAGTTGCAGTAATTAGTAACACCCTCTTTTGCTTAAAGAAGCAATCATCAATATCTTTGTTAAACAAAATCTTCAACTACACTCAAAAGACATTAGAGTCTAACAATGTAAGTGCGTAACGTGGTACCGTGGTACAAGATTTCCATCTACGCACGCGAGCAAACGAGTTTTGCCACTCCGACATGGATATTAGTCTCTGGTTGGTAGCCGCTTTTCTACATACATTTGTAGCCTCGCATCACACACGTATCAAAGTGGATAATTGAGAGTTGATGAAACGCATTATTGGATCAAAGTATTGAAATAGTTGGTGGATTCTTAAATTGTATGTATGAACAATGTTGGATTATGATTTAATTAAATCCGCCTTTATGATGTTTAAATCTGCTTTTAGTAAATCATATTTTAGGTCATTTTAAAAGTGGGTTGGTTTTGTAATTTTATATTGCGTGTGACACATTTTAGTTATATTAGTTCTGAAGTTATGATTGAGTACGCAAAAACTGTTTCATATCAATAAAGTATATCTCATGACATAAGTTTGGAATGTTCCAAAGCTATGAAATACTGTAGTAAATAGCTAGAATCAATTCTAAGAAGACACTCGAGCATATGTTTTGAGTTAATCCCTATTGGTTTTTTTTCTAAACATCTAAGCAATTTGACACCTTGTCAAATATGTACAGATACTGTACATACATATATAAAAAAACAAAAACTCCACAGATGATATCCCGTGCTATGTGGAGATCAGTTGATGGTCCAAACCCATCTTTACTATTAGGATTCAAATGGACCGACCCCTACATATAAATCATACCTTAACGGATACGCTACTCAACATAATCCTCTAAAATGTAATATGATATGATGATAGTTCAATTAAATGATTACATTGTGTCTGTCACATGAACCCCTAGCTTACAGCCATTCTGATAGTATAATGATGTGTGCCTAATTATGAGGTGTCAGTTTACCACATACCTAGATGAGAGAAATTAGACATCTTTATTCCTAAACAGGAAATCGAATAAAGCAATAAAAATTGCCATCAATATAAAATAGCAGTGGCAAGTGTGTATTCCACACACAAATCGTCTGTCTATTCACTGTATAATGGTTTATGTAGTATATGCATGAGTACGTAATTCATGAGTATTTCATCGCACAAAACACTGGCAGACCCAGGATTTCAGAAAAAGGGGGGGATCCACATGATTTCATTAGTTTCGTACACACACCCCTCTCCCTCTCCCCCATGAACAGGACATTTTAGGGGTGAAATATGATGGAGTTGTGGTTTATGCCTATATTCAAACGCAATCCTTGTGACTGCAATGGTATAATAGTGGTAGGACGAGAAAAGAGGCTTTTCCCTAGATAGTAATGCTAAAATTGCGTGACAATTAGGCTAGTTTTGGTCTTGCAGCTATACATGTACACCATGGGGTATTAGTGACTATATTAATTAAGTTTGTGGGAGGTAAATGTGGCCCTCAAAGAAAGAAGAGGACGCCCAAGTTAATCAAATGATCGTGTAGAACGCACATGGGAAATTATGACGTGTATAGAACGCGATACTCTGCATGATCAAATGAAAGTTGCCAATTGAAGTGATCGTTGTTAAATATTATGCACCACAAAATCAATTATGACATTTCAAACACATCCTCTCCCGACATATCGGAGGTGAGATAGACATGTTCAACCGTTCAAATTTAAGTTTCACATGCACATGCTATTATATTACGTGCTGTTTTGCAAGTAGATACCTCACCTGCAGCCCACTAATAGTAACAAGTCCACGTATAGACTGTCAGAACTCACTAATACTTTATTTGGCTGACACGAATTTCATTCCACCACCCTTTTTTACACCCCCCCCCCCCTTACCCCAAACCAAGACAGTTATGTTGAAAATTATTGGAAATAACTTAAAGTAAAATGTTACACATGTACAAAGAGTTTCATGTTTCTAAGTAAGCTCGAACGATATGCACACGTACATGCATTTCATAAATTTTCTCAAACTCTCATGTTACAAATATTCTCATTTTGAGCAATTAATAAATAATTTGGCTTAATGATTAATTAACAGCCCGCTGCTTGCGATGATAGCATTATTCTGGTCTCACAACTTTGGGGTCGTGAGTTCGCATGCCATCAGGGCCACTTGATATAGTCAACTGGAAGCTTAGGGTTGTAAAACCTGTCTTCAGCTATGTCAATATAGAGGTAGGAGCTTGTTTGCCATAGAAAAGAGAGAGAAGAAGAAGATTAATGAATGACACTGCATAATTGGGACCTTTAGTGACCTGAGTCAGTGAATGAAAGCATACATTGGCTAAGGAAAACACATTGCTGTAAGCCACACATTAATCCAATACAAGTGATATCAGGATAGTAAGCCTGTTAAAGCAATGTCATTTCAATAGTTTAAAAAATCGGATGGTTCTGATTCTTAGTATCATTGTACAATGGCTCAAAATGTGACGAAAATAGTGGCTTTGTCCGTTGTTAATAGGAGGCTATATAGGCTAGCTCATATCATTTATTGATAACAATGAAACAAATCTTGAATAAAGTGATTACAATTTATCGATGTAGGACTTTTGGAGCTGGGTGGTAGTTATACATATAGATTAGATTGTAAGATGTCAAGTGAGACAAATTCCACTTTCTTGTGACATCAGAATTATGCATTGCAAAGTAAAATGTGACCATATGTATTTTAATTTTATTCCTATTGGAACCTGTCGTTTTGTCTTTCGCAAGACTTTCGCTCTTGTCTCAAGAGCTTCGTTGGGCCTAATGAAAAGATCCTCTCACTGGGTCACATGACCACCACGGATTTGGCGATCATGTGACAGCAGAGCTGTGTACACGGGGGGGGGGGGGGCAAGTCACAGCCGGTGTCGCGGTTCATCTGGGGTCGTCGCTCTCTGATTTCAATGGCCTCACGGATTTTCCTGCGCAGCTCCATTTCCTCACGTGCTACCACTTTAAAGTCACTGGGGCTTATCTTGTGCCCTGTATCTTTGCTATGGTCCCCAATTGCCATAGGAACGCGTTTTAGGTTTAAATGTTCCTTGACTCGGGTGTTCAAGGTCCTGCCTGTCTCCCCAACATATGTATCCTGACACTGAGGGCAGTTGACCTCATAGATGATGCCACACTTGGCACTGTCTGGAGACTTGTCCTTGGGAGAAGGTAGCATTGACTTAATGGTGTTGACCGGCTTATAGTATTACTGATCCCATGTTCACGGAAAATGATACTCAGTTTTTCCAAAAGTCCTATCAGTCCTTTCATTAGGCCCGACGAAGCTCTTGAGACAAGAGCGAAAGTCTTGCCAAAGACAAAATGACAGGTTTCAATAGGTAGCTATATAATTAAAATGTTTATATAATGGAACTCAATAGCTTACATTCTGTGACCATATGGATTGCTGAAACGCAGTCTTTAGTAATAGCAAGTCCAGACTCAAAGATTACGGAATTTGTTAAGCTTCGCATGCAAATACTGATCAAGTTTGTAAATGGGCCACTGGAAAACAACATATGGACTCAATAAACTGAACAAATTAAGACTTGATGCGAGTGTCTGGACTTAGTGGTAATATGAGTTCATCCTATTTAGACCAATACAGCAGTCGACGACTGAGCAGATCAAACGTGGGATTTTAGGTGCAGATGATGCTTGTCTTCTATCAACCAGTGACTTTGTAATGTTTCTTTATTCAATTATAACTTTAAAGTGCTGGGTTCAAGCACATGTGTCAATGCAGTACAGTATTTTACAAACCATTATGAATACATAACATATAGTACACTATGTACACTTCATACTACGCTAATACTACAGCAACTTCAGGTCAACTTTGCTTTTTGACGGAGTGTCCCTTCAGACAGTGCTCATATACATGTACACATATTAGTGTGCGCAAGGCCAATGGATGATTTCATTTAGCAATTTGCCTCAAACCACAGGAAACCAGCAGCTTAGTAGTGGGATATTAGCTGCAGCGCTCACTTCTGCAGGTATGTGTATATGTATACCTGATATTACGTGGACATGTGCAATTTGCAGCCATGCTACAATTTCTGAATAATGTAAGTTAATTATTGTTAGCACATTGTCCGTAAACTCTAGCTTCACGCCATTGACTCTCAACTGGGTAGCTGTGACCTTTTACACTTCTGATGGTAACAATGATGCTGCTGGCTGTCTATTGGCGATATTATGACAAAACATTCAAACCATGGCCGCCACATTGGCAACAATGGCATCAATGGCGTCATTGGTGTTCCTTCTGAAGAAATAGTGAACGAGGATTTTACGTTTTGAATAACTAGGCATTACGGATTATTCATGAATTAGCAGGTGGGGTTGAGAGGAATTGGCTATCAAGATGAGAGAATGGCGATTGGACGTGCTCTCGGGATTGGAAAAGGTGCTGTTTGAAGGGGTGTGGGTGCTGTCAGGTGGCGGGTGTTCTCCGTAGAACAGTGGGGGTGCATGGATGCTATGCAATAATAATTGTTGAATAGTGGCGGGCATACTTCAGAAATATGGCATGTGACGTGACTGTCCCTTTTTTTAGCCCCACGGGTATAAGATACTGACAACTTACTGTGTGAAGGTGTTATTCAAAATCCAAATCGCGCTTTCCTTAGAGTGGGATCAGAATCTGTCATGCTGCATGTTACGAATACTGTATACAGGACACATCGTTCCCCGGTTTGGGTTGGGTCAGACGACATAGAATACTGGAGCCGAAACAGGCACGAGTGGCAATATGGCCATTGTAAAGCAAGGTACCAACTGTCCCAAATGCTGAAGTAAAATCAGTCGTTATTAAGTCGCATACTGATTAGTGAAAGATGTTACTTAAGACTATAAAATCATCTTTCACATGCGCAAGCCGATGAGACCACCATAAACTTCTATATAGAGACTAACTCGATATTAACACTATTGAACCATGTTCTCATGGTTTGGATTTTCTACGACATATAACTTTGAAAACTCTACAAGTAACATGTGGGAATCTACCTTTGCACATGTCCGTATGTGATCATATCTATACCCCGTGTCCATTGTATGCATATTCCATATACACAGAATGGGGAAATAGTTAATTACGTGCAGTGCATGGCTATTCTGCATTGTAGAATAGGCATGGCTTGCACGCAATTAACTATTTGTCCACTCTGGATATCAGAAGTCATATCTTGACACCTGATTATCAGAGTGTATTTCCCCGAACAAGCCCTTCTTTTCTTATCATTGACTTCACCATTATTACCGAGGGGGGGGGGGGGCAGAATAACAATGGTTGCAACAATACCAAGCCTGATTTAGCTTCACCTGTTTTGATTGTCTGACGTTAGCCTAGCCTTGTAGCAATAGAAAAATTCCGAATAAATATACGCATGCAATCGTGCATGCTTTATACCATGTCCTATTACCTTGCTTTGAGAATTAGCTCAGAGAATGTCCATGTATACATGTACAATGTACAACGAATTAAGACAAAAGTGTCATCTGTACCTTTCACATGTAGTCGAGTCACTCGAGTTGAAAGGAAAACCTGTTTGGTTTGTTCGTATGGTAGCCTATGTATAGTACGGTGGTTATAGCTGAACAAGCCAGAGTGTTTAACCGGTTTTCACTGTATGAAACTCGACAATGGTTATTCCAATAACCTTTGCCAATTAAATAACCTTCGTCATCTCGATTCGTGACTTTAAGGTTGAATAATTCTGTCATATTGAAATCTACCTTTAATCACACGTGTTACACGGGTGGTTTTGTTAAAACTTTACACAGCTATGTGGTATGATGCGACACAGAAGTGATTCGATTTTGGGTACATTGCCAATTCAAGTGTGCTTTCCACATGGCCATGTTTGGTCTATTTTCAACATTTTTCTGCAATAGTAGCACTTTTGATATAGTCTTGGAACATTAACTTCTATCATGATATATAGTATAGTGTTTTTCTCCATCTTTATTATATCATCACTAGTTGCACCCAAGCTCCTACGTTGACCGACAAATCTGCATTTTCCGTGAAAGAAGAAAAAAACTCTCAACCAGAGTACATTTTGTCATGATCCGCCAGACCATCACACCGCTAATTAGCTAGCTATATATCCAGCTAGCTGGTGTGACGCAAACGATTTATCAGTGAATAGTCTGATTGATGGAGACTATATTATATGATACAGTATCACCTCTAATAGTACCACATTTGGGACCAGAGGTAGGCTGTCTCAATAGAGAGGTGGTCTCTATACAGAGGTTCGTATTGGTAGCTTTATGAAGGTTTGGGGACGTGAATAGTAGTCTTTATTTAGATGTGGTCTCAATAGAGAAGTGATCTTAATTGGAGGTTCTACTGCATATTTCAGATGTGTAAAAAGCTTACCGAAGCGTAAAACACAAAACAATATAAATCATAATATCTTTTCTTAAATTGAGGGTCCCACGCCCTCTGCGATCCCTACCTTATCAATGCTATCAATTATCTACCGAAAGCATGGATCTGCAAATATACATGTTGCCTATGAATTTAAATTAAGTCATTAATAGCAAGCAGGGACGTCAAAAAGAAAACACATTGCTGTAACATTATTGCCATCAAAATGTTTACCACTTGGCGACCCCTGGATGACCCCTGGAGTTTCTTAATGACGTCATACAGCGCAATTAACATTAACATCTTTCGACATCACAAATACAAATATTTATTTGTTTTTTCTGGTGTGTTTTGCGAGCTGTTGCCATGACAATAGTGTAAATTGTTTTGCATTGATAATGAGCAATTTCCGTGGTCACTTACTACGATCACTTAATTAGTACAGCCAATTTGCCATTATAATGCGTACACATAGTAGCTATTGTAAGAGAAATTGATTCATAGATAGAAGAGAAAGTTACAAGTGTCATGTTTACCGACATGCAAATGCATAAAGGGTCCGATAAGTACAGGCAAGACTCATCTCTTGGTTTGTGTTGAATCCATTTGTAAGTAAAAATGTATTTACAGTGGCACATATCAATAAATCAGATGACATGATTTTATATATTGTTTTACTGAGCAATGAAGCTGTTAATTACACACCAAATTTCATCAACAATGTGAGCTGATTGCTCAGACATGTTGATTATATAATGTTTTAGAGTAAATTAAAACCCTGAACAGCAGCTTTGTATTGATGCACACACTCGGTATATTTACTAAGTGAGCTGGAATACAATATTTTGGCGTATGGCTGATGTATGCTATCCTAACATAAATATATATATTTTGTTGGACTCTTGCAGTTCACATCATGTGAGCAATCATACATATCAATCTATTTACACAGTATCATTGTTTATTTGCTTTAATTGATTGTTATCTCAGCAAAATGAAAATGCTAAATGCTCACTTGTGCAACATTATCTTTGTCAAGCTATGGTCTGGTGTATAGTGGCCGAATCAATGGTGGTACAATAGCCATTGCTGATAGACACAATGCATCATCCTTAAATAAGTCATTAAAAGTGTAGTAAGATCGAAGCACACAGTATACATTCCCGGATGAACTGTGCGATCGTGACTGAACGTGTTAGATTTGTTAATGGAACTCCTAATTTATGGTTGCATTGTGTTCTATTCAATTGTATATGGCCATAGCGAATAGTGGACCAGTCAGTTATCGTTCGCCTCACCCATATCATGTTTTCCCTTTTCCCACCCACTTTGCACCCCCCGAGGGATCAGATATCCATACACGATGACAGGCTTAATAAAAACAAAAGAAAGTGTATACGTATCAGAACATGGCCAGGATAAAGAGCATCTTAGTACAGAGCCACTCTGCCTTTTAAGGCTTATTAGACAATTCCATTATCCCATCATGTCAAATAAAGGTGTATGGGTGTATAGTATGGATATGTTCATACCACGTGCAGCTATTGCCAAGATCCACAAAGAAAGAGTCTCAAATGGAAATACACAAGAGTGCTATCACAGACCATGTGAACCAGCAGAACCATGAACTAGACTAGACATTATGTGTAGCTATAGTGATAGCAAGGAGAGCGAATGGAAGACCAGAACCATCACGGAATCAGTGCATATCCGAACTTGCAGGCAGGTCATGAACAGAGACGAGCGGGGCCACCAACTCTCGCGAGTGTACGATTCGATCCTCTGTCAGGATCGGAGGATTGGCCTCCTGACATGCGCGGAAAGAACATTTTGATGATGCCAAAAGGTGTTGGCAAAACTGTCAATGAAGGTAAAAATATAGTGCTGTGAAAAAAGAAATATGAACCAAAAACATTTTATACATACACAATGAACACATTCAAGAGTACTAAAGTTTTATTAAACCATAGGGTGATATTACCGAGAAAGTGAAATGAAGTTGCAATCAGTGCATCTCATTGCTTGTAATTAATTGAGTAATGTTTCTAGGCCTTTCTTTTGTAAATGCACGTGTTCTTATAGAAATTTCCGCTCAAATCCCTTTCATTTCAGTCATTTAGTACGCACCAGTATGTTACATCGATGACTACTTGCTTAAAACCTCATTTAAAAGCTAAGAGTGTTATCGTCAACACAATAGTCTTAACGGAACAATATTACATGTAATGTGAAATCCAAGATGGTGTCCAAGATGTAGTCTCTCTTCCGAATATGTAAAATAAGTTATTTAAAAGTAGTCAGTGAGAGACTTAGTTGTTTTATTTTAACTACATGCAGGTACTAAACCCACTTCCATGAAGAAAAAAAAACAGTGCCAGTTTTGTTTGTTCTAATTTTATGAAACATAAATGAGTTATTAGTTTTCCTCATAATAACCTCAACCATTTTAATTATTTCTGCTTGTTTTATCCAAACGTTTTCCAACTGAAGTCTTGAACTCTGTATGCTGTATATTACATTAAAATGATTAATGAGTATTCTGATGAAATACATAATAACATCGTCTGAACTTAGAAATAATTGTAGCTAACACTATAGAGTATCAATTTCCTTAGCTGTCTTCTTATTCAATTTGGTGCCCGTATTTGGTCCTTACATATGGTCTAAAATGTACATCTGCAAAACGGAGGAATACAGACAATCGCTTATTCCCAGAACTATAGTACAGTGGAACAGTCTTCCATACACCATCACATCAGCAAGCTCTGTGAACAGCTTCAGAGCCAGGCTGTCAGCATTGCCCTAACTGCCGCTATCACTCATCGCTGCGATATCCGACAAGAGCCTAGCGATTATGAAAAAGAAGAAGACGAAGACCTGTGTTCTTTTTCAGGATTATGCAGGCCCTTGTTCAAATTTATTGAAGGAAGATTATTTTTTTCTGTCCTTGGGCAATCGTACAAGGCATATCCTGATCAAATATCCATGAAAAATGCATATATAATCTAATGTGAATCAATTATTCCACTCAAGCTGTGTAGAGCTGAAGAACCCGCATCACCTTCCCCGAAGCACGGGATAATTATGAATTCTAAAAAGAACAATTTTTGTGTACATGTACCTGATGTCTATAAATAAGGAGTTCAAGTGCTATCACTTTAAGAGGTTTGAGTGGCTCAAAAAATGGCTGTGTCGGCGTATCAATTTTACCAGATATAGTGTCCTCGCAGTGCTATTGTATCAGCTTAATGTGAAATGCCATAGATATGCTGTCCTAGCAATTTGCTAATGATATTAATTGCGAAAGGTGTAATTAGGAAATGTCAAATCTCATTGGGATATGTAGAATGTCGGTTATTAGGTAATGTGGGAATTTGAAACATCCCAATGATGGTCTATATGTATATGGGAAGGCTATATATAGTTAATTAGATTCATTCAATGTTCTAATTTTCTGAGAAAACAAACATATAAAGTGGATTTCCGTTGGTTAATTATATGACTTATCCTTCTGGCTTCAACGTGTAGATAATGAACTTTTTTTAATTAGAAAACTCGTGCCGTTGATGCTTGGATGGAACATATTGTAGATGATTTTATGTGAAGGCTGAAGGAAAGAATAAATATTTTAGTTTTTAACATATGTAGTGAACAATAAACCCAAGCAAACAGTAGAATTGTCTGCAAAAGAGCCACCTATACAACTAGATCATAAGTGTTCAAAGAACACGGTGTCGCTAGAGCAACTTTGACTTATGGGCAATTAAGATACATACTGAAACGATGTATACTTTACTGTTAATCAAGTTCAACTGCAACATGTTAAACGGTAACTAAAATGTTATAGAAATCTTGATTAAAAGTACGCCATTGTGTAATTAGCCACAACTAATATTATAGTGGGATTTTACTGTGCATGTGTGTGCTGAATAATATTGATTTCAATTATATTCCTCTCTCTCTCTTCTATGGCAAGCAAGCTCCTACCCACTATATTGACATAGCTTGAAGACACATTTTCCATTTAACTATATCAAGTAGCCCAGACGGGACTCGAACTCACGACCCCAAGGTTGTGAGACCAGAATGATACCATCATCCCAAGCAGTGGGCTGTTAAAAGGCTACTCGGACGAACCGATGTCTCTGTATCCCGCAGCCTACATACTTGGTCAATTATCATCTCAACCCGGAGGTTCGAATCCCACCTATGGATGGAAATTTTGGGAGTTCTAATTTCTTCGCATTTTACTGCTAGTGGAGTTTTCTAATGTGTTTTTCCCAAGTTTGCTTGTGGATACAATTATATTCTTCTCTCTCTCTTCAATGGCAAGCAAGCTCCTACCCACTATATTGACATAGCTTGAAGACACATCTTTCATTTAACTATATCAAGTGGCCCAGACGGGACTCGAACTCACGACCCCAAGGTTGTGAGACCAGAATGATACCATCATCCCAAGCAGCGGGCTGTTAAAAGGCTATTCGGACGAACCGATGTCTCTGTAGCCCCCATGATTTCATCATGCACATTGATTTTATTAATTCTGTAATTTGCAACAAGTATATGTTGGCTAAAGTGCATTGTCATAAATGGCCCTTTAGAAATCACATTTTAATTTGGCAAAGTGCCCAAAATCAAAACACTTTGGTGTTGCCTCATAACTCATACTTGTGTAAAGTTTGAACGAAATCGGTGCAACGGTAAAAGATTTAGCTTGTCCAGAGACATACATTATGAATAGTTACAAACAAAGTGATCACAAGGCTTTTGCGTCAGCTGCTGAAGCGACGCAATACGCCCTTACATTGTGTGGAAACATTGCCTACACTTGCTAACATTCACAGCTACGCAATGCATCAAACCGCCTACTTGCTCCGGACACTTCGGCAAATTACATTCTTCCAATCTGGAAGGGTTGTACACGTTGATGAAGCACATGTACAGCATAACTTTCAATTAAGACGACTCCATTAAAAGACAACCTTGGTGATAAGACCATCTTTCACGGTCCCAACCCCGTGTAAAGACAACCGCCTACATACCAGTCACCTCTTCGTTGAGAACATTGGAACTGATAACTGATATTGAGCAAGTTCACTGTTTCATGACACCATAAAATAACCAGAATACTTTGGCTAAAATTCCATTTCATTTTGTGAATATAGTGGACTTTTCCAGCCATTTTCAAACAGTAAGTATATTAAACACATATAAAAACTTTGGAAACCAGTACTGTCTTCACTAGCATCAATCTGTAAAAAAACACCTCACTACACTCTAAGAATTAATAATGACAAAGAGGGTTAAAGGACTAAGAGGCCAGTATAGATCTAACAATATCAAAATCGTGGTGGTCAATGCCCAGGTTAGTATTTATCTTTAGGTTTAGTTCCCCAGTGTATACAGCCTACACTGTCATCAGGTGTCCCCGTCCCCTCCAGCTTGAAGTTGATGTCCGCTGCTATCGTTTTAATTCATCAGATGACTTCTACATTTTGCTATGATAAGTCCTTCGACAGGATTTAACCTTCGGACATTCAGGTCACTATTTGACGAAGGGACCATCTTACGATGTGACGTTGAAAAAGACACAAACTCTTTTGATGCACCTGGTGCATTACAGAGATATCCAACAGTTTGCTAAATTATATGCCCTTTGCATTGTTCAAAGCCAGACTGTGTGCTCTGCAAACATTCATAAAGTTTGCTATTTTGAATTAATCCCGATGTGATTTGGCCTTGGGTAGGGTTTAAATCTTTGGACAGTGCGAGTATTTTACCTGTTAGTCTTTTTGAACACAAAGACAACAACATATCCAGGATATCTGGTACACCAGAGAGGCTTGTTTGGACGACGTCATATAGTTCACTTAATTCATTTTTTACAAGGTTGTTGTCTATCACAGTTCAGGTTTTACACCTGCGTCTTTTAATAGTACCATCTGACTTCTGATATGACGTCCAATTTGTCATCCTACTTTAATTGACGGGTTTATTCATGAATAATTTTCCACGTGATAGTCTGGAAATATTTAGCCGAGGCTGATTGTATCTTCTTTTTCAACAACGAATATTTCATACACATACATGTACATTGCATATGCTCAAACGAATCTATTTCAGATCCCCATGTTGTTGGAAAGGTGTATGTGTGTTTGTGGAAAGAGGTGCATCTATTAAGGATGCCACGACATGAAAGTGGAATACCTTCTTAACAAACACACTCTGAAAAACATGATTGATGGAACTAACATGCGACAAACGCAGTGTATAAACTGATCATATGTTTCATCGGTCCTATATATGTTATGTCGGGATTTGATACTTAGGTATGTTGTACTTAATTATGTATGCTCACGAACTCGAGCATGATCCTCAACACACAGAATCCTCAAATGATAGATATATTTGTAACTTACAATTCAAAGAATAAATGTAACATAAAAATCACACCATCAGTTTGACACATTTTGTTTAAAAGTATTACATTACAGCCCATGTTGATCAGTTTACCCCAAAGTAAATCCCATTTCCACCTAGCCCCCACATTTACCCCTGAGATTGCCTTGCCTACCCCCAGACACCCCCGCAGCCACCCCCACACGCCAAGTGGCCGGGTGTCAGGTAGCGCATCGCTTGAGCAGATCATTCATCTTATCTTCTACTCAAATAATTGGATGTGCCAGAGCAAAGCCTGACATGAATAACAGTATGGGATGCATGCAGATTTCATCTCAATCGCAAGCCCCAGTCTGACAGTCACAAATGTTTACCCGTGTGTTTTTCCTTTATTTAAAGCGATATATGTGATATATTGGGTAAATATTATTCTAGCTTCGAATATGCAATTGTGATGAGACGATTTGGCAAATGACAACACCACGATTGATTATCTCCTCAACCCCCAGTTATAACAATTGGTATGTTTACTTGACGAAAGGGTTAGACGTAATGGACAAGATCATGATACCTTTTGACAACAGCCCCCGATGAACCAATCCGGAGACATGACTGATTACAATTAGGTTGGGCAATGATCATTCCACAGTTATAAATGGGACTGTGAAGATACAATGTGTCTGTCAACAAATACTAGAAAATTTTGACACAAATATTGGGGCTGTCTGACCATTGCTTTAAAGCATGATCATAGCTAGCTATCAAGTTCATCTTTGCTGTAGGCCTCGTTAAGTAATGTACGTGTTCTTGGCCAAGTTTTGTTTTCCCATTAAACACATGAAACTGTACTTGATATTCCCAGAACAAAATAGGAATAGAATTGTATTTTAGGAAGAACTGTCCTTGAAAAGGGCCGGGTCAAAACAACAGCATCATTACGATACAGACGGCAATTTCTCATGTAAAACTGGTATTATTTAATGCTAAAATGTTGAAATGAGAAACAAGTAAAAGAAGATAGTGGGTGTTAGCATATAGTGTTCCTAATTTAGCCTCGGAGTGATTAGACGCATGAACGGTTTCCAGTTCCATCTATGCAAGTAGCTTCGTATACATCCGACCTGTACGCATACGTCACATTACTATTCGTGACATTGTCTAGCACATTTCATTTCCAGCATCTAACTCTAATGCTCAATGCTATTTCTCTCATTGCCCAGCCAATGCCACGAGTACAGATATTAAGGCCCAGTCTGACATTCACGAATGTTGGTCCAAGAACGTTTACTGAGCAGCTGAGAAATACATGTGGGAAGAGGTGTTTAAAGTTAAACACGCGTATGCCGGGACAATGTGGTAGTTAACAATGGATGCAATACCAAACTTGATTTGGCTCCAATATACGGGATTGTCTGACGATAGCTTTAAAAATGGGCACTTTTGTAGCATTAAAAGAGCACTGACTAGCTCAAAAAGACCTTCACAACTGTACGTATGTTTCCGGGGGACTGATCTATGATGATTTTAGTACAGACATTTTACCCTTTCCGTTTGTTTCTTCAGACATTTGCAAGGACAAAACTGTGTAGTAGTAACATGCAGCAATCAAAATCTATAGGGAAAACTTCCTCATGGAACCTAATCAAATATTCGTTACACGTACCTGTTAACGTGTTTAATAACCTAACCAATGTCATTACATATGTTATTTGGTTTAAATATATTTTATTTCAAAAATGAAAAAGGATTCAGCATGGCAAAATGCGACTTGAGCCGTCTCCACATCTGTTATTTGTTTTGGTTATCAGGTTATACTACCCCAGGGATAAACTTCTTCACACAGTGTCTCCATTCCAGCTTCTAATCTACATTGACACCGGCTGAAGCCATTTCCAGGCACAATTTTATTATGATCTACTGTGATATCAGCCATGACATTGTCTGACATTGCACCATCTAATCCACTGCATTACAATAAGCCTGCCTATATTCTGTGAAAGAAGCAGTAGACTTTTGATACAGGTAGCATATGTGGCTTCTGGAGCCAATTCGGATGAGCTACAGCAGAGTCTTTATAGTAAGCTTATTCGTGGAACTGGCCACTGCTGGTCTTGATAAAGAGGTGGTCTCTTTATCGATATTAACTTCGATCTCGTTTTGTAGAGTTGTGTCTCTCACAAATCATATCATTATAGACGTGGGCCGATCTCGATTTGAGGTTATACTGTAAAACAAAAGATTTCTTACGTCAACCCTTTTTATATCAGTGTCTCTTATTCATGCAAATGTAGACTTGACATTGAATGGAAATCTATTAGAATCAGGGTTGCTATGCAGATAAATGGAGAAAAAGAACCTAACGACGGAAATACGGAAATATAGATATGCAAGTCACGATATGGATACACTTAGTTATGCACAGTGGCCTTCGATAAATTGTATGATGTAGACCAAGGACTCACTCTGTCTCATCTAGTATGGAAATTAGGTGGCAGTTTAAAGTGCATTTTTCTGTTATTAAAGACTTACCATCATAATTGAATCTGTGTTTTGCATTGTATTCAGTCGATTTGCTGCTAACCCAGTCTACTGTGCAATTTATCAATGCCACAGTTAAAGTGCATAAAGTTACTGGTGGCTCATCAGAACAGCTCATTTGCATATTTGTGGCTGAATTTGCACAAGTGTATACAATCCCATTGATAACTGGCATCAAAAGGTAATTATGGTAATACAAAAGCTGTCTAATGATTTGAACAGGTTAGGTTGTGTACACAATAATGTGATGTGACGACCTCACATTTGATCGGATGCTTTCATCTGGTATTCAACTTTTCAGAGCATTGACAGTGGATGGACTTTTTAAAGAAATAAATTGATCATATTGAATGTATGGTGCATGTTTATTGTAAAATCTTGTCACCGGAAGTAAGAATAGTCTGGCTCTTTTCATTGCACCCGGAAGCAACTAACTTGCACACAGTCTAACAATAATTGAAACTCGGGATTTGCGTCACTAATCCCCAGGGTTAATCGAGTATTCCGACTCGGATGATGTACTGTTTATTTAAAGCTGGTTAAGTACCAAGTAAACTGTGCGTGGTCTATATGGAATTGATTTTGTGAGAAAGTATTAAAATGTGGCTTTATGCACAGCGGGAATTTCAGCAGTTCTGAGACAGACTGGGTATTCATATCAGCGGATTTCTTTTGTGCGTTAGATCTCTACATTGCATGGGCTGAATGGGTTGCATGTGTTGAAAGAGGCAAAAAAGCTCAAAAGATTTGTGAATTGCACACGTCAGCGATCTTATATTATATGTCCTGGCAGATCAATAAACCAAAGGAATTTCCAGTGTCTCCGTCAACTGCTTTGCACATGCACTGAGGGTGTGTATGTGTGAGTGGATGGGTGGGTGTGAGGGGCTAATCCCGTTCCAAAAAATGGCGTGTGTCTAGTTAAGGGAAGGAAACAAATTAGACCTTTGGCTTTAGTTAGAAATGGATTGGTAATCCAATTCTATCCCTTCCTTTCTTTCTTCTCTATAGCAAGCACGTTGGTATCACTTCATGGCTATATTGACAGATATACTGATAGTTATTTGAAAACATAGCAGAACTAGATGTTAATGTTTAATGTTTGTATTAATTACCTTTATGAACTACATATACATTGTTGTAAATGCATTCATGTCATACTATTTCCGGATAAGTTGATTACTAGTTGAATAGCCATTTTAATCTCGTTATTCTAGGTACATATGTGTCAAAAGACCACACACGATGCATCCAATATGCATAAACGAGCTTTTTTGCTCATCAATCTTGTTAGTCTACATTACCAAAACGGCATCTTTCTAAATAAATGTATATATCAAACACACGTATTCTTGTTCACCACTCTCTACGAGACGTCGACTTTTTAAAATTTATTTGTGTGAATAATACTTTGTCTGATTGTATTTTATAGTTTATTTTAACGGATGTGATGAATATTTTTATATTGCAATGACATTTTAATATTTGATCATTTTATTTACAAGACGCTTTTTCCATCTGAGAGATTGCTCACTACATGAGAACGTTATGATATAATTTATCTGATAATAAAAATGAAGGAGACACTCGTTGAGTGTGGTTGTGCACAGTTATTGTACAGCAATATACTGTACTAATATAAATGAAAGTGTGAAAATTCAGTGGTCTAGCATAATGCAACACCCTGTCATCTGGTATGACAACATAGGCTTTGATGGCGAATGACTGAAAGGTCATATGTGAAATTATTTAGTCGTGTAAGATGTTGGAAATGGATTTGCCTCAAGACAATGAGATTATGATACATATTGAAACCCAGTTAATCTTTTCCAAGGACGACCCAAATGTGGTGAAATATCTCAGACTACCCTTGTCGATATGGTCATAACTCTATGTCAGATGCGTCGAGATTGAAGATTGCAGCAGCACTACTACAAGAGATTGACTTTCACGATTAATGTAATGAATTACCATAAATTTCTTACAGATTGTATCTTATGATGAAGTATTGTTTCAATTATAAACTTTATTACATAGAAATTTCCCCTATTTCTTCCTCCGGATAGGACTAATCCTTTATTTTCATTTTGACACGTAATAGAAAACAAATTTTAAGTAATTAAAAGGGTACTCAGCTGAGTTACGATTAGTAGAAATCATAGTGTGTGTGTTTTATGATAAAATATATCCAAATTTAACTCACAATTTCTATAGACTACACAGTATACACAGGAGTGTGAAAACTGAAATGGTCATGCACATGCCATTGTTGCATGCACTGTCCTAATCGACAACTCATTAAACTCTTGGAGATTGAACAGAGGGGTTTGCTACATTTATTTTCAACGCCTAATAACCTAGCACCGGATAACTAAAAGGATACAATGGATGACTAGTAAATAGCTGATAAAGTGAATTACATGTATATCACCTAAACTGATACTGAAAACTGATAAACCATCAGGGCATTTTTATATAATGTTGACATAACTTTATAATGAGTGCTATGTAAATAAAATGAACAATTTTAAACTGAGGTAGTAAACAGGTACTGGAAAAAAGAATAAAGTTGGAGAGCGTAGTGTAAAGAATATGTGTGGTTGTTGATACAGACAAAGCAATTATCAAAGCTGGACTGCGAGGAACGTATATAATAGGACCTAAAGACTGTAATAATGGTCAGGATACAATAGCATTGAATTGGAAAACGACGCATACATGTACATACAATATGTTAACGAACCCACGATGAATATTTAATGCATCCTGATAATGATATGATGAACTTTATGTGATGACAATATATGAACAAATTGCAAAATTCCACAGATCCAATACTCATCAGGATACAGATAAGTTAAACTGATCATGATCAGATTCATACTGCAGTTTTGCAAAGGAAGGTAACTTGTATGTAATAACAATAAGGATCCAGGTTTGTATAATCTCACAACATCAATACAGTGCAGTGAAACAATAAAAAATCATCATGAACGGATCCATGCTGGATCTTGCCCTGGATCACAACGGGAGCAACTCGTCGTGGCCCCCGTCAGCCGCCGCCATGGACGCTGTGACACTCATCAGTGTCGTCTGCTACTGTGTCATCTGCTGCGTGGGGCTCGTGGGAAACGGACTCGTGGTGTTTGTCATCGCCAGGTTAGTATGTCCCGAAAATTGCAAGGGAATTGCTGTGTATAACTTGGACGTGTGCATGTACTATGTTTTTTCTTCTCTTAAGTATTAGATAGCGTGTGTGTGGACAGGGTGACATGTCACAAAATTGCAAGAAAATCGCTGTGTATAAGTTGACTTTTCGGGAGTGTACTGTTTTTCTTTTCTTCAGTATACGTGGAGAGAGCGTGAGTGGCATGTTGACATGTGTCATGTTTTAGATTATGGTGCTCATTGCTGTTGTAAATATTTCAAATTGGAAATAATTTTCAGTCTTTGAATAGATATACTATGATGTAATACGTATATGCAATGGGTTGTTCCTATGAGGAACTTAATTGTACACCCACATGTTATATACAGAGAGAGAGATCGAGAGAGAACATATTTCACAAAAGACGCCGATAAAAGATCATCACCTTATCCGTAATGTATATCTGATAGTGAACAATTGCACACACACGGCTGAACAATCGAATGCAACTGCAGACACCTTACTGTTTAAAAAAGAACACCCGGTGAAAACATAGATTCTGCTCAATAAAATACTATGAACTACATTATGAGAAACCCTGCTTGTGGCTTTCGTGTAAACATGCTACGTAGGTGTACGCAATGCGTTTGCTTAAACATGCATAAAACCTTAAAAGTTTTCGTATAGTGTATTGAAGTAGTACATATATATATATCCTTGCGTAGCTTTGGATGGGTGTTGTCTCGAACTTGTGAACTCCTGATTTCCACACGTACGTACGCACGCACGTATGCGTAGTCAGCAGCTGATATCCAGGCACACTGCCCTACAAGTCTACGTGGGTGTCGAGAGTGGGGTCTTGCTGAACCAGGGGCCCACTTTACTTATACATATAGATATGTAAAGTACTTCCAACTAACCATATATCAGATGTTCCATCCTGGTTACGAATGAAATCAAGGACATAGTAGTCAAATTTCCGTTCGTTAGCATTGTTTCTATGTATATTAATTTCCACTCATGATGTCTCCGGGAAGAGTTATTCACAGATGGGAAAAGGAATTCTCCCCTCAGGATATGTGACAAAATGATATAACTAGAGGTATATTATCTATTGCATTAGCATGCGTCGGAACCTGCTATTGATGTATCCATGTGTTCAAGAAATTGAAACTACGAGCATCATATTCATATTAACAATTCATCAAATACATTTATGTAGGCATGCTAGTTAAGACTTGTGGTTGCTATGTTAACCAGATGCTCCCCTGTCAGATTCGTGAGTAAATGCTGGGAGGTGCTTGATCTTAAGACGTATTTTCCAGGATTTTATCTCTGCAAGCTTCTGCATTAAAAATCCCACAAACTACAGATCACTCCTCCCCATATTCAGAGCACGATTCCTTGAAATAAGAGTACGTGTGTGTTATCTCTGTGAAAGCTAACTTTCTGACATGTTATCATGTAGTTGCCATTAAAACTACTCATATAACCATGTAATGCCTCCTTGAAAGTAATGCGAATCTGTTGATATGCATGCATCCTACATGTACAGTCTCGTCAAGAGGTAAGTAGCTAGGCGGTTAGGTGCTTAGATGCCAAAATACCTGTATCTGACCGTGCCGACAACACCAGGAATGATATGTTGACAACCAATTAATCTTCTCATTAGCAGATGCATAACCATATACATCAACACCCTCCTCGACATCCCAAACTGACCGGGAGCTAGTTTGCCGTCTGAAACAGGCAATTACCACCCATGGTATATACCACCAGACTTGGAGTCGATCTTGTCACGATTCCCACGATTACATTTGCAATTTTTATTTCAATGTCAATTGCAATTACATCGTGTGTTTTAGTGCAAACTACAATTACACTTAAGGTCATTGCTTTGCTATTTACAATTACAATTATAATTAATATGTGGGTTTTTCCCTGTTTTTTTCTAATTAGAATTACAGCGTATACGTTGATTACTAGTTCTACAGACTGTAGTTTTGCTGCATGTACAGTACATATACATGCACACTGGAATCTGTATGATATGTGTACGTATATACGTTTTGTTACATACGTTTTGGTCATACACAGGTGTATATAATGGGCAGTTGCAGACAGTGTCTGTGCGATTACCAACAACAATAAGCCTTAGAGTATATTTTTAGCACATTGTCGGATATTGTTGAAGTCGTCGAGTGGGTGGTATACATATATGTGCATATACCTGGGCTAGTGGTGATAATTAGCGTTATGCGTTAATTGAATATCGTAGCAAATGTCATGCTCAGGTGCATGACAGGGGTTGATGTAAAAGTGCACCGTTTGGGCCACCGACTGGTATATGCATGATTTAGTCTCGAGGCTGAAGTGACCTTTGTGTGAATGACTGTTAAGTGCACGATGCCACTTTTCAAAATGGGTCCTCATGGCAAGGTTTTACTGTATCATAACCGCATTTGAGTACTTTAATGAATGAACGATCTCTGGATTTGTTGTTGACCATGCACTTTAACACTATCAAATAGCAGGTTTTGAAAATTGTGTACGGTTTGACTTTGAAAATATGGTCAATTTGGAGCAATTGCAGTTGCGGTTTTGTCGTGTGTATGCTATTGGTGTCATCATGTCTTGCGGTTCGTACGTAATAATACAACTCAGATATCAGTTGATGATTTAAATCATCGCGTTTATAAGTGTTTTAAATCACTAAAGCTACGGTCAGACAGCATCCAAAACAATCATTTGACGCTTTTACAGTCTGTTTGTACAATGATTATGTTGAGATGCAAAAAATGTTCACAACTACCCACAAATTCTAGGTTACAATGTACAGATGCACAGATGAGGCAAACAGGGCGGTCTGCGTAGATAGCCAAGTAATTAATAACCATGGAAGCTATTAGATCTTTATTAAAAACCTACAACATTCATCGTGTCCATAATTGAATTTAGCCAATACTGTAACTGTATATCGCTAAAAGTGTAAAGGAAACCGGCAAATGACAGCACAAAACCCTCGCCTCTGCATATCAATACACTTACGGCATTGAATACTCACCTTTCAGGCACATCTGCCTTAAATAATAGACAGTCCATGCCGTTATAAACGACCTGTCTGGGGTTATGTCTGTATTTAGCTCAGAATAGCTGCTCCGGGGGGGGGGGGGGGTACTTCAGGGGGTGAATGGGTAGGGGGTGCCACTGAAGGTCCAAAATCATACCCTTTAGTGAAACCAGTGAAACTATGAAAATGATACCCCTAGTGAAATCACCGGATGAAAACAATGGGGTATTATTCCAAGGGGTATTATTCTATGTGATACTGTAATGAAAATAAGATTTTCTACAACTTATATTTACCTTTTATTCTTTTTCATGGCTCAATAATGCAAAATCCCATGAAAAGAGCCTAGATATTGAACCTCGAGATTGAACCTCCCTTAGTGAGACTGGCTGGAAGGTTGAAATAATGACCCCTTGTGAAACTGAGTGGTGGAAAAGGTGACCCCTAGTGAAACTTCGAGATTGAAAAAAGTGACCCCTATCAGTGACACATGCTTTATAGGTTGACTATGTACGTACACCCCCCCACCCCCACCCCACCGAGAATAGCCGCCTACCATGACTCCTCGACGTTTTGAATACGTAGCCAGTATATGGGATCTGAGCCCGGGGATCCGAGGTTTGATAAAATGTCACTTTGACTCGTGCATTCGTTGTTTCCCCTTTCCACAAGGTATACTAGCAGGCATTTTTAAATTTAACTGATAACTGTGTATTTGTGTATCATATATTTTTGTTGTCTTTGCATTCCCCTTCACCGTGTGAGTTTCTTTACTACATTGGGTGGCTGGGGTGGATGAGTGTTTGGCTGGCTGACTGGCTGGCTGGCTGGCTGGCTGGCTGGCTGGCTGGCTGGCTGACTGACTGACTGACTTACTAGCAGAATCACTCACCAACTTACTGAATCACTCATTCGCTTAACTCACTCATCCATACGCCCACCCACCTACCTACCCGCCCACGTCCTGGCGTCACTTTTAACCCATACGCAATCCTCACTTCAGCGTCTGGTGGTCCCGTATTTGGCGAGCCAAAATAGTTTCTGTCAATTGTCTGTGTTTAGAATAAGGGTCGCGAACATCCGTCATCCAGACATAGGCGTGTTTACTCACAAACACGCCGCAAACGTGTGTAAACTTTGCTAATGCATCAGCTGTTTCAACTATGGGGACCGGTGTTCTGTTAGATGGACGGATTCTGATCACAAGTGGTCACACCAGAGAAGTAGTCTATGTACAAATGCACTCATTACAAATGTCTGTGGCGCGACCAGGGAAGGTCTTATTATAGAGGTGGTCTCCGTAGATCTAGTCTTGTGCTATCATCTGTATGATAAGTCAACGCTATATAATGCAAGTGTTCTGTCATTTCATATTGGTTCAGAGTTGGTGCGTGAGTAATGATACAAGCAAAATAAGGGCAAATAAGAGGGTGGCTTCTTTTTGAAAGCTGTCCACATATTTATGGGTCAGATGTATCCGCGGTGAAGTGTTCGGATTAGTGAACTGTGACTGTGACACACACGGGAATGTATATCGGTGAAATAGAGTGAGTGTTGAACATATTTGCAGATAATTACTTTTACATTACATGTACTTGATGTATAGACGTGTGTATACTAGTGTAGATGCGTGACGTACAAAGTCCATTACGACACCTTCCTGCGATAAAAATAGATTAGTCAAGTTATTGAGACATGGCGAGTTTTTGCAATGTTTGAATACTGTCAATACTACTGCTGATATATAAAATTTAACTGGCTACATTGACATCTGAAATCTGAGAATATTAAATATAAACCCGTGGCAACCATATAATACAGCCGTGGAAAGATGAGTTGAGTAGAAAGCAATTGTACATTTAAGTGTATTAGGGGGCGTTCATTCAATATCCATAGGGCATTGGTTTATTTTTTCTTTATCTATTTTAAATCTATTGGGGGGGGGGCGTAGTGACTAATGCACTTTTTGACTACTGCACCATGAATTGCGATTTACACTATTTCGAAAGAATATCTGTAAGAAGATTGTACACAGATGAAACAACAAGAACAACACAATAACTTCGACGACCACGACTACGGAATGTGACATGACGGGCACCCTAGAAACATTTTAACTGATGAGCTTTATTTTCTGTCTCCAAACCCACAAACACATTCGACTGTCAAATTTCTAAACATTTAGCCACAAAACACATGTAACACAGCGTGTGGTAGTTTCCCTCGTGTCTTCTCAGACACGTAAACGAGCGTGTTAAGTGGATGGTGTAACACCTTTACAGTGCAAACTGTCTGTGTGGACACTTCTATATCGTGTTCACCTGTTTGTGGAGAACACCTCTAGTTCGTTCCATGCCATATTTACTAGTACATGAAATACACTTCTATTTGTTGTGGACACCTGCCTTAATTTAGACGTTTTTTACTTCTACCAAGCCTGCTCCCATAAAAACGTTTCCAGTGTACATTTTGAGTACTCAGTATTTTCTATCCTCGATTTATATTTAGTCACCTGGCTGTTGGCAATAGCAACAACACGTTGATCAATTAACAAGTGAGATTTACGCTTGTCTACTTTGTCAGAGTCAACATGTTGTTTAGCAATGATCATGGCTTGTGTAATGGCAATAGTCTGGCTAACAGTCGAGCTAAAATCTTGATAGACATAAATTTGCAGCAACAGCATATATGGTTTAAACTATTCCCGCCACCCACCACCCCCACCCCAGACACAACAATAAAAAATAAATCATAAAAAGAATTTAAGGGAATGAGATATATAAGAACGTGAAAGAAAAACATTGGATGCAATATTTGAAAATAAAACAGACAGGTAAGATTATTTACGTTAATACGTTCATGGGCCTTAGTATGAGACTATCCCTTCATAAAAAATGCCCAACAATTAAATACGCTTTGTAAAATTGGAGGGTCTTCACCAAAGCCATACAGAAATGATACAATGGCATACACTTGTCAACAATAATCATAAACAGACAGCCGCTGGGAGATTTGTAGTGGGGTCACAATGTCTCGTGACATCCACCCTCCACTCCCCCACCATCACAAAATACACACCATTGACTCATCATCGCCTATCATTGCCACACAATTAAACATTTGCTTGGATTATCCTTCTGTTTTGACTGTCTCTGTGAACGTTCCAACACAGGTAATACGTGAACTCTACTCCCCATCCCACTTCGCAAAACCAGGCACTCCTAGTGCACAGCTACATTTCAGTTCTCTTGTCATCTTTGGTGCCCTTGCCGGCCAATTCCAATGCACCAGCAAGCCAAACCACGTGACCCAGAAATGATCTCTCATCTTTGACTTCCGGCTCCAATACATCTTCAAAGCGAGGTTGCAGTGGTTTGCCATCAGTGTCCTTCAAGGTTGAATGACCACATTGCACAAATGATTCGCAGATTGTGGTCACGTGAGATTTGAAAGCTTTGGGGTGCTCATGACCGCATTTACTCATCATAGCAATGAGAGGGGGCTATAGACGGGTTGTAAATGTGCTACTTGTGGGCCTTATTCCCAGCATCCACCATTTTGGCATTTTTCCCCACTTCCTACATTTTTCAGGATTTTTCACAAACCACGTTTTCTTAAAATCCCACAGCACTGTTTGTAACTCTGTGTTCACGGGCTATTTTGCGCTGACTACAAAATTGTCATAGCCTACTTGATGCTTTACAAGCATATGCTCTATATAAAATACTGTTTACAATTGTAGAGGTCAACGTTATATGTGTAGTATCTATTTGCATATTGATGAACATTTTGGCTATCTTTGAGCTCTTGAATCTCCTATAAACTCTGTCCCATATTGATATCTTTGTTGCAAATATCTGATAAGTACAAACCACCCCACTAATATCAATCGACTTTGCAAAAGCAGAACGAAAACTATGTCACAGGAATCCATGGACTTGGAATACTTAGAAGAGATACTGCCATATACAAGTGAGGACCAAAGACAGCGACTGCTGCAGTACCCACGGTTGATGAAGATTTATGAATTCTGGGATCTTGTTAGAGAGGAGGGAGGGCTCAGAATTTTGACGCAATTAAGACACATCATGGAAGAATTCAAATCTGATATGATCGACATTCAGCAGGTTATATACAGAGTATCCATTCTATTTGAACGTCACATTGATCTCCTTGAAGACTTCAATGAATTTTTGACGCCGGAACTGAATACCGTACCTTCAGATGAGGAAATCGGCCTTGTTATTGAAATACGTAATGCGTATTTGAGAGGTTTCCAAAGCTGATAGATCTAGTCTAATATGATATTAGTTTGCTTTATAAACATTGAAGTTGAAAGTTCGGTAAAAAAAATCCGTCCTATAAATTTATTTCTTTAGTAAAATGCATATAGATATGAACAGGAACAAAACTTAGAGTTTACAGTCATCTTGGATTTTTAAGATATGGTATGCGCTTTGACAAAATATTATTTGTTGTATACATGGATCACACGAATAATTCTAGAACGCTCGTTCGCCAAGATGTACATACATGTAGATATTAAATGTAGGAGATATTTAACAATCAATCAATTGAGGTTGCATAATACAGCGAGTGACAAATAAACTGCATGTACTGCATTCTTAATCCTAAACGGCACGTCTTTTTTATCCAAAAGCACAGACGGGTATATAAATTGTTGCAGGATTGATAATTGCATCGCTTCAGCGAAAGCCTGGGGTTTGTTATGTTTTAATCTAACTAGGCATATGTGCATGTAATGTATGCATGTTTGTCTATGGGAAAGCTAGAGCATTTACTGATGGACTGAATTTGTTCACACTTTACATGACCATTTGGTATGACGCAACACAGACGTGATTTGATTTGGGGGACGTTGCCAATGAAAGTGGACTTTCCACAGGGATATTGTTTGTCAATTTTCAACATCCTCTGCAATAGCTTTGATGACACTGAAAGAAAATATTCAATCTTGTCTCCAGCAGAATTAAAAAATTAAATTAACCCTCAACATCTTAGTAAAACTCATTTCACAAAGCGCGTAGGCCGCTACACATCAGTCCTACGATTTTCGCCCGATTGATTTATGCTCTTCAGTTGTAAAATTGTGGTTATGTCCTTGCTCTAGACATAGGACTCTCTTATGCCTCGTCCTACGTCCGGTCTACGACTTTGCTACGACTTTGACATGTTGCAGCCGGCCTAGCCTTTATCATAGCACACAATATGATGACATTTAGGTATTTCCTGTGGTATATGGAGGTGTAACCGTAACGATACATCTGCTGGACTCTCGTGTGGAAGTGCCAAGTTTGAATTGAAAAAATGAATATGTGAGTCTTCTGAATGAACCAAGCTTTTATAGCAATTGGAATGTTGTTAGATCTATAACTGCTGTAAGATTGATACGGACGAACGTACAGCGAGCTCCAGCGAGCCCCGGGCAGCGAGCTCACCCCCGAGCCACCACGTGGCCAGCATGCTCGTCAGTATGTGTTGTTTATTTAGATCTAGCTTTCACGTGAAACGTTAGACGTTTGCTCTCCAGGCCGCTTCAGTATATGCATGCAGTAGTGTGTCACAAAATGAGTCAAGAAAACTCTCAGCGTAGCTTTATTCTTAATTATTTGTTGCAAATACGTCCAGTGTTGTAGAATAGAGGTTACCCCAACTTAAGAATAAGAAGATTAGCGCAATTTTAATCAAAAAGTATCCTTGTTTTTAATACAAGAAGCTTTAATTGCAGAAACAATCGCGCCAAAACACACCACGTATATTTGGAAAAAAATGATTGTTGTGCTATTAATGTAACATTCAACATTTTAAACCGCAATTAGGCCTACTTATGCAATACTGCATAGAAGTCCATCACCAATATTTTACACGTATTGATGTTGCATGTCAGGATATTTAAAGTAATACTCACCCAATTATGGCAAAATTATCGCAAGATACATGCATGCTACATCTTGTAGTGTCCGTTGATTTTTGGAACGCATACAGTCGCGTGTTGGACATTGTGTCTTTGTTGAATTTGTCGCAAACTTGAGAGCACTTGCTGAAGGACGTATACAGGATGGGGAGTTTAGGAGACAGACTACTTTCCTCCTTAAAGGCAACGATGATCTGATTGAAGAACTCACAGCATTACGCGCGAAATTAAATGTGATATCACGTAGAGCCGGTGCTGTAGTTACGGCAGCCCGTAATGCAAAGTTATGGAAGGCAGTAAAACAAAGGTGTCAAAGAAAACAATAAAGAAGTCTTGAATACATTTGTATTCCCAACCCGGATTGCTACCTTTACATGGTAGAAATGAAGAGGGGTAGGCCTATGCATGGGTTGACATTACATTGATTTCTTTTTTACATGAAATAATGATAAATACGGTTATATTAATATGTGTTGATTTTTAGAATTATCCCCAAAACAGCAACATATAGCAACATAAAAAAAATATATATGTGTGTGTGTGCGTGTTTGTGTGTGTGCGCATGTGCGTGTGTGTGTTTCCCAAGCAGCGAGCTGTTAAAAGTTTACACGGCTGAACCGTTGTCTCCGTAACCCCAGCTTACATACTTGTCTTCGGCTATATTTATTGTTGGTAGAAATATGATTGCTAAAAAAGATGTGTGAGAGAGAGAAGTGTGAAAATATAAAAAAAAATTGTGGTTTTAGCATAAAAACACCACAAAAAAAAGTTTGAAAACAAAAACTGTGCTCTTAAATGTTTTTTAATTTTATTATATTTCATGAAAATTATAATGTTTAATAAAGAAAAATTATAGTGGTTAAGGATCGAATGTCAACCCGCCAGCCAACCCGCTGTGTGTGAACTACGGAGCAAAATTATGTGACACTTATAGGCTAAACTGAGCTCACAAATAATTCCCTATCTTAACCACTGCTGGCTGGCTAGATAGGCGACATTGGCATTCTAACAACTATCAATGAAACTATAAAGTCCGCCCCACTCATAAAAATAGTTTGCAGAGTTGCAAATAACATGCACTCTTTGAACTCATAATCTCCAACACAATGCAATTCAAAATTCTCAGTCCCTTCACCGTAGAGATATTAATGAAACTTGCACAAGATCGTTTTGGAACATTTTACTTAGAATGTGTAAAATCGTGATTCCAACATTTAGACCAAATCAAGATTCACCATAATCAAAATAATCTATTAGTATATTTATTATGCTATTACGCCTAGAATTATTTTCTTTCACACATCTCGGAATAATTGCCAAATAAAATATTGCTTATATTTTAGTAATATTTGTTGCAATATGCATCAAAATCCAAACCACCTCATAGAATGACCCAGAGAAGAGATTGTTCCAGAGTGAGTAGAAAAATGGTCAGTATGAGCAAACAAATGACCAGACATCAAATAAAATATAGTGAATAACCATCATGTGTGAATGTTTACATTGGTTAACGATTTCTTAGTATTCAGAAGTTTGTATTATCACCACTAACAACAAATGGTTTGAATATTCAATAATGTAGATGGCGGCAACAACTATCTACATGTGTACATGTATGTCTGTTAAAAGTCTGGACACTCATGTAACCAGCATGAATTGGAAACAAAACTAATATATCTATTACATTTTTTGTTGTTTTATGCGCTGAGTATAAATAACATTCAACATGTTGTACTGGAAGTACGTGTGCAATGTGCAATACAGCATGGTAATCTATACTAACCCAATTATACAGTTTACATATGCTTATGTATACAAACCGTATAAATCTCTCCACAATTGATACATAACCGGCATTTGACACACATTGATACTACATCGAAGAATAGCTAAGAGTCCATAATCGTCCAATCATGGCCGAATTTGTTATGACTTTTAACCAAACATGTAAGTTTCTGCAACGTTTAGAATGTCGTTGTGGAAAACGTGTCTACGATGAATTTGTTGGAAATTGTAAAGCATATAAAGATGCAGAGGAACTTAAGAGACGGAATATTTCATTACTTGAAGGCCACGAAGATCTTATTAAAGAATTCACAACAATATATGAGTGCGCGATTTACAATGAGGTTTCTGCTATTGTTAAGGCAACTAGTAGTGCAGTTTTTGAAGCCAGTAATACAAAATAGAAAAATGGATAAACAACATCAAAACTACGAGATAACCTACATGTATCAAGGAGTCTTTCATGCGTATTCATTCCTACCGGGATACATGGCAGAATTAAAGGGCGTCATGGATCGATTTTATTGAACATTTCAACATTGCATTGACATAAAAGCTAACTCCTTACAATGATGTATTGTTTGCACAAAATGATAATAAATACTGTTACAATAATATGCGTGCTTAATGTTTTTATGTTTAGTATATTTGATGAATATTACACTGTTTAGTAAACACAAATGACCGTGGTTAAGGATCGAATGCCAACTCCCAAGCCAACCCGCTGTGTGGAGACTAGGGAGTAAAATGTGCGAAAAGAGCATCTCTTAAAATTGGAATCTTTATTAACAATGACTTAAATTTTAATTGCATGCATCTATTATATATATATTTATTATGATCCCGTCATGTACTCACATGTACTAGTCAAGGGAGTGAAGATTGCTTAGTGAGGTGACAAATAATTCCATGCCGTTACCACTGCTGGCTGGCTAGAGATGCAACATTGGCATCCTAACAACTATGAATGAAAAAATAATGTCCTGTCTGCTAATAAAAATAGTTTGCAAAGTTGCAAATAACATGCACTCTTTGAACTCATAATCACCAACACGATGCAAACGAAAATTCTCCGTCCCTTCACTGTAGAGAGATTCATGAAACTTACACCAGATCGCTTATGAACACTTGACCTTATTTATTAGCAATTCCAACCTTTAGACCAAACCAAAGATTCATCATAATCTAAGTAATCTATTAGTATATTTATTATGCTATTAAGACTAGAATTGTTTTCTTTTACACACCTGGAAATAATTCCCTAATAAGATATTGCGTATATTATGGTATTATTTGTTGCAATATGCATCAAAATCCATACCAGGTCATAGAATGACCCAGAGCAGAGATTGTTCCAGAGTGAGTAACAACATGGTCAGTATCATCACAAAATGACCAAACATCAAATATAGTGAAGAACCAACATGTGTGAATGTTTACATTTTTAATGATTTATTAGTATTCAGAACTTTGTATTACCAACAACAACAAATGGTTTGAATATTCCATATTTCACCATATATCTGCTTTCTTTTAGCGCAGCACAAACTATCTGTTGTCAGACTTGACAAACTCTGTGTGTCCCCACCCTCCGTTTCTCTAATGTTGTCCAAGGTAGAGAGCATTTGACGTAGATCTACATTGTATTTGGCGTAGACCGTAATTTTCCCATGTTTGTATCGGTTCATTTGCAAGTATTTTAAGTTTATCTTGTCTTCTAGATGGTTGTTGGCGATTACCCTATTCAGCCCATAGAACAGTATAAGTGGTTGAAGCAACAAAATCCCCCCCCCCCCCCTGCCGGGTTTGTTAACTATCCCTAGGTGCTATAAAATTGAAAGATTAATCAAAAAACGTTGTTGCCAGTCATTTTTGGCTATTTATTCTGCATGTATGTTCATGTGTAAATTTTTCTTTAATACTTTTAATTTCCTTTTTTACGATGCCGTTGACAGTTAGTTTAAAACTAACGTAGATGGCGGCAATAACTATCTACATGTGTACATGTATATCTGTTAAAAGTCTGGACACTCATGTAATCAGCATGAATTGGAAACAAAACTGATGCATATCCATTACAAAAAGCAAGCATATGTGACAACAATAGCAATCCTTGCAAATCAATATTGTTGTTGTTTTTGCGCTGAGTATAAATAACATTCAACTTTATGGCACTGCAAGTATTTGTGCAGTACATCGTAGTAGTCTATACTCATCCGAATATACAACTTACGTATCTTTATGTACACAAACCATACAAACCTGTCCACCGTTGATACATAACATACATTTGACACATTTTGATGCTGCATAGAAGAATAGCAAAGAGTGCAATTTATATCGCCCGATCATGACCAAAAATCACCTTTTTGACTTCGCTTTATATCAGGGATTTTTTGCAACGTGTCAAATCACGTTGTGGACAACATGTCTCCGCTGAATTTATGGGGAATTTTAAAACGTGTACAGAAGACCCTATTGATATGAAGGAAGTAAAAGAGAATGTGTATTATTAGTAGTTGTTATGGTTTGTATCTTATGTATTTATTAATCAGAAGATCTTTTTACGTTCTTCAACAGATTCTTTATTTATTACACAAGATGGCGTCTCGGTCTACACAACGTCCTCGTACTCGCGAGCATGTATTTTTAACATACTAAATCTTAATTCTTGACATCTTCCCCCTTTAAAAAAATAAAATTTACAGTATAATTTTAAATTGCCAATTTGTAAGAACTTTACAATATCATCAATACAACAGCTCTAAAGTAAATTTACTATCAAGCTAACACATTCTTAAGCTATACTTTAAATGAAATTCAACATAGAACAAACATATAACAAAATATAAAAATAAGTCTCTGACATGGACCAATAATGTCACAATAATGTCACTCTTCAATCAGTCTTTTTGGCCTCACATGTACTACGGACTGGAACTATTGGTTGGTGTTCCATTGTTTCTTTGCTTGCTGTCTGAATCTCTTCTTCCTCAGGCTCCGTTACAGTCTCAGGTCTCTCTGGTGTTTTCAGCAAGTCGACACGATTTCTCCTGTATTCTCCACCTCTTTCAGTTCTCACTATGTATGATCTCGGGTGTTCACTTTTATCTACTATCACACCTTTTTCTCCCCAAGAAGAATCTCCTCTGACTCTTACAACCTCATTTCTTTCTAGGGGTGGTAATGGTTTGGCATTTCTATTGTAATATTGAGCTTGCTTCTGCTTACTTCTTATTCGTCTTTGATATTCACCCTCGTTACTTTTGTTTGGTATAAATGGAAGATTTGTCTTGATTCTCCTTCCCAACAATTCAGCTGGTGATTCTCCTGACTCTAGTGGTGTTGATCTATATATCATTAATGCCAAATGTTTGTTGTCACCTGCTTCATCACATTTCTCAAAGATGTTTTTAACTGTTTGAACTGTTCTCTCTGCAAGTCCATTGGATTGAGGATATGTTGGACTGCTAGTGGCATGTTTGAATTTCCAACTATCTGCAAATCTTCTAAATTCTTGACTGTCATAACATGGACCATTATCACTGTATAAAATGTCAGGTATTCCTTGCCTTGAAAATATCTTTTGTAGCACCGTTATCACTGCTTCACTTGTTTGACTGGGTATTCTTTCCACTTCTGGGAAATTGGAGTATGAATCCACACAGACTAGATAGTGCTTCTTATTATAGTCAAACAAATCTGTGGCTACATGAGTCCATGGATCTGTTGCTATTGGTAGTGACAACAGTGGTTCTTTTTGTTGTTTATTACGATATTTAATACAAGCCTCACAATCTTTTACTACAGTCTCTATATCAGTGGTCATTCGTGGCCAGAACATCACTTGCCTAGCCCTATTTTTACATTTCACCTCATCCAAATGCCCTACATGTATCTTGGCTAACATATCTCTCCTCATTGATGCTGGAATAACAATCTTTGAACCTTTAAATATCACCCCATCAATGATTGACAGTTCATCTCTGTAATTCCAGTATGGTAGAGCTTCACTTGGACAGTCCATTCGCTCCTCTGGCCATCCATTAGAAATTTGTTTCATTAACACTTGCATACTTTCATCTTCTTTAGTTTTCTTTGCAACTTCATCATATCTCTGACTCGACATTTGCACTGATTGAACTATGCCATCAACAGATGCATTCACTTCCGTTTCTATGTTACTATTTGGTACTTGGTTTCCATGAGCTCTAGATAGACTGTCTGCTACACACATAAATTTTCCTGGTGTATATTTCAACTTCATATCATACTTCTGTAGACGTAAACGCATTCTCTGGATACGTGGTGGAACATCAGCTAATGCTTTTGAGAAAATAGACACCAGTGGCTTGTGGTCTGTTTCTACTTCATAGGTCCTACCATACAAATACTGATGAAATCGTTCATGAGCATACACAATGCATAGTGTCTCCTTTTCTATTTGTGCATACCTTGCTTCACACTCTGTGAAAGTACGTGAAGCATATGCAACTGGACACCAAGTATTATCATGTCTTTGTAAAATTACACAGCCTATTCCATCTTTGCTTGCATCACTACTGACTAATATGTCTTTCTTTGCATCATAATACTTTAACACTGGCTCTTGGGCAAGTTTTTCTTTCAGCATTTTCCATGCTGTTTCCTGCTGCTGGCCCCATTCAAACACATTTTTTCATTTGTCACTTTTCTCAATGGAGCTGCTATGTTACTTAGATCTGGTATAAAACGACCTAAAAAATTCAACATTCCCAGGAATCTTTGGACTGCTTTCTTATCTCCTGGCCGTTCCATATTCCAGATAGCTTCAACTTTTTTCTTTCTGTGGCTTCACACCTTTGTCTGTCAATGTATCACCAAGAAATACTATTTCTTTCTTATTCATTTCACATTTTTCTTTGTTCAATTTTAGTCCTGATTCTCTGCACTTTTGCAACACTTGACGAACACGCTCATCATGTTCTTCTTGATTAGCCCCATACACTATTATATCATCCATACTCGTATCAACTCCTGGTATGTCCATGAATATGTCACTCATAATACGGTGGAACACTTCTGGTGCTGATGATATGCCAAATGGTAAGCGTTTGTAACGGTATCTCCCAAATGGAGTATTGAAGGTACATAACAATGAACTCTTCTCATCCAATTTAACTTGCCAAAATCCACTACTTGCGTCAAATTTTGAAAAGATTTTAGCATTAGCAAATTTTGCATGTATTTCTTCTCTTGTTGGCATTTTGTAATGTTCTCTTTTTACATATTTATTTAGATTTCTTGGGTCTAAACATACACGTATCTTGTTATTTGATTTATGAACAATCACCATCGAATTTACCCATTCTGTGGGCTCTTTTACTTTAACAATTACATCATGATCTTCCATTCTTTTTTAATTCATTTTTCAGTTTCTCATGCAATGGAAATGGAACTTTTCTACATGCCTCGATCACAGGCTCTGCATTTTCTTGTAGTCTTATTACATGTTCTCCAGGAAGTGTACCTAGTCCTTTAAAGACATCATTGAACTCTTTCAAAATGCTATTTCCTGTAGACTACTACCATCAATTCGTTCAGTTTCTTCATTAATTTTCTGCGTGTGAACTGCATGCACTCTTTTTACAATATTCATGCGTTCAGCCAATGGTAACCCAATGATTGGTTGTACTTGCGCACTTGTTACTATTATCAACACACGTCTGTAACTAGCTTCTTTATACTCCATTTCAGCCATACACTGCCCTACTGCTGGAACATCAGATCCTGCATAGGCTGTCAGTTGAACCTTTGTAGGATGCGATTGTGGCATGTTTCTTAGCAAACTATAGTCTTTTTCTGAGATTATATTCACGTTCGCACCTGTGTCAACTTTGAACACTATTATGCTACCATTTACACATTGTATCGCAAGAAGATATCTCATTACCTGCTTACTAAGAGAGCATCTCAAAAGTGGAATCTTTATTAACAATGACTTAAATTTTAATTGCATGCATCTGTTATATGATCCCGTCATCTACATGTACCTACATTACATGTTCTAGTCAAGAGAGTCCAGATGGCTTAATAGTGAGTTGACAAATAATTCCCTATCTTAATCACTGCTTGCTGGCTAGAGGCGCAACATGGGCATCCTAACAAATACAGTGAAGCTATAATGTCCTTTCTGCTCATAAAAATAGTTTGCAAACAACATGCACTCTTTGAACTCATAATACCAACTCCATGCAAATGAAAATTCTCGGTCCATTCACAGTAAGAGATTAATGAAACTCACACCATATATTCATTTAATACATGACTTAATTTGTTTAAAAATCGCTACTTTACTTTTTAGGAAGTTTGGACCAAATCAATATTCAACATAATCTATTAAGTTTGTATATTTATTAGTACATGAAGTAAAGCCTAGAATTATGTATAAGATTGGGGTGGACGAATGTGTTTTGTGGTTGATTGAACCAGGCTTTGTCAATGCGATTATGTTGTTGTTGTTTTGTTTTTGTTTTTTGTTTTTTTTTTAATATTGAACAAAAATGCCTTCATTACTTTTCTTATCTGAGGGTGACGCTATCCATTGTCAAGTTGGGTATGACCCCAATAAAATTACTTTTTATGTGATTATGTCATGGGCTTCTGCATCATGGGAGGGTGTGTGTGGTGCGTATAATATTGTGATTTACAAACATCATACCATACCTATTACTACTATTATACAAAGTGTAACTAACGGCAATAGAGACCTGGGAGCCAGGGAATCCGTTTTAGGCTTGATTTATGTTCTAGCATATATACTTTATCACTTCACAACTGATAAAATAAACCGACACAGTCCTATGCAACTAGAATCTAAATATTTCTTCACATATTCTATTGCTGTGTTCTGCAGTAAGTCCATCAAGATCTTGTTTTTGATGGGCTGGATTACGATTAGATTTGAACAGGCAGTTAAGTTTGTATTACCATTGTAAAGGGGCCTGTATATCACCTACTAATGGCTACTCATATTGTTTGGTATGCCATAGCACAGTAATAAAACATCAAATTAGATTTAAAAAAGATCCACGACGAAACAAATCTTAATCCAGCCAAAACAAAATAACTCCCTGCTTAACTCACTGTAGAATGTAACAATGAAATATTTGTGATAATATTTAAATTTTCATTGCATAGGACTGTGTCAACTTATTTCAATAATGTGAATTCATAAAGCCTTAAACGGATGCCCTGGATGCCATGGTATGTGTTTGTTCCATACCATTTCTATGAATTAGTAGTAATGTGTATGGTATAGCGTTTGTAAATCATTGTATACATACCACACTGGGGATTGCCGCCCTTGTCCTCCAAAATTAAATACATAAAATAGAATGTATGTTATTAAGCTGATTTTAATACACACTCAATGCCTTCTGGGTTGTCCATATTCTTTCCCAACCTCTTCCCTGGGCAGCGATAAATATGTCCACTAATAGTTAGATATTATTTTTGAAAATGGTCTACTACTGATGGGAAGCCATAGGAGTGATAATACTTATGCATGTGATTAAAATACTGTCAATATCATGGTGAGAGAAACAATCGTTGATATTCACCGATTATAAATGTGCCTTCGTTATATTGCACAAAAATCCGAGGCGACACTGCGGAAAAGTACTTGATAATCTTCAGAGCTATACACTACCACACAGGTAGTGTTTGATTTTTAATGTGCACGTTCAATTATTTCTTTTCGAAGCTTTATTCGACAAGTGCGCACGAAGTCTGCACATAAATCATTTGGTATTATATACATTTACAGCAAGTGATATATTCTCACCATCTAACAAAGACCACAACAATTCAGGGAGAATGGCAAATAATTCACAGACCCTAACAGAACAGCAGATCATCACGGGGATTAGCAACATATGCATGTTTTTGGACCGCGTAAAAGTGAAATTGGGACAAGAGATTTTAGGACAATTTAAAGAACTTATGAAAGAATTTTCATCAAAGAGGATTGGTGCTGAAGAAGTAAAACAAAAGATACAGATCTTATTCGCAGGGCATAATGACCTCATCAGCGACTTCGGTGACTTTATGCACCCCAGCATAGTTTGTGCTTTGCAAAGTAACTAGATGCAGTGATGCGTGCAATCTTCATGGTTGGCTGAATTTTTGTCATTGAACCCCAACTGAAAAGTTTTGGACCGACGTTTATAGAGACATTTAACTTTACAACTGTATGTAGAAACACCTACCTGACATGCTTTAAATGGCTACAGATCATGGCTATAAACTAATGCTAGACACCTCAGCTTAAGTGAATAGTGACAACTTCATCTGGAATTTATTATACGAAAATCGCAAGAGTAAGTGATAACCACAAATCTGTATGAATGGCTAAAATATAGTATTTTATTTTGGGTACATTATGACTAGTATAATTGTAAATGCCATGAATATTCGCGTACCATCTTTCTAACTGTGTAAATTATATCTGAAAAAAACTGCATAATGATCATTTTGCGACAATTATAATAAACGTATGTGTTTAAAAATGTCTACTGTGATTAATTGAACTTCATACATAAGTAATCTATGATAATTTACATTAGTCCTGCACAGAAGGGTTCTCAATAATTGGTGAAATTACGATTCCTATAAACATGGTCACCTGTATGCTGCTAGGAGTTGGATGCATCATTCCACCTTTGTTACTTGGCATTAACAAAAGCATTATGGAAGCGATGAGCTCTAAATCCAGGAGTAAACCTCTACCACAGTACTAGTGTCCATGCAATTTAAAAAGTTAAGTTAATGGTGCAGATGCCACTACTATTCTAATGACAATCTAACGATTTACAATTATTATGAACTACCTGCTAAATACAGAATTGAGATATCTCCGATTGATTAGTTCCTTGTGATTTTATTGACCACATATTTGTCTACCACAAACATTTTTTGTTTGCAAAGAGCAACTTTATATAACTGTTTCTTAAAGAAAGAATACTAATTTGTTTCCCAAGTAAGTTGCACCAACAAAACCATCATTGAAAGCTTCCAAGTACTACAAAATACTCGGCATATATTAATAATGACCTAAATGCACTAGTGTTGCAGAGGGAAAGACCATTACATGATTATTTGGTGGGGTGGCAACGCAAATGTTTCTCATAAAACAAATATTTTTTTCACCTCCATTCAGACCACAATCACCCTTCACACACTCACAGACTGCCAGACACACACTTCATAGACACGTTTTCCTACCAGAATCAGAAACAACTTTTTTCAGGAAAATGCCCCCCACCCCCCCGCGCGCGCGCCCCACCACCATTGTTTTTCTTGGAGACCCATTATGCCACCCGCCTGATCGCTCCCCGTCAATCAGGACGTAAATTTTGAGTAGGTTATAGTACCAAGATGTCTACGGTGTAGCTAATTGTTAACGCTGAGTATAATTTGACTGGAAATGATCGTCCACACTTAACAAATACTGAATTATGCAGTATTAATGTTGCACATAAAACTACTGACACAACACTATGTGCGCATTCTTTCGCATTTACCTAGTGACTTCTAGAACTGCACATGTGTATCAATTCGACTAATTCAAAATATAAATCTAAGGGTTTGTCAATTGTAACTACAAGCAGGAGTAATCACCGTTGCAGCAATGCCGAATAAAAGGGCGGATGTTAATGATCTCGTAGAAGGTTTCAATGAATATGTCTCAATGGATGATGTACACGATCATAATGCAAGGAGAATGGCACAGATGCAAAACCAGCCACAGCAGCCGCCGCCGCCGCCGCTGCAGCAGCAGCAGCAACAACAGCAGCAGCAACAGCAGCAGCAAATGCAGATGCAGCAGCAGCAGCAAATGCAACAGATGCAGCAGATGCAGATGCAGCAGCAACAGCAGCAGCAGCCAGGGCGGTTGCATACGGAATTACTGGAGCGGTACATTATGAATGAGACAAGATCGCGATTAGGGGAAGCTAAGCTGCATGAATATTTTGATGTTGTGAGCTCACTCGTACGTAGAGATAGTACCCTAACACAGGCTATGAACAGAATATACAATTTATTTGACGGTCACCCAGATATAATTGAATACTGCTGTGCGTCATTGCAAATAGTATACTATTATGATATGGGTGCACCAAGACCCCCACCGCCAACAGCAGCAGCAGAAGCAGCAGCAGCAGCAGCAGCAGCAGTGCCAGCAGCGGAAGAATACACGCATCGGTTCAGACGGGCATGAATGGAAGGTTCACTATTGTATCTGCCCAGCATGCATTGGCAACATTAGATGGCGTTTTTTACATGACGTCTTGATTTAGTACGGTTGCATGCAGGAGTGACAGAGCTACAATTCTTGCAACTAATGATGAGAACAGGGGGTTGGGATCTTTGAAACAATTTGGCAGGTAATAGATGAGGTACAGAAAAGGTGGAATCAATGACGCAGTGTAAATTACATCACAGCAGGAAGAAAATCTCTTCTCGAAGAATACTACGACAATTAAGGTTTCGAGGTGATTCTTGTGACTGTCAAGAAGATGTTGTTTGGAAGATAGTAGACAATTTCAAATAACTGATCCATCTACGATTTATCTGTTTTGGTTTTATCTTTGTGAACTGTATATTTTAGTTCAATTTGCTAACGGTTGATTATGAGCACACTATGTTTTTGTTGATTGTAAAAGAAATATAAGAATTGAAAGTTTGAATGTTAACCAATATGTTATTTTTGTGTTGTGCAAGACTATATGATTTATAAGTTATCAATAATCGAACACAATTCACTCCTTCAAAGAGTAGGAGCATACATGTATGAGTAATTAGAATTTCAACCATGAATACAGTAGAAACTCATCTCGATATCGCGTTTCTCTATTTTTCTGTCATCACGCAGTAAGTTTCATTTGCCTTCATCTATTAGTATGAGCATATATCGGTTCATGTCTTATATAGAATGCTGGTTATCTATAGTCTGCCCGTGCTCCGTACAACTTGGAGATGACGAGTTGCTCCCCATGTAATATCACGTCACAGTCAGGGTTGGGGATACTTGTCCTTGTAACTCTCCGCTCTGGTCTCTTGGGAGCCATTTTCATGCTATTTCCATGGAAAATCTTTTCCTGCAATTTCCTCTGTGCATAGTATATAGGATATGAGTTACGACGGGATGTTCTATGATCTCCAATTCTGCCCCCATATTGTAATAAGTGTAGCCTCCATTACCTCATTTACAGAGAAAGCCTAACACAGTTACTCAATTTCTTGCGTCCATTTCAATTATATCGTGCACACTAGTTCCGGACGGTTAGAAATTTATTATCGTACATTTTATTGCTATAATTGCTATAATAAATGGGTTGTAAACACACACATAAAGCTACCTTGCTGAGGTCGAGTGTGATTCGCCTGGATATGTATCAATAAAATCTTTATCATTTTATATATCGATTGCCTTACTAATTACCCTCTTTATAACTCCAGTCACTGCTACAGTGATACACACATGCATATCACATATCAATGTTAATGGAAGCGATGTACCTGTCTGATTGCCTCTACCTAACACTTCACTATATGCATAATTACATCCATTACTCACCAACTTTATAAGTTCAAGGATTCCATCACCAACATCTCCAAATATTTTTGTCATTTGTTATGCTTACCATCAATTTGATAAGGTCTTAAAATCGTTTATGATTGTTCTGTGGCACTCTTGGTGGATAATTGCATATACTTGATAGTGAAGGGATTGGTACATGTAGGAAGCAGCAATGCCACTTCCAGTATATCTACCGAACTCCCACGAAAATGCAAATTTCTTTAGGATTTCGGCATCTCCAGGAAGTACTACTTGTAAAATGAAAAAATAATTTCTACCTTCATCAAAGCCTATGACCATTCTGAATGCCAAAGAAATTTATCTGTGTGGGGCCTTTGAGATACACTGTATCATTTCTATGAGTCCGATGGAAAAATAATGAGTCCTGGACTCGGACCTGCATCTAGAATATTCACTAATGGTCTGCCAATATTGCAGCTACTGAAGGCAACTTGTATTGAACGAATTTGTTCTCTTCTTCTTCTATATGAAATTGGCACACCTCTAAATGAGTATCACGCCAATGGAGTTGTGTTAGCGTGATTAGGCCTGGTAGTCCTTAAGTCTGGATTTGAACATTTCGATGGTGGTACTTTCGGCGACGTCAGCCATGGGGTTGTTCCATGCTGGTGTATTTGCAACGAAAAAGGAGTGTTTGTAGTTGTTGGTGGTAGCCCTGATGGTTTTAAATTTGAACTTGTGTGCTGCTCGGGTACGGGTGTCCGCGTGTTTGAGGACTTCGCTATCGTCCACAGGGACCATCACCAGCCCGTGTATAATTTTATAGAAAAGGATCAGGCGTTGGTCTTCTCGCCTGCTCTGGAGGTCCTGCCAATCTAGGAGTTTCAGCGTGGCCGTCACACTACTATCATAGGTGTAATTGTTTAGGGTGAAGCGAGCGGCCCTACGTTGCACCATTTCTAGGTTGTTAATGTCTTTAAGGAGGTGCGGGTCCCATGCTGTGGTTGCGTACTCTAGCACTGGTCTGACCAGGCTGTGGTAGGCGGTTTCCTTCAGCTTTTTTGGACATAACTTTAGGTTACGTCTGAGGAAGGTCAGGGTGGTGTTAGCCTTGTTTGAGGTGTTTGCAGCCTGGCTAAACCAGCTGAGATCGTTTGAGATTGTCATCCCTAGGTACTTGGTGTTGTCAACCTGTTCTAAGATCTATCCGTCGATTGTGAAGAATTTTGTTGCTGGGTTGCGAGACCTGGAGATGGTCATGACATTGCATGTTTGGCATTAAACACCATGCCCCACTTGTTACACCACCTTGAAAGGGAATCCAGGTCATCCTGTAGGGCCTGCTGGTCCTCCTGTGAGTGTATTTGTCTATATAGTAAACAATAGTCGGCAAAAAGCCGTACCCTGGATGTCACATTTTGGGGTAGATCGTTTATGTGTAGGAGGAAGAGGATGGGCCCCAATACGGTTCCCAGTGGTACACCGTCAATGTGCTCAGAGTAAGTACCTTCTACCAGGACGCACTGAGCTATCTTTGTGGGGAAGTTTGCAATCCACCGGTGTATGTCACCTCTGATACCGTAGTGGTCTAGTTTTCCCAAGAGGGACCTATGTAGTACTCTCTGTGTGGTGCCACCACTGTGTTCTCCTGTTTTTGGATTTTATGTATTTCCAACAGTGTTTGCTGGTCTTCTTTAACATGCTTTAACATGAGGGTGTTGTTTACGTACTCATTGTGTGCCCCTCTGATGTTCATCTGGCATTCCTTCTTGATGTTCTTGAAGTTCTCTCTGTTCTGTGTGCATGCTTGCATTTTACTAAGGATTACGTGTTGATGAGTTTCATTTCAACACATATTTTAACATTGCACTTATGCATAATAATAATTGCATAATTTAGGCTCATTATTTTGCTGAGAATGAACTTGCCAAGAACAAAGTATCACAAGGCTGAAATACTGTTTCACAGATTAGTGACAGAAGTGTTTTAAAGTACGAACATGTTTGCAAAATTGTGTACGAAGTCCATCGTGTGAAATAGTTCTTGAGGTTTAAGTTTGAAGCATATAGACAAGACAGTGTTGGATCAATATATATACATCAACTATGGCAAATATCAGTGATGATATGCCAGAGTTGCTGAACAAGCAGCAGCAGCAGCAGCAGCAGCAGCAGCAGCAAAAACAACAACACCAACACCATCAGCTTTTTATGAACCCATTATGGGATGCAACAGATGCGAGTGAAGATGGAGTACCAGACTTCATCGACTTGGTCAGTGAGACGCCGTCGCCGTCGCCGCCACTGCAGCAGCAACAACAGCAGCAGCAGCAATTTGTCAATAGCTCTAAATCAGGATTGCTTACAGAAACTTTGAGCACTCCGGTATTGCCATATTTGATGGACGAAATGCAAACACAGCAGATAAATAAACAGCAGCATCCACAACAACTGCAGCAGCAGAGCTCAAAGACACCACTGACTTTAAGGAATAAGCGTGATGATGAATTGTCAGATCTCATCACGGAAACACAACAGCCGCCACAACAGCAGCAGATGCAACAGTCACAACAGAAGCCACAGCTGCAGAAGCAGCAGCAGCCCCAACAGCAGCAGCAGCAGCAGCAGCAGCAGCACAAGCAGCAGTATGTTTCCAACCCCAAAATAACTCAACCAATAAATGCAAGTACGCATCATACTGAACACCCGCAGCGGAAACAGCCGACCCAGCAGGAATGTGAGCAACATCGATTCTGTGTGTTTAATGATCCAATATCACCTGCAATAAATGATAGTGATGATGACTTGCCAGACTTGATTGATGAAATGCAAGTAGAGCAGCAGCAGCAGCAGCAGCAGCAGCAGCAGCAGCAGCAGCAGCAGCAGCAGCAGCAGCAGCAACAACAACAACAACAGGAAAACGCAGGACCGTCTATTTTCAAGAGACCAATAATTGGATCGACTGATGCAAAACAGAGCAACATTCTTCTTCAACAACATCAGCATCAGCACCATCAACAACAACAACAACTGCATCAGCAGCAACAAAAATTCAACCGTCTGTGTGAAAATGCAATTGATTTGAACAGGACTATACGCTTCATATATGGAAAGGCTGTTTATGACAAATTTATTGTTACTCTGCAAGCGTTTAAAGATGGAACGCTTTCCTCAGCAGAGACCGAAGAGAGCGTATACGACCTTCTCGATGGCCATCAAAAGCTCAATGATGTCTTTAAAGAGCTAATGCAACATATCGTACAGGAATTAAACCAAGCAAGACGTAAGGGGGTGAATTTAGCAAATATTAAATCAATCAAAATTAGGGATGTAATATTAAGATTAACAATTACAGTTTAACGTGAGAAGTAAAATGGTAAGGCAATTTAAGAGATCTATATTAGCCTTATTCTTGATAATAACTGATTGGGCACTTCTATAACAGAACATAAATTTATCTGCTTTCCTGCAAAATATATATGACAAAGATAACTGTATTTGTCTCATAATTTCATATCCATTAAGATTACTACTACTTTTTGTTAATCAATGTCTAAAAATACATATACTTCAGTAAATGATAGCGATGATGACTTGCCAGACTTGATTGATGAGACGCAAGAGAAGCAGCAGCAGCAACAGCAGCAACAACAACAACATCAAAAACAGGAGCAGCATCAACAGCAACAACCTCAGCACTATCTACATGAACAGCATGAACAACAGAAAAAACAGCAGCAGCAGCAGCTTCTGAAGAGACCAATAACTGCACGGACTCAAGCAAACAATAACCGTGACAATGTTTTGCCAGCTTTGTTCCGACAGATACAACAGCACCAACAGGAGCAACTTTTTGTGAACCCAAATTCAGAATCGACTTTAGAACCAACAAGCGATGATGATTTGCCAGAGTTACTGGATGAGATGCAATGTCAACAGCAGCAGCAGCAGCAACAGCAGCAGCAGCAGCAGCAGCAGCAGCAGCAGCAGCAGCAGCAACAGCAGCAGCAGCAGCAGCAACAACAACTGCATCAGCAGCAACAACAATTCAACCGTCTGTGTGAAAATGCAATTGATTTGAACAGGACTATACGCTTCATATATGGAAAGGCTGTTTATGACAAATTTATTGCTACTCTGCAATCGTTTAAAGATGGAACGCTTTCCTCAGCAGAGACTGAAGAGAGAGTATACGACCTTCTCGATGGCCATCAAAAGCTCAATGATGTCTTTAAAGAGTTAGTGCAACATATCGTCCAGGAATTAAACCAACCAAGACGTAAGGGGTGAATTGAGCAAAAGTTAAATTAATCAAAATTAGGGATGTAATATTAAGATTAGCAATTACAGTTTAACATGAGAAGTAACATGCTAAGGCAATTTAAGAGATCTATATTAGCCGTATTCGTGATAATAATAACTGATTGGGCACTTCTATAACAGAACGTAAATTTATCTGCTTTCCTGCAAAATATATATGACAAATATAACTGTATTTGTCGCATAATTTAATATCCATAAAGATTACTACTACTTTTTGTTAATCAATGTCTAAAAATACATATACTTCAGTAAATGATAGCGATGATGACTTGCCAGACTTGATTGATGAGACGGAAGAGAAGGAGCAGCAGCAGCAGCAGCAACAGCAGCAGCAGCAACAACAACATCAAAAACAGGAGCAGCATCGACAACAACAACCTCAGCACTATCCACATGAACAGCATAAACAACAGAAAAAGCAGCAGCAGCCGCTTCTGAAGAGACCAATAACTGCACTGACTCAAGCAAACAATAACCGTGACAATGTTTTGCCAGCTTTGTTCCAACAGATACAACAGCACCAACCGGAGCAACTTTTTATAAACCCAAATTCAGAATCGACTTTAGAACCAACAAGCGATGATGATTTGCCAGAGTTACTGGATGAGATGCAATATCAACAGCAGCAGCAGCAGCAGCAGCAGCAGCAGCAGCAGCAGCAGCAGCAACAACAACAACAACAACAACAACAACAACAACAACAACAATAGAGCCTTCTGTTTAAACAGTCAATAGATTTGAACAAGACTATACGTATCACACTTGGAGAGGTTGTTTATGACAAATTTATTGATACTCTGCAAGCTTTTAAAGATGGAACAATTTTACCTGCAGAGACTCAAGAGAGAGTATGTGCCCTTCTCGAGGGTCATCAAGAGCTCATTGATGTCTTTAAAGTGTTACTGCAACATATCATCCATGAACTAAACCAACCAAGTTGTAAGGGGTGAATTGATATTAGTGATGTGAGATTTCGGTTGTGAGATTGAGATTAAGAAACACATTTTTACATAAATAGTAACATGATTACGTTATTTAAAAGTCCTATATCTATCATCAGGATATGCTTCAGAAGTCAATAGTTTGCTCATTTCATGTTTGCTACATATATCTAGCAAATATTTTAAATCTTCTTCTGTAGTTTTGTGCTTCCTACATATTATACTGTCTTATTTACACTTCTTTAAAAACGGACAAGATGATTGGGTTAGATGCAAGGTTTGTGTTTTGAGGTATCGAGAACAAAACATCTGCCGACACTGTCGCAGTTTCAGACGACGATTGCAATATGATGATTACTGAAAAACTTTTATGATTTTACTGAAAACTTTCATGAGTTATTTTATCCATGTTGATTTTATATTTTATTTGCAAATGTATACACAAGTTATGAATGTATATGTGCAAGTAATAGACATGCAAGTGCGGTAGATTGTAGAACTAGAAAATAAATAGATGCTTCGCTTCAGCAGCCTTTTATCACTTTGTTTGTCCTAACTAACTGTGTATGTCTTTAGACAAGCTAGAACTTTTACCGATGAATCAATTTCATTCAAATTTTATACAACGGTGATTTGATTTTGGGCACTCTGCCAATTAAATTGTGCTTTCTACAAGGCAACTTATGACATTTTTACTGAAATTCAATGCACTTAGCCGGCGAGAGAAAAATATTTTTCACCCTAGCAGCAAAGTCTACCTGATGCTATTTGCTGTTTGCAGCTATGAACCTGGAAGAAACCAGCATGATTGATTAGACAATCGCTATTTGTGGCTGATAACATACATGGCTTTGAAACTATTATTGAGTATTGTGCAATACACAGAGCAATATGTTTCGCTGAATATTGATCACTCATGTAAATTCATTCAGGGGCTTTCTCCTCAAATTCATAAAGCTCTTAATTGTAAAGTATACATCGTTTCCGCATATTTCTTAAGTGCCCATAAGTCAACGATGGTTTCTAGCAACGCCGTGAATACTTTTTATCTAGTTGATTTATTGGTTAGCTGGTAAGAAAATATGAATAGATAAAATCTTAATCATTTTATCTCCGGGGGGGGGTGTACTTGCATAATCGCCCAATACGGCATGTGCCACTGATAGGGGTCACCTTTTCCACCACCCAGTTTCACTAGGGTTCACCTTTTCCACCACTCAGTTTCACTAGGGCTCATGATTTCAACATTCCAGCCAGTTTCACTAAGGGAGGTTCAATCTCGAAGTTCAATATCTAGCTCTCTTTTCATGTGATTTTGCATTATTGAGCCATAAAAACAAATAATGTAAATATAAGTTGTAGAAAATCTTGTCTTCATTACAGTATCACATAAAATAATACGTCCTTGGTTTCACTAGGGGTATCATTTTCATAGTTTCACTGGTTTCACTAAGGGGTATGATTTTGAACCTGCAATGCCCCCCCCACCTTACCCATTCAACCCTGAAGTAGCCCCCCCCCCCACCAACACCACCACCACCAACACCCGAGCATTTTATATATCAATTACATTACTAATTTCTCTTCATATACCTCCAGTCATTGCTACAGAGATACACATAAGCACATCATATATTAGTATTAATGAAAGCAATTTTTGTCTGTTAACCCTCTACGTCCGTGTAATGATTCACTATGTGTATAATTTATGTCCATTATGCTCCATCTATATGAGCTCGAGTATTCATCCTGAACATCTCCACGTAACTTTGCTTTGTAACTTGTCATGCTTACCATCAGTTTGATAAGGTCTTAACATCGGCCATAATTTTTATTTTGATGTAGTGGAAGTATAAAAGATGTGCATAGACATAGTTCAATAATTTCCGAATGGTCAAACGTCCATATCTTGTTTAAAGTGTGTGACATATATAATCGAATTTAAACGAACATTACCAAAATCAATACTGATAAAATCGCACTATATTTTGATATTTCAGACAAATCTTTATCACTTCCACTTGATCTAGAGATGTATTGTATGTTAAAAAAAAGCATCGTGGTGAGCTTCATCAAAGTATGTAATTCCAAATGCTTCACAGTGAAGGGATGGGGAGGAAGCAGCACTGTCACTTCCAGTATCACATTTACAGACACAACAGAACCCCTTCGAAAAATGTAGTCTTTTGGCATGACGCACAAACTTTCGTACATTAGAAACCCATGTAATAGAGTGCCTGCACCCGACTTTTCTTAAAACCTGGCTCTGTCAATATTGCAGTTACTAAAGAGAAATTGTAATAAAGGACTTTGCTTTGATCTGCACGTATGCAATCTATTTCTATACAATAATCGGCTAATTCCCTGGTGGGACATCCCGCCGATGACAGTGTGTGCCACATGGCTAGGGCAGCCGGTCCCTGAACATGTTCAAGGATCCACTCTCAGCCACCTCCTTCTTCAGACCATTCCATTCCGGAATTGTTCGGGGAAAGAAGGAGTGTTTGTATTGCGTGGTCGCTGTTGTTATATTCCGGAACTTAAATGCGTGGTTCGCTCTGGTCCTGGTGTCTGCTGGTTCTAATGATGATGCCGGCACTGCCACAAGTCCCTGCACAACCTTATACATCATTGTAAGCCTCTGGTTAGATCGTCGGTGCTCCAGGGTCGGCCATTCTAGCTTCTGAAGCAGATCAGAGGCACTGCGTTGGCGATCATATGTGTTTGACACGAAGCGAGCTGCTCTTCTGTTAACCTTCTCCAGTTGGTCTTTGTCTTTCTGGAGATATGGGTCCCATATCACACTGCTGTATTCGATGGTGGAACGCACTAAAGCCAGGTACGCGGTCTCCTTGGCCTTTCTGGGACAGTAGCGGAGGTTACATCGGAGAAAGCTGAGGGTGTTACTAGCCTTCTTCGTCACAATGGCGATGTGCTTGCTCCATTCGAGGTTGTTGCTAATGGTCACACCTAAGTATTTGGCAGCAACCACCTCCTCCAGTATGACTCCACACAGTTCGTACAGCTTGGTAATGACTTGCTTGCTCCTTGAAATCCTCATGATGTTGCATTTTGCGGGATTGAAACGCATGCCCCACCTCTTTGCCCAGTTGTCTAGTGCTGTTAAGTCTCGCTGCAGGCATAACTGGTCTTCTACTGTACTGACGTTCCTGTACACTAGGCAATCGTCTGCGAATAGACGCACTCTGGTGCCTGGCGAGACTTGTTGGGGTAGATCATTGATAAAGATCAAGAACAACAGGGGACCTAACACTGTCCCCTGGGGTACCCCTGAGGCGACACGTTCTTTCGGCGAGGTCTCTCCATCTATGGCAACCCACATGCGGTGGTCGGTCAAGAACGATCTCACCCATTCGTTGATCACTCCTCTAATGCCATAGAACTCTAGCTTGCTCAGCAACCGTTCATGTGGAACAGTGTCAAAGGCCCTGGAGAAGTCCAGGATGGCGAGTAAGCAACAAATTTTTGATGAGTTGGATTTGAACACAATGTTTTAGTATTGCATTTATAGTGAACTATTTGTACGTCATTTGACCAATAAAATGTTTGACTGAATGAATTCTACTTGGACATTATTTTAGCTCATTATGTTGCTGAGAATAAATGTGTAATGATCAAAATATCGCACAGTTGGAATACTGTACCACAGAAATGTTTTAGGACCACATCACATGTACACAAGAAGGCTGCAATATTGCATGTATGAGTTCTGTCATTATAGATATTTATGGAGGTTTTCATGCGTTTGGCGAATATAAAACCATACTGTTGTAAAAAGATATACACCAGCCAGAGCTAAAAAGATTATAAGAACTTTGAGCGCTCGGGTATTGCCATATTTGATGGACGAAATGCTACAACAAAAGCAGCAGGTGAGTAAACAGCAGCATCAGGAACAACAGCAGCAGCAGCAGCATTTAAAGAGCTCGGTAACACCACCGACTTTGACAAATACGAGTGATGATGAACTGTCGGATCTCATCGAGGAAACACAACAGCACCCACAGCAAAAGCAGAAGCAGCACGTTTTCAACGCAGAAATAACTGCCCCGGTATCACAGTGTCATACGCTATTGCCTGAAAACCAGAAGCACAAGCAGCAGCAGGAACTGCAGCAGGATTTGGGGCAGCAACATCAATTCTGGGTGTTTAATGACCCAGCATCACCTGCAGTAAGTGATAGTGATGATGACTTGCCTGAGTTGATTGATGAAACGCAGCAGCAGCAGCAGCAACAGCAGCAGCAGCAGCAGCATCAGATGCAAAACAAACAAGAGAGGGGTCAAGAACAACAGCAGCAACAACAAGAGACAAAGCAGCAGCAACTAATTACTGCATTGACTGAAGCATATAGCTGCTACAATGTTTTGCCAAATACGTTCCAGCAGATACAACAACAGCAGCATCAACAACAACAACATTTTACGACCCCCCATTCTGAATCAACTATAGAAGATACAAGCTTTGAAGATTTGTCAGACTTATTGGAGAAGATGCGAATTCGGCAGCAGCAGCAGCAGCAGCAGCAGCCGCAGCATAGAATAGAAGAGCGGTATCATTTCAGGGTGTTTAATGACCCAGCATCAACTGCAGTAAGTGATAGCGATGATGACTTGCCAGACCTGATTGATGAAACGCAGCAGCAGCAGCAGCAGCAGCAGCAGCAGCAGCAACAACAACAACAACAACAACAACAACAACAGCAGCAGCAGCAGCAACAACAACAACAACAGCAGCAGCAGCAACAACAGCAACTTCTTACGATTCTTCATTCAGAATCGACAGTAGAACCCACAAGCTATGAAGATTTGCCTGAGTCACTGGTTGATATGCGCATTTGGCAGCAGCACCCACAGCAACGAGAACAAGAGGAACTTTTTACAAGGCCCGATTCAGAATTGACAATAGAACACACAAGCGATGAGGATTTGCCAGAGTTTCTGGATGCGATGCAATGTTGGCAGCAGCAGCAGCAGCAGCAGAAGCAGCAGAAGCAGCAGCAGCAGCAGCAGCAGCAGCAGCAACAGAAACTTTTTACACGCTCCTATTCAGAATCGACTATAGAACTTACAAGTGATGAGTATATCCCAGAGATAGTGAAGCAATATTGGCGGAAGCAACAGCAGAAGCAAAAGCAGCAACAGAAGCAGCAGGAGCAACTTTTTACGAGTTCCCATTCAAAATCAAAATATAGAAACCACAAGCGATGAGGATGCTGAAATATCGTGTTAGTAATGCAGGAGCTGCACCAGCTGCACCAAAAACAGTTTACAATGCGCAGAAACATGATGAGGCGATTTAAAGCTAATTCTAGTTTGCTATATAATTCTAGTAAATATATCAACTCTTCTATTGTCGTGTGCTTCCTACATAGTGTTCTGTTTTATTTAAGCTACATGCATTTAATGCTGAGAATATGAGATGATTGGTTGCAAGGGTTGTGTTTTAGACGGAAAGTGCAATATGATGATTGTAGGAGAATGTTTATATTTTTATCTGTTGGATTTATATTTTTATTTGCAAATGTATACTTAATTAAGATATACGTATGCAGGTGATAGATATGTAAGTGATTTAGTTTGTACAGCTAAAAAACCAATTGTTGATACATTGGCTAGTTTAAAAAAAATAGCTCTCAATAAAATCTTTGTATGGTATAAGATCATTTTATAAATCACTTGCCGTACTACTTACTCTTCATATAATCCCAGTCACTGCTAGAGGGGTACACACGTGCAATCCACATATTCGTGTTAATAAAGTGATAGTCGTGTCCGATAGCCTTCATCCAATGATTCACATATATGTATCATTATATCCATTACTCACCAGCTATATACATGTACGCTCGAGGATTCAATCCCCAACATCTCCACATAACTTTGTCACTCGTCATCCTTACCATCAATCTGATAAGCTCTGAACATCGGTTATAATTTTATGGTGATAGAGCTGAAGTGTACAATACATATATGTACTGTACATGTAAGTGTGTAAACTATCATTTTTAATTTGTCTCTATTGGAACTTGCACGATTTGTGTAAGGTTTTTTTATTGGGTGAATATAAAAAATGCGGTAGATTTGTGGGATATGTAGACCATACTAATTAGCTCCAACAACAGTACAGATTCCCACCAGATGTCCACATAGCTATATCAGCATCCAGTCGCTCCATTCAGAAGCATACAAGTACGGGGTTTTGCAAGAAAAATCAGACCAACTACCCACCGGGATCCAACAGAGCACCTCCCTACATTGTTTCAAAGATGCCACCTCCACCTGGATCACACCTCTCCAGTGGGTGAAAAGAAACAATACCTAGGCATTAATGCAAATCAAGATCAAGATTGTTTTTAACTCACTGCACAGAAGTTTTATATAATGTAAATACGTTCAACGCACACTATATGACGTCACCCACACCCACGTCCAATACGGCCATGGGTTCATTTGGATGCAAGATTGAAAATTGAAGATTGAAGCTGCTGATTGAAATTTTGATTGCAATTAAGTCAACCATTTTTGCTGACTATGAATTTGGTGTATATAACATCCAGTTGTACAGTATAAAAATCAGCACCAAAACTATCAACACAAAAGTAGTACATAATAATATTGGGTTTGTATTGCAGAACTCATGAAACAGCAAAACAGGTTCTAGCTCCTTTGCACATTTGGTTAACAGTATATACCTTCATAGTTGCATCGATGAAATATGTTGTGGTAACTATTATTGACGTTCCTTTTCATGCATTTTTATGAAACATAGCTTTGCATGTTTGGTTAATGGCTGTTAGATGAGAAGCAGCAGCTTTCAAAAACAGATACGTCTGTCAACAATGGCTAGTGGACGCGAGGCCAGGGATAATGGGCCAAAATGGCCAATAGTACGAAGGGCACGTGGAGACAGTGACAGTGATTGGGATAAATATATTGACCCACCAGGATGCAGGGATAATGGTAATGCGACAGCAGGAGGCAGTGGTAATGCACCAGCAGGAGGCAGTGGTAATGCGGCAGCAAGAGGCAGTGGTGATGGTAATCAGCCAGCATGGCCAATGGTAAATCAGAGTATCAGGCAAATTTCAAATTTGGGTCTTCGCGCTATGCGTCAACGATTAACAAGTCAGTTCTTTACCAAAGTACACAGACGACTGGCTAGTGATGCCTTTGACGAATTCATGTTGTTGACGGACAATCGTGGCCCTGAAACTCTTGATTACCAGACTGCTAAAAACAAAATGAAAAATATGCTTGAAGGCCACAGGGATCTACAACATTACCTCGATGTTCGCCTTCCAGATAATATGACCAGTGAGAAAATTGCACAAGCTTTATCAAACGAGGGGCCCGCAAATGAGAGTGATGAAGAGGGTTCCTCAAATGATGAGGACAGTGAGGGTTCCTCAAATGAAGAGGATGAAGAGGATTCCTCAAATGAAGAGGATGAAGAGGATTCCTCAAATGAAGAGGATGAAGAGGATTCCTCAAATGAAGAGGATGATGAGGATTCCTCAAATGGAGAGGATGGAGAGGGTTCCTCCAATGATCTTCAAGATAACCATGACGCTCACCTTCAAGATGTGACCAGTGAGACAATTGAACAAGCTTCTTCAAACATGGAACCCGCAAATGAGAGTGATGGAGAGGGTTCCTCAAATGAAGAGGACGGAGAAGGTCGGTCAAATGAAAAGGATGAAGAGGATTCCTCAAATGAAGAGGATGAAGAGGATTCCTCAAATGAAGAGGATGGGGAGGGTTCCTCAAATGAAGAGGACGGGGAGGGTCTCTCAGATGAAGATGATGAAGAGGGCCCCTCAAATGAAGAGGATGGAGAGATTCCCCCAAATAAAGAGGATGAAGAGGATTCCTCAAATGAAGAGGGTGTAGATGATTCATCTAATGAAGAGGATGAAGAGGGTTCCTCAAATAAAGAGGATGATGAGGATTCCTCAAATGAAGAGGGTGTAGAGGGTCTCTCGAACGAAGAGGATGGAGAGGGTTCCTCAAATGTAGAGGATGGGGGTCCTTTATATATAAATGGAACGGTGCCCTCAAATAAAAGGGATTTACAGGATTCATCAAATTTGGAGGATGGAAACATTCCCTCAAGTGAAGAGGATGCATGCGGAGAGAGTCCCACGAAGAAACTTAAGTTATAGGATTGTAGTGGAGACAGCATGGGTGGAGATAAATTATGAAGCAGTAATAGAAATAGTATTGACTGAAAGCTTTGGTGTTTACGGGGAGTTTGAAGTATGATATATTTGTGTATACATACTTGATTTTTTTAATTACCCATTTTAAAGATATGTTTTATATGTGAGGCATTCATGTGTATGTAATTCATAAAAGATTGTAAGTGTTCATTGTAGTGAAATTTTAGATACATGTATGCATTGAATACAATGTATTCACATTGATACAGATTTATATTGTGTTTTAAACTCTTAACAAGTTTGTGCCATACACCCAAGATATAACTTTGAATATCATTTAACGTGTCTACAGAGGTTAGTGTTTGAATAGCAGGCTGCTTCTTCAAATAAAAGAGAACTCTTTAGTCCTTCGCATACTGTTTTAGATGTGATGTTGGCGCAAATGCGTTTTTCATTATTCTTGTCCTAAATAGTATTGTCTGTTATCCTCTTTTACCTACAATGTAATTCAATATATAGTTTATCTGATATATCATACATTTTCTCTTCGTTAGATTTTTCTATAATCAGCTGTGCTATTTGGTATTTTCTATTTTTTTTACTGATTTAGAAATAACTGTTCATTAGAAGCTTGATCAGTTACACGTATCTCCAAAATTAAAGTGAATAATTTTCATGAATACAGTATAACAGATAACCACACCGCAATTTACTACCTGATACAGTTGTAGAGTCAGTCTACTAAAACAGCGAAAAAGAAGCACTTCGTATATGAATCGTGGATCAGTACGGGTTTGACTGTTAAAAGTTATTGAAATAATACTCATAGGTTAGCTGATACAGATCAGGATCAATTGAATTAACATAAAGTTGCGTTATTCACAATAAATGTATGGCGCAAGATGCGTATGCATTTCGTGTAAACTGGTTTTAGTGATACTTTACGCCAGCAGGGAGAAATAGCTCAACAGAGTCTTGATGGTTCAATCCAGCTGCGAAGACAGCCGACTCTTGAAACAGCTTGATGAGTTAGCCTCTGCAATGTTGGCAGGTAGGCAATGCCACTCCTTGATGATAACCTTGAGGAATGTGTCCGTTCGTATGGCACACTAATAAAGCTTGTGGCAGTTTGAAGCTGTAGTCCTCCTGTCCGCATTAACCAGTCCGAGTTGGGCTGATGTCACAGCCACTTCACCGTGCACTATGTTGCATATTCGCATAGGGCCTGAACTGTACGGCACAGCCCAAAGTGTGCCTACTTCAAGTCCCTGGCAAGCTGTGACATACTGACTTCTTCTCAAAGAACCATAACGGCAACTTATAATTTATATCAATCAAAATGTGAAAAGACTAGCCTGTTTGTCTCTATGAACAAGTATTAAACACGCAACTATATCTGAAAATAGCTTCCGTGAATAAGTCTCAAGTGTATCAACTTTACAAAGGCCGAATAGAAACTCTGTTGATCAGCATTCACTGAAGTTAATTTCTTCTCTTATTTGCAGTAGGTGAATGTACCTAAATCGTAAATGGTGTACATTTATGGGATATGTGCAACATAGAAATACGCATCTAACGGAAGGAATTACACCATTGCATACCAATTAACACATGTGCACAACCTATTGTCGCTGACTATGAATTTGGCAAGAACAACATTAGGACGCAAGTTGTGATTTCTACACATAGACTATCCACACAATAATAGTGTATAATGCTACTTGCGTTGACTTAAAACACATATAACCACAGAACAGTCTATAGCATCATAGTGTTATTGATGACATCTGTTGTGAGAAGTATTATTGGAGTTACTTTTCATACAATTCCTGTCAAATATAACATATAACTTTGTATGTTTGTATTAATTATTAGATGAGAAGCAGCAGCTTTCAAGAGGCCAATACGTGTGTCAACAATGGCTAGTGGAAGTAAGGCCAAGGATAATGTGCCAAAATGGCCAATAGTACGGGTCTCACGAGGGGAACGTGAAGGCAATGATAGTGATGAATATATTAAGCCAGCAGGAGATAGTAGTGGTAATACACCAGCAGGAGGCAGTGGTAGTGATAATGAGCTGTCAGGATGCAGTGTTAGTGATAGCGAGACATTGGGAAGCAGTGAGAGTGATTATGAGGGAACAGGGCCAGACGTAAATAGGCACGAGAGGCGAAAATCAAATAGGAACCTTATTGACATACATCAACTATTAACTCGCCAGTTCTTTACTGCTGTACAAAGCAGAATAGGGGATTGAGTCTTTTGACGAATTCATGTCGTTGACGGGGAATCGTGGCCCCGAAATGCGTGATTGTCAAGATGCTAAAGACAACATGAAAAAAATGCTCGAAGGCCACAAGGATCTCCAAGATCACCTGGAATGGGCCATTGGAAATTTTGAAAGAACTAATGTGGAAGATGAAAAAGATTCATCAAACATGCAGCCTACAAATGAGGGTGAGGATGATGATGGAGAGAGTCCCACCAAAAAACTTAAATTATTGAATTGCAGATAATAGTGTTGAAATTTCTAAGCGATCATGTAAACAATATTGCCTGAACACTTTCGTATATACAAGGCGTTTTAAGTTTGGTATATGAGACATTCATAAGTATGCAATACAACATAATTGTAAATATTACTTGTAGCAGTTTTCTAATGTGTTTTCCCCAAGTGTAGAAGTAGTGAAGTGCTCAGATGTATAAGGGATATATGCATTGGCATTAATGCAGTATTGTGCTCCAAACCAATAAAATGTTTATGCCATAAACAAAAGATATAATTGTGCATATCATTTTACGCGTTAAACTTTATAGAGCTTATAGGGTGTTTGAAAAGCAGGTCGCTGGTCTACAAAAACATAACAGGTCTATAGTAGTTTTTCAATCAAGACTGTTATAGTGTGTTGACCCTTACACTTGTCCTCGATAGTATTGCCTATTATCATCTTTTACTTACATTGTAATACAATATATAGTTTATCTGGTATATATACCACATTGTCTCATAGTTAAGAAATTTTATATGCTTGTATGCAGTTCGGTAATTTTTCTAAATTTTAACTGATTTTTTTATATTTTCTACATTATCTTATTCATTAATAATATATTTTCGAGTTATTAGAAGCCTCATCAGTTACATATATAGCCAAAAGTAAAGTGATTACTTTTTCAGGAATAATATATAACAAATAACAATACAGCAATTCACATCTTGCATGCATAATTAAATATAGATTAAGATTACTGGTTAAAGGTTAGGAACATGGGGCCCGAGTGTCATTGGAGTGGTTGTGGTATAAACACCACTATGATTTACAAATATCATCAAATACACAATACTGCTATCCAATAGCCACAGAGACACGGGAGCCACTTCATGATGTGTACGTCGTAACTAGATTTAATAGTCATTTTTATACATTATAACTACAACTGGTCTGTCTATTTATATATCAGGGGTGTAAGATACAGAACGTATCATAAGAACCATCATACATTTGTCTATTTTGTATGTTCGCATAATGTGCTGAATTCTACGACACTGCTCCAATCGGTGCCTACTTCTCTTACACTTATCTAGGTCTCCTCTCTAGGTCTCTTTCCGCACACCCAGCAAATCGCTCTGCTCTGTACTTTCTGCTGTGTCTCTTTGTCTGCCCTGTAATGAGGGTCCCAGTTCCCATACTGGACATGCATACTCAACCCAAAATTTCCTTACGCTAAAGTCATTTTGTCCTCAAGAATATGGCACATATTAAGTCGGGATTTCATATAGCATGAGTAATGTTTCTTCACACAGCACGGCAATCTGAAAAAATAAAATTTCATATCCATAAATATAATATCCTATATCAGTCAATACATGAAAGGACAAACACTTCTATCTCCGTAAACGAGTATTAAACATGGTACTATAAATGATAAAAGCTTCTGTGAATGAGTTGCAAGTTTTTCATCTCTACAAAGGTTGAATAGAAACTCTGTTGATGAGCATTCATTGAAGAGGATGTCTTCTCCGAGTTGCAGCTAGTTGGTGAATGTACATAGGCCTCAATCATTAATGGGGCACATTTATGGGATATGTGGAACATAGAAATACGCTTCTAAGAGAATGGATTATATCATCGCATACCGATTAACATAACCTATTGTCGCTGACTACGAATTTGCCTCCCGATGCACGGCAAATTCTACCCTGGACCTATCCACAAATCAATAGTACATATTCTACTTTGTAATTACCGGGAAAAACACTTAAATCCGCAGAGTAGGCTATAGCTCCATACATGTCAGGTTCATGGATGTGATCTGTTGTGGAAATTTTTTATTGAAGTTTCTTGTGCAATTTCAGTCAAAAATTACCGTGCATATCTAGTTATTAACGGTTGTTAGATGAGAAGCAGCGGCTTTCAAAGAGGCCAATACGTGTGTCAACAATGGCTAGTGGACGTGAGGACAGTGAGCCAAAATGAAATAAACATGCCCGTGTGCCACCATTGGCAAGTGGAGGCAGTAATAATGGGCCAAAATTAGAGTGTCACCCGAATTCCTAGGAGATAGATACAGATTGGGGACAAATACTTTCTCACTTAAGACCTGAGTTCGTTACCGCTGTACAAGAAATATTAGGAAGTGATGAGTTCGAAGAATTCATGTCTGCTACGGACTCTCATGTTTCCGGAACGCTTAATTACCAATAAACAAGCTAAAGACAAAATGTGTGTCATGCTTGAAGGCTACGACAATCTCCAACATTACATCGAGCATAGCCTTCCGCCTGCAGGGCATGATGGGGAGATATCCTCTAATGGCGAAGGCGGGCGTTCTTTAAGTGAAGATGTACAGGGCTCTTAAATGAGGGCAATAGACAGATTTTTCAAATGAGGATGGTGGACCGGTTCCCTCGATGGAGGTGGATGGACAAGATCCCTCAAACGAGGATTGTGGACCAAAACCCTTTAAAAAAAAGAAAATTATATGATTGTCGGGAAAGAAAGGGTTAAATTGAATTATGAACGGGCAAATGATAGAAAAAGTTGAAATTGTGAATATGTATAATGATTAGTGTGTTGACGTCGATTCAGTAT
>CM032661.1:34644144-34670650 GCA_019095985.1 Streblospio benedicti
GTACATGTATTTCTACTAGATACATGTAAAAAAACAGGACAATCTCTAAATAATGTCATGTGCGTGATATTTGATGTGCATTTACATCAAACTCTGAATGTCACAGACATCAACCCAGCACACCCAATATTTCATAAAATCCAGGTAATGACTAATCCATATGAGTTTTACCAAATTTGAACCAAATCACGTTCTAATTACCACATATTGCCACCAGTAATAGTTACAGTAATTACCACATTTGTGTAAAGACCACCTTTTGTTGTCCTAAATGTGCCCCCCCCACCACCACCACCACCGCCACCCACCCCCACCCCCTCTACCATGTATATCATCAGTTATGTGAACCTCTATATTTAGAGCACCTCTAAATCAAGATTAACATCTGTCGAAAGAACACCCTTTGCTGTCCCAAATGTTTCCCTTCCGTGTCATTATTAACGTGAACCTCTATATCATGACATTAAGACCACATTTGAATTAAGACCAACCTCTGTATCAGGACACTGCCCCAAATGTGACCCAATTGCAGTGATAGATTAGAAAATTGGAACAGGTAAAAAGAGGTGTCACTTTTTTGTGTTGACTGTTATTGGATAAATATGAGAGGACCTGCTGCAACTCAAATCATAAATCTAGCAAACATAAATAATGTTAACTGGCACGAGGACGTTGTAATACAATTTATATGGTTATGAAGATTAATTAATAGATATCCAGGTTTAATGATAAAAAACATGATTGGACTATATAATTGGATTCTCAACGCACTTAGAAAAATACAGACATACATCATTCGAGGAAATATGGCGGATGCTATTTGTTACGTCTGTTAAATTACGTTGAAAAAAATTCAGCTGTATAGTCTAAATATACTTTGTTGTATATTTAATCATGTATACTCTAAACAACATAGGAAGATCCGCGGGGGAGGGGGGGAGGGGGAGGGGCTCACTTCCGCTTTCCCACCAAATACGGCATTTTCAAAGGGTTTTGGCATGTTCGCCACCGATCATGCATAAGAAACCCATGGGATCCCTTAATTAAATGAGCCCCCCCTTTTCTGAAATCTACATGTGAACAATGCATATCAACGAACAGAGTCGCACAAAATATGTGGAAAAAAACCCAGGTAAGGCCCGTGAACGAGCTTTGACCGTCATTGCATTACCAATCCAGTGCATACACATAGTAGTAGTATAGACGGTACGTAAAATCTCGTGTCGGACCATTGGATCGTATAAGTTCATTCATACTAACAGCAACCCATAAGAGCTCTCTTACCCGTTTCTGATACTAACTATAATGAATCTTGATCTGCTTAGATGTGTCACGAACAAAGCATATTAAAAGCTTGAAAAACTTGAAACAGGCATAAACATGCACCCGTATTTTTTTTATTACGCGGTATTCTGATCAAGGCCCTTCACGTGGTGTTAGAACATCAGTACCGTGTACATAATGTCAAGACTTATCACACGTTTCTCAGGTCTAATTTCATTATGATGTATACATAGAATAGGTATGACTGTGACTCGTGTCTATTGATTCAGATTCTCAAATGTATCAATTTCTCAGGTAAAGTTGTTCGCAACAAACATGTCTGCGCGTTACGTTTTCCTCATGTAGAGTCCTAAACACACGTTTTCAAGGCAGTTGTGGATTCAAGTGACGCCAACTACACCTGGGATGTCCTTGCTGTGTAATCAGATGAAAACTACTTCCGTTTGTAATGATGCTTTGTATGATACATAAGAAGAGCGGCGTAACAATATCAAATGGCGTTGAATCTAGCTAATTGACTCATTACCAGATACATACCGCCGTCTAGGCGAGACTGTGTTTATTCCATTACCAATTTGAAATGGAGAAAGGGAAATTTAATATAGCTATTGTTTCTCTTGATCAGTTGCAAATGCATTGCAGTGAATCCTCTCATTTGGACACCTCTCTAGAAGGGAAACTTTGCAACTAGATTTGCATTGTTATAATCCGGTTTCTACATGTTGCCAAATGCAATCCAATGATGGGGACACAATTAGCGTATGTTCACCCCGGATGTTAATACGCGATATCGCTTGAGCGACGAAGCGACGAAGCGACGTAGCGATGAGGCGATGGGCGATTTGGTGTTCACACACACGCGATTTTGCAAGCGATTTTCAATGGCGATTTTCCTTGAATGTATAACAAATCTTTATGTCCAATTGATTTTTTTTTCAGATAGTTTATATATTGGCCGATACTGAATCATTGAAGGTACTGTCGACGTTAATAATATTCATCCTAAAATGCATTCATAGAATGTACGAATGAACGTATATAGATGTTCAGTTGTAATTATTTTTAGACACTTGCCTTCTATCCCCATTGCTCGCCCAATTCCCGTCCAAACGTTATCAATGAATTGTTTGTTGCTGTCGTCTTTCATGGAATAATCATACACACTCTGTCGGTCTTTTACTAACAATATTAGCTTTTCAATTCTATTTGGGGGGACTTTATCCATGTTAATTATTTCTTATTTTTTTGTTTTCTCAAACAAATTTTTAAAAAAAATAACGATTCCAATACTGTGTGGTGTACTATGTAGTGTACTAAGTGTCTAATAAAATCAATTAAACGGCGCTGGTCAATAATCATATAAAAGATCAATTAAAAAATGCTAGACTATACATGAGATAACGATCGTGTTCCAGGGAAATCGCCTAGCGATGAGGCGATTTTATCGCTCATGAAGCGAAAAAATCGCTCAAGCGATATCGCCTCGTCGCTCCGTCGCGTATGTGTGAACGGCTCAATGCAAACATGATATACCGAAAATATCGCCTGTCGCTTCGTCGCCTCGTCGCTCCGTCGCTCAAGCGATATCGCGTATGTGAACACATAAGTCTTGTATTAATAATGAAATCCTTGAAAAGTCCTTGAAGCCCGTACCCGTAGTCTGTATGTATTTTTGATTACATTACTCACTCCGAGACGCGCCTCTGAATCATGTATTTTGATTGGTTTATAGTCGAAACCAAAGGTCATGAATAACTCCATAATGCCCGGCGCTATAACGATGAAGTTGTGTGTATCTATCTTATCTACTACTATTTATATTCATGACAATAGTATGTTCGTGAGATACTGAATTTAAAAATTAAGTTGCCTTTCGTGCAATAGAATGTGATTGATTGTTGCGCTCATTGCATTCGGGCATTGAAGCACACTATATTTCTCTCAAAAACAGTACATTTTTCTTCAGTATTCACTAATTATGTGCGACACGCGTACGGTATGGATTCGTCCGCTCAAATATGCTTTTGCATATTACCCTTTTAATTGAATGTGGATTTTCGATGGGTTATAAAGAAAATGTGTGTCGAAAAAAGTAGGGGTGTCATGAAATAAAAAGGCCAATAAGAGGGCTAATGTGGGACTTAACGGAAGTGGGATTCGGGGAAATGCTGAACAAATTGAGATGTGGTAAATTAGACCCACTAATGGCATATATGGGATCTTACAAAACAAACAAATTAGGTTGTATGGCGTTTTGGACCCCTATACCCCTCACAGACGAATTTTGTACATGATTTATTGAATATTGTTATAAAAATATGCCATACATGTATCTGCATTGCCATATTTTCGGGCTACATGTAGCTTGCAATCAATACCACTGCCATTGTCATCATGATCGGTTGATTCTTCCCTTAAAATTACACTGACTTCAATGAAATCGGACGTGACAGACGCAACTTGAACTGGTGCCACCGTCTGTAATAAGTGGTAGGCTGCCTCAACAAAGGCGATTCCTGCTTCAGAAGGTGCTCCTGTCTTCATGGCTGATTCGGCCCCATTTTGATAGCTGATTCGGCGAACTCACTTGGTTGATTCGACCGATTTATGCAAAAAGCATTTTTTCCGAGGCTTTTTTCTTATTTTAATGATACACTTATAACTCACATGGGTGACATTTAAATATATATACCTCCAAACGTGCACCACTGTTGCTTGATAATTAATGTGGCTTGGTTGACTTACAATTACATTTATCAATCTCAATTATCATTACAATAGAACCTCTCTATCAAGACCACCAGAGGACAACCTCCTTAGAGAGGTGATCGTTTAATAGAGGAGTTGGAAGTGTCGTTTTGAAGGTTTGGATCTACACGGAATTGCCTCGTTATAACGTAATTCTCAATACAGAGGGACTAAGTACACTTAGTTGGAGGTTTTGCGTACAGAATTATGGTGTGTATTCAAGTATTATTATCATTCTTGGTTATTATATGTCATTGCCAATATCAGCATGCAAATTAAACAGACAAACATAATTTCGCAATAAGAGAAGTAAGTGTGAGTTATAAAACAAGTTTCTCTTTAGTTTTATTGCCTTACATTATCTTTTTAGATGTAAATGCAGAAGACAGTAAACACCACATCTAATTATTAGTCTATCTCTCTAATTCACATGTTCTTTCCAAATAGGCACATCACGTAGTGACAATTGGTGCAATCATTATCAGAACAACGAGAACTCAAGGATTCTTTTCTTTTTTTTCTGCTTGGTTGTTAATATCATCATAACAACTATTCTTGGTATTTCCAGCAAAAATACACTAAAAATGGAACCAGGCTCATTAATGTAATAAACAATGCTTAATGATACTTGTCACTGGTTTACGTCAATGTTTCCATACCCATTTGTACCACAAATTACATATTGTCACAAGCTGTCAAAATATGCAGCAGTGGTGCGATGAAACATCAATGAAAAGAAGAAGGATTTGTGCTAATTAAAGGCAGTGCCATTCTTCATTTGTAAATCTGTATGATATCAGAATGTAGGACGGGGAAAAGAAAAAAATATGGGTTGGTAGATAATAGCATGTGAATAGTATATAGTTTGCTATTTTTCACTATTCCATGCTAATAGTTGAATTATAAAACCTCTAGCATTTTTGCCGTTGAAAATTCAGGTCAGTGTCACCTGCACAAAGTAAACTATATTTATGCGATGAAAACAACACCCTTTTAGCAAGATATGACGCCATTAAGTATAAGAGTTTTATGGACACAATAGGAGACACAATACAGCCTAAAACGCAATGCTTGGTTAGTATTTAAACACAAAAGCTAAATTATGAGTGATATACTAGACATCATCACCCACTCCTCAAACCTTTGATGAGAAACCCGCAACACTCTCCCAGCACCCTCACCCTCCCACACACTTATAATATTGGAATGTTCATTTAAACTTGCTTATCATGTGTATTGCACTATAGAATTGCAAGATTTTGGTTTTTGATATTCAAATCTTGAAACCCTTGGTGTCACACTATCTATAGAAAAAATATGAAATGTATTCAACTTTAAACTGATTTTCTATATGCACGCACGTATATCCACTTTGCTACTCACAGTTCTTTACATAATAAACATTTTCTTCTTTGCAACCGCATATTTCCATAATCCACTGATGCAAATTTAATCAAATGCCCCACTGTTCTATCTAATAAGATCAAACTAAATCCTATATTCATAACCCATGACCCAGAACCATAGCCTTTGTTGCCATTTGAAATAAAGAAATGATGTCTTCTGTCTACGAGATAGGTTTCAGTCTTTTCTCTCTCTTGTCATTACTAGTTGCATATATGTTTGTTTGTTGACTGCTGCAAATATTTTGCGGGCATATTAATTTTCCCTGCCACTATAACTACCCCACCCCCACCAACCACCCGGAAAAAAACCCATTAAAACACACACATGTATCAAAGAAAAAATATGTAATGTTACATATTTATCTGCAAGCGTCATACATGCTATTACTCTTGTTTAACGCTATTTTAGCTGTACAATTTGATGCACGCGTATGCTTAAATCGTCGGATTGCACGACTTGATCATACACACTGCCTTTACAAGTACATGTTTGTATCAATCCGATCCTTGGGCCAGTTCTATTTTTTATGTGGAAAATATGATTTGTGTAAGACTTCCCTCAAAAACAAAATCAATACTCGTTTTTTCTTACCAGAGAATGAAAGATCGTATGTCTGCTGTTTGATATCTTGCCTGGCATGCAGTGGGCTGTTTGATTGGTTTGGATTTTGAGAGCGAATTCCGCAAAAATTAAATTGGTTGTATCACGGCTATCTACTGCGTATATCGCCGTCAGAAATGAGGGTGATGGTTAGAACGCTTTCAACTCAGCCCAGAGTTTTCATCAGTCATCTGCCAATCCACCTATTCGCCAAGTGATGCAACGTCATCGAAGTTGGTGAAGATAGCTCATTGGTCCACATTATGCTATTGTCGGATCATCACAAGAATACCTTTCAAAGAAAGAAACTCGATACAGTGCATATCACACACATCAGAAGTCTCCAAACACCACCTATTCGAGAGCACCGAACCTGCCGGCCATCTGACAACATCCTTGCCGCAGCTGAAGACGTCATACCTCCGTCTTGTGACAAATAGATGCATTAGTGGCAGATGAAAGAAAACTCCGCGAGGAGTTCAAATGCAAGTAGGTCAAAATGATATTTAAACAAGAGAGTTGCAATTTAAGTAAATCCCAACAAATACAAAGGAAAAAAACACTACAAGAATCAACAAAACATTTACACTGAATTATATAGACCAGCCTGCCAACTATGTGAGGAAGCTTAAAGAGAAAACGGAACCAGTCAGTTAAGTGCGTTCCCCGTTCCCACAAAAGCTACTCAACTTGGTGAAGTGAAAAAGAGAGCGAAAATGGACAAATTATGTGACGATAATGCCAAGAAAATGTGGCGATAATGCCACGATTTATCCCCGGGTAATGAGGTGCGAGGGACAATTTCCTAGAGTGTGCGGTTTACGAGCCAGTGTTTTAGAGCCGGGTCAGTTGGTGACTAAGTGTAATAGCACCTGGGTCTCTAGTTTCTCATATATGCCCTAAAGCAATAAGAGCATTGTTTAGTGTCACTTATCATAGTCAGATCGAGATCAGGGTGCCTTTTCAAACCCATGAGATCCCTTAAGTACCCCCCCCACACACACACACACTTTTCTGAAAAAAGTGCCTGTACTTGTAACTATTTACTATAACTACATGTGAATGAAGAGTTATGCATTCATTGTTTATTGCTATTTAATAATTTTATAATGTTGGAGTGTAAGTTTCAAGGGTGGTGTATAACATGCATATACACTTTTGTATATCGCAACTATTACTATGTAAAATTGTAAGTGGTGCAAAAACACCTATTAAGACCACCTATCTATTAAGACCACCGTTGTAATACACCCATTGTTCTCGTTAGCAAGCATGCACAAAGAACTTGAACCTCAATACATAATGTTGTCGACCCCATCCTGGTGGTCGGAACAGAGAATTTCATCTGTATATCAAACTATGCTCCAGTTTTTAAAATATACGCATGTGCGTATTCTATTCCTTCTCCTAACAGTTGCAATACTTTTTGAATGTGAGTCGCTATTTGTGAAGTTGCATTTTCTAGATTTCAATAAATGACTCACTTTGCAGACTTCTAAAATATAAGCCAACGTTTCCACACAGGATAATGCTTTTAGTGTCACCATTTCACACAGCCTTGGCACTTAACTGACGAGTAATTCATCAGTATTTATGATGATGTGGATGCTCTACATCAGCCTGTTTGCACATTTTAGTACGGTCGAACAGTCCTATTAAGACCACCTTTTGGACTGGCCTCAATCGATCTCAATTGAGAGGTGATCGTATTAAGGAGGGCCGAATTGGTCTCTGTGTGAAAGCTTGAACTGCAAGCAATGGTCTTATTAAAGAGAAGGTCTCAAGAGACAGGTATCTTGATTAGAGGTTCTACTATATGCAGTTTCCCCGTGGGAGCTTATATCATGTGATAATCAACAGGCAGATTTCATTTGCCCTTGATGAAATAGAGCAAGTTTGATATATCCATTATCCACGCCCATATATCCAAAACAAAATACATTCAGAGGCGTTGACACCCAATCCCACCATCGTTCAGGTCTGAGTATGACTTAATTGTGTACCTTGTCCGGTGAATTTGATATTAAGTGGGTGTAGTCACTTTATTGATAGGAATCTTGACATTGGGTTGTGCACGACGACCTACTTTACTATGCGTGGGTTGTCACATATTTTGAATGATCGAACAGTGGCCCCCTCAAAATATATAAAAATGGACCAACGTCATGTATCCAACATCATACATGGCAATTGAAGTGGTGCGTTTGTAAGTAATTGGGATTGGGGGGGGGGGGGAAAAAATATGTGGAGAAAAGGCAAAAAAGGGGATGTGTGATTTCAAGGAAGTCGGATGTGGGGTAAAGCCTTAAAATTTGTTGGATGTGGGAAAAAAGACAAAAATATCTGGGGTGTGATAATAAGGCCAAAATTAGTGATGTGTGATTCATCGACCCATTATACCCTCACCCCAAGTGAAGTCTTTTTCTAGACGTGAATAATGCTGGTGTGGTCTTCTACAGGTCACCCCACAAGGACCATTGCTGTATCCACTGATAATAGTGGTGTTGTGGTAAATAGACCAGAAGCACTTATTGGACTACGTGTGTAAGTGAGTACTTGTCAATGTCTATGTAATCAAGCGACGTCTAACAACATCGCTGATTAGATGTACAACATGTATAGAAAATTGGCACTTCCAATGCAGTGCAACATGGGAAGGATTGATGTATTAAATGCGTCTCAAATGTTTCTCGTTTACAATCCACCAGTTCATGCATTACATTTTCAGAGATGCCATTATTCCCTCGCCAAAAAATGGCAACATGGAGAGACATACATGTAACTCAACTTGCAACATTCAATGATCCGTCTGCCAAATCGATTTCTAATCTAGATATAGAGTCGGCGTCAGGAAAAAATAGGATGATGAAACATAAGGATTGCGTCATTCATATATTTTTTTTCTAATCAGGTACGCCAACATGCAGACAGTGAGCAACCTTTACTACCCAACATTTCTTCATTACACAAAAAGAGAAGTAAGAGAGGAAAACAGAAAAAATGTTACAGCCTACAAAAGGGTCCAGACCACGAAATGAATGGTCAATTGTAAGATCTAAAACAATAGGCCAGGCCCTCTGCTTTGCTTTGCTTTGCGTGTTTGCAGAAAATCTTATTTTTTCTTCAGTATAGTATTCAATTTTCAGGTGCTGAGGAGAAAGATCACATTGGCATAACCACCTCCCCAGAGCTCTGGCAGCCATTGATGAGCCCTACGCCCTGAAATCCGTTTTATTCTAGCCCTATTCTACATTTATAAATGATTGTCTAACAACTAACCAATTGCAATAAATACTCAACTAATTTCATGTAAACTAACTGGTTTGGCACCTATTTAGTGTAAGTTGTATTCACCATATCTATAATCAGTAAATAATCGGAACCACACCTACTGTTTAAATAATATAGCATCCAGCACCGACGTGTTCCAACCAATATTTCGCTGGTTTTGCATTGATTTGGTGCTCTGAGCCCTATTTAAACCACGTGGCTGTTGTTTTTTTATCTCCAGTGACGCCAACAGGAAGGCAGTGAGCAACCTGTACCGCTCAAGCTGCACACCAGAGTTACATGAATCAAATAGTTCGTCATTTCAAGCAGTTTATCAATACACTAGTAAACAGACAGGAAATTTGCAGACGACATCAACCACGTGGCTTTTTGTCTGCTCCAGGTACGCCAACATGAAGACGGTGACGAACCTGTACCTGCTGAACCTGTCCATCGCCGACTGGCTGTTCCTGCTCGGGCTGCCGCTCATCGTGGCCACCTCCATCCTCAAGCAGTGGATGTTCGGCGACGTCATTTGCAAGCTCTACTACGTCTTCACGTAAGGCTCTCTTGGATTTGTGTTTATGGTGTGGGGTGGGGATGTGTGGTGAGGGGTGTGAATGGGTTAGGATGGAGAAAGGAAAGTGTTTATTCAGAAGAAGCACCACAACTGAAAAGTGTGTAGAACACGCAAACAAAATAGGGGTGTGTGACTTTGTCTTCACGTAAGGCTCTTTTGACGGTACATAGATTAGGACACTTGTCATAAAAACATTGTAACTACAATTTTGTCCTTATTAACTGGTATAATATTTCGCCTTATCTTTGTTTTATTCAATTAGTCAATCACTCTACTAATAGGTTCAAATATCCATTTTAGTAATATGAACAAAGGGCTGTGTGAAATACACAAACACAAAATAGGAATGCGAAATATTCAGTGATATTCTGGATCTGCCTCTGTATGTTATGCTGTATTACTGCAGACACATGTACTTGGCAATAAAATGATACTAATCAAAAAAGTAAAAAATAGTCACTCATCCCATCGCTAATTTAATCTAGCAATTTGGTAAAATTAAAGCTGACTCGTGCATTCAGATACCACTGCGCTTCTAACATTATGAATGTATATAAATCTTGGTCAGCGAACAACATTGCAAACAATGCTATACATCCTCAATTCAATTCACTTTCTCATTTAAAGCTGCACATTCTGCAATGGAATTCCATCTATTTTTGCAGATGCATCAACATGTTCACATCCGCATTCACGCTGGTCGTGATGTCTGTTGACCGGTACCTGGCAGTCTGCCACCCAGTGTCGTCCATCCCGTACCGGACACGCGGTGCCGCACAGGCTGCCATAGCTGCCATCTGGGCGGTCAGCGCTCTGGTCATCTTGCCCGTGGTGCTGTACACACAGACGAGCGAGCACCGCCACAATAGGTATGTATATTTTACTTAGATATTGGCATATAACATTACTTCTACAACAAGACCACTTCTGCAATATTACGACCATCATCTGCTTTACCCAGCCTCTTAATTGAATAAGAGGATAGCCTTATAATATAATGAAATCCCCTTATAAAAAAACACTGCATTCATATTTCTGGGTCTCCATACGGATGATACCTGTCTAGTAATATTACCACTACGGTCATTCCTCCGGGTGACCTTAACAAATGTTGTGTTTATGTGTATTTAAGATCAGCTTCACCATCTTTCCTTAAATGAATCAGCTCACTGACAACGCTCACCTCATATCGCTATCTGCCGCAGCACCCAGCGTAGCTGCAAACTGGAGTGGCCATCTTGGCAGGAGGCGGTGGGCACCACCGTATACGTCGTGTACACCCTTCTTCTCGGCTTTGCGGTGCCGGTTGTCGTCATCGTTGTGCTGTATTCACTGCTATTGCTGCGACTGCGCCGAGGTGGGCGCCATGGCACTGTGCTTCGCCGGCGGTCACAGCGCCGGGTCACCCGTCTGGTCACCATGGTGATCGCTGTGTTTGTCTGCTCGTGGACGCCATACTGGGCATTCCAGGTGAGGAATTACAAGATATAGTCAGATGATGGGTTACATATGTCAAATACATTCTGTAATAATAGAAACTCTTCAAATGATTGCTTTACTTGTTAGTAAAGTACTGTATGTGTGCTGCTGGTTGCTTAATAACATCATTATACCAATTCAATCAATGAAGGTTTTTCAAACGCAATTCACTTTCTCACTTATAGCTGCAAATCCTGCAATGTCATTCCATCTATTTGTTCTATATTTCAGGTGTTTCTCATCGTCAAGAGCTCTGAACCACTGGCCGAGTGGCACGTAGCCATGTTCCAGTGCTTTACCATCCTCAGCTACGCCAACAGCATGGTCAACCCCCTCCTCTACGCATTCACCAACGGAAGCGTCCGCCAGGCATTTGCTTGCGCCTTCCGGTGCCGCGAGCCCGCACCAGTGCAACGTCGCGACTCTGACTACACCAGCGTCAATCATCAGAACAGGCGCGGTAGCGGGAACACCGGAACTGTCAATGGGGTGTCTGGAGATCATCCAGTGCGACAGTCTGTACTCATTCCTAGAGCTGGTGTGATCATTGAGCTAACCAATTACCCATCTGCACCATGTGCTGGTGACAAGTATATGATGATTGAGACTGGGCAGAATGGTGTGTATGGTCATAAAAATGGGAGTAGTGGCATTGCAATTGAAAAGGGTAGCCCGGTCAGTTCGGTGCTCGTGAGACGCGCTAATATTGTGGACTGCTGCCTGGAAGACACGCATTGTCATGAGAACGGAGTTATGGAGACTGGGTTTTATGATGATAATGACAATGAGAAGGAGGTTGATGGGAGAATAGAGGAGGAGGACGGGGACAAGGTGGTTCAGGATTCAGCGACACAGACAGATGGTGCTCTGTGTGAGAAGAAACGCGTGCGAATAGCAGAGGAGAGTGAGACTATTCCGCATTAGGGAGAATTGGGTCATCTGCCAGAGAATTACGGCTGACCTTCAAATTAATATAACCTCTATAAAATGACCAACGTCATGATAAGACAATGCTTTGTGGTTCAAACTTTTCATAAAGAGAACACCGTGAGACACTGTGAAGAGTCCTCTCAGACTCTTTATTCAGAGCAATTGGGGACAGTCTAATAGTTTCAGTCTGATATAAGTGGAATGAATAGATTTTTGCATTCATCCACACTCTCAAGATTAGTGGTTTACATGTAATCTGAATTCTGAATTCAATTGTTATTCTATTATATTATACATTTGACTGGCTCTTCTGAATGCAAACCATTGTTCCTGCTATATATATGATATAATGTTATGCATATAATAAAATAAATGTCATGTTAATGGTGGAAGTGTTTACTCAATAGCTCACGATGTGCAGGGCTATGCATGGGCACATTATTAACCAGGCACCATTTATTATTTTAGTCTCATTGTTGTTTTGAAAGAGTTCCAATAGTACTAAAACATCAAAATTAAAACTCATTGATGTACTAATCTTACAAAGTTAGATTAGGAGCCATTGATATACTGGTGGGTGTGAAAATGCATCCCTGGCATTAAAATGGCACGTCTGCAGTGGGCCCAACCTTCATAACGCAAAAACTTGTCAGCCTTGGGCCCAATTTCATATGAAGACTATTTTACATAATTCTAGTACACAGAATGCGAAATATCAATTCCAACTAGGTGTCATAGTGTTAAGAACCAACAGACAGATGTTTATAACAGAAAATCACATCACAGACACAATCCTGTGTAAACAATAACAGCAAACACCATTGTTCATCAAGTTATATAAGATTTTACAGACGCTCAACACGTGGTTTTGTTTCATAAATAGGCTAAAACAGCTGCAGTTCACATTTCGAGATTTACATCTGGAATCGTGATCCTGTGTAAATTTACATGAACTATTGACAAAAATCTTCGACGAAGTGTTTGAGGTTTTTATAGAATTCAGGAGGGGAAAAGTTTGTTTCATTCCCCTTCAGCTAACATACATTTTGAATTGTATTAACCGTACAATTTGAGCATTTATTAGTTGGCTATCTTTCCTAATGTGTGGTCAAAGTCTTGCGGTCAAGGTGCATATGTACATGTACACACACAAGTGTAATTTTGTGCTGTTGCGGGGCGGAATGATGTGGTCGCGGGCCGGATAAACTATGCCATGAGCTGACCATGCAGAACATTGATTCATTTAAGTGTACGAGCTTACAAAAAGCGACCACCTCTCTAATAGAACCGCTTGAGGCTAGTCTCTCGAATGACCATATTACAGAGGTTCTGCTGTAGCGTAATTAGAAATTTCAAATGTGTCAATCCATGCCTATTTGTTTTGTCCAACAAATTGAAAATACACCAGCCTGGTATGTTGTCTAAAGTTAACGCGTCAGGCACTGAGTTCAAAAACAAAATAACAGCATCACGAAAATTGTACAAGGCAATTGCATTCGGGAAATCCGTGTTGAAAAGTGAGTTAAAATCTCAGACATGGCTTACACCGAGGAAATGTAAAAAAAATAACAGACGATTTGATTCAAGTCCTAATGGGCAAATGAAATATTAGTAGATTAGCATGTATTTGCCATTTGAAGAGCTACATGTATGGGCCCAAAACGGGAACTGTTTGTTGTGGGCGAAATGGCAATTCTGCGAATAAGGGCACTGCATGAGGACTAAAAAGTGCCGCATGTCTGTGTTTATTTAGTCCATAGTTCAAGGGCATTTGAAAATAAATCGTGGTATTTTTCGCCCCGTTTGATATTTACTTTTACAATTAGGAAGTATTTTTCTACATAAGAGAAATGAGCTTGATACCTTTATGTGTATTGATAGATTTAAAAGCAAATATGTAATAATGTGGCAACCATGTTACAATCTAATCTCTCTCACAGCATCCATGACACTCTGCACTCAGCAAATCAAGCACCTGTCTGTGAAAGAGACTAAGCCAATACTCACCTACTTTAACTGTTTATCAGACAAGCAACAAATTTTGCGCTGTGATTCATTTGATTACAATTTTTAAAATTCTATTTACTTTTTGTACAGTAGCATGTTACAGCAAATTGGAGAAACGAATGCACATTTGATATATTACAATTTTATAGGTGCCACTTGCAGTGAATTCATACTGAGTTGTAACTACATGTACAACTATGAGGAAAACGTTGGTGCACATACATTTTTGCTAACTGTTTGCTGAATGTGATTACTGGTGAACTGCAGGCCTAAGAAACTATCCCATAACCCATAAAACCTTACTAGAAACCCGAATGCCCGTTAATGTTAGGTACCCCTGGCTGTAGACCTCTTAGCCACCCCCACCCATCTTTATCCGTAACTGAGAACACTTCTTCAAAGGTCAAGTTCACGACCACTACATGATGTTGCACCCAATAGTGATCCATTTCAATTTTCTAATTTTCCTCGCATAACACGTGCATCTATAATGCAGACAACGCGCCGCACGAATAGCAATTTCCGGTAATGAGGAACAATAGATGACACTGAATCGCGCATGCGCATTATAGTGTCGTCTGTGTCGCTTGATGAAGAAAAACTCCGGGCATTGTGACTTTGATGAGCCCGCCTACGGCGAACAAACCTCAGGTCCCGGGTGCACGTGATATCTGTGGATAGGACATCGTTAGTATCGTGCGAACAGGTTCTGCTGGGTTAAGGGCAGGTGGATAACCAACCGGGAGTTTGGGTGATTGTGTGTGTTGGTGATGTTTGGTTTCATTTACTCGCCTTGAGCACATCCATTGAAAGTGTGACCTATGCACCGACTTAGCGGTGTATGGGGCAATGTGTGATTGTGTGATTGTGTATATGCGTCAGTTGATAAAAAAAACTGCCAGTAGAATTTCGCTTCAGGTGAAGCGAGGCCAAGCTCAGTGAAGCGAATCCAAAATTAGTTTAAACATTTTTAGCACATTAATTATAATGGTGAAGACATAACCAAATATGAAATATAACATTTGATGTCACAGTTATCATGGATTAAGGAAATAAATATGTTTTCAATTTCTCAATAACATAAATACTGTTTGTTCAAACTTAACTTCTCTTATTAACCTCTACTGTCGTGTGTTTAGTGGATCCTTTATTGGATACTTTTCACTCAATTCACATAAGTTGATATAATAAATTAATATCATAACGGACTTCTGATACTACGCGCTCTTCGTTTAACTTATGTGTGGAAGATTGTTATTTCAGGATTTTACAAGACTTTGATTTTATCTTTCTTCCTCTTCCTTTCTCTCTTTTCCATGACAAGCTGTCTCCTACCACTGTTTTGACATAGCTGAAGCGATAGGACTCGAACTCACGACCCCAAGTTTGTGAGAAAAGAATGAAGCCATCATCTTAAACAGGGGGCTGTTGATTTGATCTTACTATTGTGCTTTAATCATTAGAAATTACATATAGCGGTGTAGGTAATAAGTAATAATCCTCTCACAAATTCTGGCTAATTCTATAAATAATATTAGGGTGTGCAAAGTTAGAGAACAATCTCTTCATCGGGGAAATACCCCGGGAGAAGCATTGCAGACCTATTTGTAACAAGTAGAATTTCGCTTCAGCTGAAGCGAGGTCAAAATTTAGTTATATATTTTATAGACTATAGCTATCTTGTACACTGAGGAAATGAGATATCATACATATCACGTTCGATGTCACAATTAGCATTGATTAACTAAATAAACATGATTTTGATTTTTCAAAAACACAACTAGTTTTTGAGCATACTTAACTGCTGTCATTACTAAGTAATGTCGTTTGATTAGTACCTATGTTTTTGGATATTTTAAACTCAATTTACATAATTTTACAGTATATATAATTATCATAATGGCGTTCTGACACTATGCACCCTTTATTTACCTTGAGGGGGTACTTGACTGGATATTTCATGATTTTACCAGACTTATTTCATCTTACTATTGCTTTAATCGTTTAATATTACATCTTATGGTGTAGGTGATGGTCCTCTTACAATGTCTGGTTACCTCTATATATGATCCGCTTCACCATGACCTGGGTTGACGAAATAACCCGAGTTATCTAAAAAAAAAATCGAACGTCTATATATATATATCTATCGTGTAATGTAGTATAGTACGCACTGGAACTTGTCACGAAAATGACTGAAAATATAGTTCTTATTGTTCTTATTATCTAGTCTACCTGGTCTGTCAGAAATATAATATATTTGTCACTGACAGACATAATAAAAAAAAACAATAGCTATATTTCCAGTGCCGTAATTCTGATTCGGCATCGCCGATTGCACTAATCAATTGACGACTTCGATATTTTAACGTCCTGTTTTGCAAACGGTTACTGACAAGGTTGAATTATTTGATATCCCGGGTTAGTGACCTTGGAAAATGAATAATTAATTGTCCCAAAACGGCCATTTTTCACCTTGCAATCCGGGTCATACGAACAGGAAGGATGTGAAAAGTTAGAAAACAATCTCTTCGTTGGAGAAACACCACAGTTTGATTACATGCGTCAGTGGAAACGAAGCTATTAGTAGAATGTCGCTTAGGGCTAAAGCGAGACCAAAATTTGGGTACTTTATATACATACACACTATCTTGTAGACTAAGGAAATAAGAAATCATATATATCATGTTTGATGTCAACATCATCATTGATTAACTGAATGAATATGATTTTGATTTTTCAATAACATAACTAGTTTTCGTTCATACTTACTTACTCTTGTTACCAAGTTCTGTCGTTCATTTAGTACCTACTTTATTAAATACTTTTCATTCAATGCACATAATTATACAGTATACATAATCATCATAATGGACTTCTGACACTATGCACCCTTCATTTACCCTAAGGGTACAACGACTGGATTTCTCTATATGTTGTATTAGGGTGTGAGATGCAAGAAAACAATCACTTCTTTGCAGAAACACTACAGTCTGTATATGCGACAGTGGATACGAAGAAATATATATAGTAGAATGTCGCTTCAGCTGAAGCGAGACCAAAATTTAGTTTAAACATCTCATAGATATTACAACATGTACACTAAGGAAATAGGAAATTATATATATATCACGTTTGATGTCACAATCACCATCGATTAAACAAATTAATATGATTTGATTTTTCAATAACATAAACACTTCTGGTTTATACTTAACGACAAGTATTACCAACTACTGTCGCTTGTTTAGCATGCCATTTATTGGATACTTTTGACTCAATTCAGATAATTTTACATTATATATAAATATCATAACGGACGTCTGACACTATGCACCCCTAATTTAGCTTCAGAGTACAGGGTTGTTATTTTATGGTTTTACTAGACTTTACTAGATTTTAACTTAGTATTACTTTAATCGTTAAACATTACATCTTGTGGTGTAGGGTAGGTAATTATCCTCTTACAAAGCCTGGTTGCCTCTATATATAGTATTAGGGTGTGAAAAGTAAGAAAACAATCTCCTAGTAACACCACAGTCTGTTTGCATAAGATATGTCAGTGGATACGACGCTAGTTCAAGCTACTTGTAGAACGTCGCTTCAGCTGAAGCGAGACCAAAATTAAGTTCACATATGTTACAGACGTTACAACTTGCACACCAAGGAAATAAGATATCATATATATTACGTTTTATGTCATAATCATCATTGATTAACAAAATAAATATGATTTTGATTTTTCAATAACATATAACTAGTTTTCGTTCATACTTAACTACTGTTGTTACCAACTACTGTCGTTTGTTTATCACCTACTTTATTGGATTTTTTCACCCAATTCGCATAATATTACAGTATATAAAAATATCATAATGGACTTATGACACTATGCACCCCCCATTTATCTTAAGGATACAAGAAAGATTATAAGAAAAAAACTAATCAATTTTCACATTTCTAGGGTTGATTATACTATAATATACAAAAACACCATTTTATCAAATGAACTTGTTATCATCAATAGTCTTTCTGTTACGGCACATTTTGTGGACACCATCCCCTATATACTAGGATTAGGTAGTGACTCAATCTTTGCTGTATCATGACGTTATGTAAATTAGATAACAAATTTTCACATTTTTATGTTTAGTATACTATAAACTGTGAACAACAACATACTTTTGAAATGAACCTCTTATCAGTAATAGTTTGGGCACTAAATTGTAGCAATTGATGATGTTCAACGTTTAACGAGCCGTATCTCAAAACTAAATTTGTGCAATTAATGAATGTTTCGTACCAAATTTCTCTTCAACCGTGAAATCTAGTCTTTTCCAACGTCGATATATTTGAAGATATATGCCTTATGAGAAAAAGCTTACAAGAGATTCTATTTTATTTCTTTTCTTTTTTTTCCTTTTTTTCTGATGAATTATCAATGTTTTTCTCTGGATTTTCAAGAAATTTAAGGAAATCACTGTTTTTCAAGCTCAAAATGCATGTAAAATATTGTCATGAAATTTTTTAGACACGCTTTTTTTAGATAATTATATGAATTTTGTTATTAGATATTGTTTTCGATGATTGCGATTTTTTTCTCTCATTTATATGGTACGCAAGACAAAGTAGTAATATTTGCACTGATTGCTTCATAACAATACTTTGTATTAATCTGTATATTTCAAACCATATTCATCTTTAAGATAAGCAATTAATTTAAAAAAACAGCCATAATAAGATAGTAATTTTAGTATACAAAAAATGAATGCGAAACATGTTTAAATAAATTTAAAGACAGAAAATCGAATTTATAGTAACAAAAACGCCGTAAAAAACGCCGAAAATAACCTTTCTTGTATCCTTAAGGGTATTGGATTGGTTATTTCATGCTTTTACTCAACATTGATTTTATCTTAAACTATTGTTTTGGAAAATAATCTCTTCATCAAGGAAAAACCAGAGTCTGCGTGTATGGGTCAGTGGATAAAAAGCTACAAGTAGAATTTCGCTTCAACTGAAGCGAGGCCAAAGTTTAGTTATATATTTTTAGTGACTACAGCTTATTTACTAAAGAAATGGTATATCATATATACATGTATCACGTTTGATGTCACAATTATCATTGATTAACTAAATAAATTTTATTTTTTATTTTCAATAACATAACTAGTTTTTGCTCATACGTAACCACTGTTATTACCAACTGCTGTTGTTTGTTTAGTATATTCTTTTTATATACTTTTCACTCAATTCACATAATTTTACAGTACATATAAATATCATAATGGACTTCGGACACCATGCACCCTTCATTTACATTAAGAGTACAGGATTGGTTATTCCATGCTTTTACTAGACTTTGATTTTATCTTCGTATTGCTTACATCTTTAATCAATACAATAAATTTGATTATTAGCTACTTTGAATATACATAAAGAAAAACATCGAATCAACAAAAGGGCTATCCAATAAAAAGAAATCATTTATTAATCCAGAAAGCCGTCCCTCTTGTTTATTTCTATCAAATCGCTCAGGTTACATGTATTTTGATTTTGAACACCATAGATTCCCCCAATGTATTGAAAGGTCTGAGGAGTCAGTTTTCGTTTAACATGTGTCAAACTGGACATGCCAAATAGTTCCAATAGAGATACTGTGTCTCTCTTGGGTGTCTGATGTGTTAGCTATGTCGGGCAGAGCTGCTTGAAAAGAGAACTGAGTGGGAAAAGAAAATAAGTGTGTCTGGAAGTCCAGTTTCAACTTTGCTTCAGTGTCCAAGGGAATAATATACTTGTTTTCGAATTCTTCTCGACAAAGTCATTTATACATGGCAAATTTATACTTGGCAAAATCGAGTTATCTTATTTTCTCTGGATTGCAAGACCCCGGTTTCAAAATGTTTTAGACGGTGTGTACGTATGCATCAAAAGCCTATGGAAGAGCCGATAGTAAGGTTGTTGTTCTTTTGTTTTGTTTTGCTTTTTGTTTTGTTTTTCACTGTCACTGTATTGTCAATCTCCAGGAGACCGTTTGGGATTGGGACGTATCCAGTACTGTAAAAGTGCAGCGAAGCAAGTTTTTTGAGGGCAGTATGGACACGGTAGAGGAAGTTTGACATGACACACTTTCTTTACGCCAATCAAAAAATTGCAGTACAGAGCCAGTACAGATGCAGTATGTCCAGCCTCACGCCCATTTTCCATAAGCCCTGTAGCTTGTCACTGCCGCTGCCGCTACCGCTCAAATGTGGATAATGGGCTTTCCCTTCGTGCATGCCATAGCCACGCAGATAAGACGCAAACCGTACGGTCAAAATGTGTGCACTGACGCGTGTGCCCTTGGCTCTAAGTTCACCTCTCCTTCATGTATAAACAGCACCGTTTTAATCCCCCATATTAATCCAGCATATGATATGCAATGCACGTCAACCATCGCGACTTTAGCATTATGCAACTACAATATTAATCTAATCCACGGTCATATTGAAACAGTGAGTAATGTACAGTGAAACGTTCATGACATGAATCTTCAACTTAAAATAGGCCAGAAAATGTTTGTAGTTGCAAGTGTAAGAATAAACGGCGTTTGAACACATATTTTAAGCACCTCCTTTCCCCCCACCTGTTCTGCCAACAACAATAGCATGTAGCATTTTACAGAGTCGAGCCTCTGTAAAATTGGCTGAGTAAGAAAAACAGAGCCAGGCGTGAGAAAACACAGGACATTGGTGTGAGGTCGGCAACTCTAACAGCTGCTGGTGCAGTCAGGCAGGAGGTGAGGATTCTCAAGTTTACTGGGTAACTTATCTGTTTTTAAAGTAATTTTGACACCACCCACGCGTTAACTATGCAGAAGCTGAACTGGTTCTGTCAGTTTAAAGCAAAATGCATCGTTTTTGCATCAAGTACAGTATTAGTAAGACCATCAGAGAGTCCGGAGAGGAAGTATGTATATGGAATGTACAATGTGTATATGAAGTGTACAGTATGAAATATGCATTGTGTGCTTGTGTGTGTTTATGTTATTATTTTATTTTATTATTTTATTGTAGTTGATTCAGCTTCATTTATGGGCAATGTCTGAACACTAGCGTGTAGACATGCGCATTTTGAATACTGGGACGCTACGAGTGATTGCTTCAAAGTAAGCGGTAATCCTCTGGATTATCTTCTCAGCTAGTCTTTTTAAACACAAAAAACAACATGTGTTTTTCTACAGTTGGTCTGGTTTTAGGCTTGTTGTTTTGCTGTCATGGTAAGAGTGATAAACAACTTAGTAGATTAGCAAGTGTCCCGCATGGAATATATTGCTCTACCCAGTGGCTTGAAAAGATTCTGAGGAATGGAGCAATGGGCTCACTTACACCTATTTTTAATCCACTGCCTTAATCGTTGCATCATTCTGTTAGAAATACTTACCAATGTGTAAATTTAATTTCTCTTTTAGTACTATGTTCTCTTTCTATTCCAGGTGGTCATAACTAAATGTACCATTGCAATGAAATGCTGTAATATGTTATTAAGTACAGTGCATATATGTACTTGTGGGGCGGATTTGAAGGAAGTGGGATGTGGGGGGAAGAAATTAGAGGGATGTGGGGAAAAGCCCCCCTCCCCACCACACCCACCCCAAAAAAGGAAAAAAAGAAAGAAAGAAAAGAAAAAGGGGGGATGTGAGATTTCTTTACCCATTACGTCTTACCATCTGCTTTAACATGTATATCATCAATGAGCTGAGAGAGAGTGGGGTGGGGAGTTAGGATTGGGGGTCGGGGGCATTCCATTGGGAAAAAGTCATGAGTGGAGTGATTTGTTTTTCAATTGAAATAAGAATAGTACTCAAGTTATCATGATGAAAATATTGACTTAGTCTGATAGCAATATGCAGCCAGTGGTGTGTGTGCGTAGTGACTCAAAAATTGTTTTAGTTAGAAATGAATAGAATCTGGTTATAATAATCATTTTCTATTTAATTTTATTCTAAGCTTATCAGCATGTCACCGCACATGCAGTGTTTTTTTAATAATTTTTATTTCTATTTATTGTTTATTGTTTTTAGGTAGGTAGGTTGTTCGGCCATTTCAAATATTACGTCATTTGGGCATCATATGCTTATAGGTGAGGGCGTCAAAATGACGCATGCTGGGAGGGAGAGTGAGTGTACCAGAAATGTCTAATGACGTCATTTGTGAATGATGACGCCTCGTTACATAGGAGGAAAAAATAATAATGATATGACAATTTTAATCCCAATGTTGTTGTCAGTGTATATGCAGTTAATATATCTGATAATATGTTAATCCAGCCTTTATTCAACCATCATTAAACACGGGCATTGAAATGAGTACAATTCCTTTATGCAATACATGAGCTGATGAAATCTGACTTATTTTCACTAAATGCATTTCCCATCTGAGAAATACCCAGTGTCATTTATAAGTAATGCATGTCCCCATATGTTAGTTAAGCTCTCAACATAATCTAAACGGATAGGTCCTATGCGTTGTATTAATCAACATCACTCTCATAATGCTTGTGACCCAACCGAGAAGTTACATAAATTATTGTGATTTAATTGGAACCACTGAGTTTTTTCTTTCATCGAAATGAAGCTTCAGACGTGCGAATGCAATTACGAATGGTATTTCTTAAATCAGCAGAACGTGTATTAAAGCCTAGGGCACAACAGACAGTATTGTATGGACATGTTGACAGTACGTTTTTGTTTTCTGATATATATGTCAACCCAGAGGTTGGTAGAAATATGCTTGCTAAAAAGACGTGTGTGAGAGAGAGAAGTATAAAAAAATGTTTTTGTTTTCGTATCTGCTTGACTACGGCATGTATTGCAACCTTCATCTACTGTCTCCGCACTGCCCTAAAAAGTACTTTCTCCACACTCTAGCAGCACTGGAAGGTACTGATACCCACGGTATCCTTGAGTTTTTGTCAGAAGAGAGGTAGTACTGTCGGTTGTACCCTAGGCTTTAAGCCCCAGGGTGACAGCCATGAACATTCACCCACATACCAAGGCCGTTACATAACGCAATTGGAGCTCCAGCTAGTGACCTACCATCATTTCTAAGCCAGGGTAGAACACTCACGTATATTGAGACCTGATCAGTTGTGATATTATACTGATGTGTTTATATATGCTAAGATATTCTTTACTGACACTTATTTCTCATCTGCCACATAGTGAAAATCAGGGGTGGAAAAAACATCTTCGAGCTTCTGTGGCCGAGTAGACAGCCAACGTGAATCGCAACCATAAAGTTGTGGGTTCGATTCTCAGTCGGATCTCTTGGTGGGCCCTGGGCGAACTCATCCTTTTCAGTTGCAGGCTGTTCTCTGATCCCTGCACATTAAATTGATAAAATTCAGTCGAGTGAACATTAGTGTCGGTGATACATGTAAGTGCATGAGCTGTTGACGATAGGTGCTGGGTACTACCCAAGGAGTTGAGAAATATATAATGTAAATGTAAATGTTGGTTTATAGTCTACTATCCAGAAGCTCAGTCGACTCATTTACACCAGGTCATTGGCGTCTTTGAAACTCCACGTTTTGCCTTTCTAAACTCTCTGGGGAGCATACAACACTGGCTGCATACAGCATTGCTGCTGTAGCGAACACGTGCTAATTACTCGCCTACCTGTACCTATTTTACGTGTAGATACCACGGAGCAGTGTGGAACCTGTTAGGGGTAGGTTTGCTCAACACTCACCACCAAACCCGACCGAAAATCGAACCCACGACCTTCTGGTCACGAGTCCAACTCCCTATCCACTCGGCCACGGAAGCACTATAATATAATGTGGTAAAGATGCCAATGTTCGTTGAATCGTGTGATCGTGTGTAGCCGGGACTTGACCACACATTCACATTGACATCTACAACTGTGACTGTGAGACTGGGGGATTACATCCCCTCCCCCTCCCCATTATTCCCCATTGTGCTTCTGTGGTCGAGTGGATAGGGAGTTGAACTCGTCACCAGAAGGTCATGGGTTCGATTCCTCATCGAGTCTGGCTCTGGCTGTTGCTAAAACTCACGCCTAATTGATTGAACGCAGCTTCATGGTATCTATACGTTAATTAGATACAGGTCATTGGGATGAAATCGTGAATGAGTGATTGAGTGATTGTATGAGTGCTTAGCATCGTCCGTTGAACGTGCTGCCATTGCAAGCATATGAGAAATGATCAAGTGATGATCAAAAGTGTGCCAATGACCTGGTTTAAATTGTAAGTCGTGAGAGTAAGACTTGGATCACGACTTTAAGCCACCACAAATACATTTTTATTTACTGTCGTGACCTTGTATTGAAAATGTCCTCTTCTAGAAAAGTCGTTGGCGATTCCCGTTTGTCTACTTGAAACAGTTAAAAATCGTGCCTATTCCCATTGCGCTTACGACATGGTCCACTTAGGTTAATAGTGCTACTGAGCTGGGCGCAACAATTCTTATTTATCGATTGAAAATATTGTGGGCAATTTAGTCAGAAACACTGTGATTCAAATAAAAACGTCTTGGCTGTTTTTTTTTCATGATTCTCACACGAACAGCGCAGAGACTAAGTCCTGACACTATTAAGAGACTGGAAGGAGACTAGACTAGACTCATGTTGGTTCCGATATGGATAATCATGTTATTGTAATTACCGGAAACCGACCATGTTGACTGCAAATGAAACTGTCACGAATTATGACAATGTCTGTGGCCTAGATTTCGGAAAACTGTCACAAAGTATACAAGTCAACATGGTTATTGGGAAAAACACATTGGAAATTATTAATTCTGATAAAGAGAAAAATGAGTTATATGATATCATTCCCATCATTGTCACAACAATGTTTGAAATTTCGACTGTGTACACAATTTAGCCCTCTACATTGTCTATACCAAACTACTACAACAGAAACAGACATATTTTGATAAGTTATTTGCCCTTTAGGGAAAGTCTGCACAGGGTGAACTGACATGGGCCTGGCAGAATAACAACATAACGTAATGCCCGGGCCATAACATCCATCAGGCTCACTCCCAAGTCACTGGAGTTAATGTATCTCTAAATTGCACGCACTTGCAGGGCCTATTTATGATCACTTTACTAATGACTTACAGTACATTCCATCGAAGAGTCTATCTGAACATAAATATATAAGTAATCACGTGCAACAGGGGTATAGCTAGGTATGTTATGAATATAAGATTTTAGTTAATGTTGAAAATCCATAGCTTACATGAACATGTTGACGGCGGCGGCGGCAGCAGCAGCAGCAGCACCACCACCAGCACCACCACCAGCAGCAACAACAACAACAACAACAAAAACAACAGTGGTAAGGACAACGAGGGCGTGAGGCAGCAGCGACAACGATGAAGACTATGAACGACAATAAAACGAAGAACAAAAAAAAAAACAGAACAAGGCTTGATTACAACTCTGCACTCTATATGACACTACATTCTATTTTCTTTTTATACATATTGACTCAGGGGGTGGCTGTGACACAAAGCGGGCACCTGTGTGACATCATGACAGCTCTGGAAGGTCAGGCGTAAATTCTCATGAGCTTTAATGCCGCTCTCCTCTATAGGGTTAACTAAGATAAAATGGTGCAGTCAATGAACATAGCGTACAATTTCCAATATAATATATTGAATGTACTAGACTACTGTGTATGTTTTAACCATGTGTCTGTAAGGACTGATTCGCAGGGGTGTAGCCGTGTTGTCGCATGTCCAACTGCACCAGATGTGGATGCTAACGGATAAAAATCTGTAAACATCTGCAAGAATCCGTATCCTCCATAAACGTATATGTATCTATTCATACACCGATACGCAGAATGCATAGACATACATGTATGCTGGCCCACCACTGGAGTTTTGAAATTCTCAAAACTTTGCTGTGGAAGAAGAATACAGAATTATCCTTAAAATATACGTAAACTATACGTAACTCATGTGTAATTATAAGATACAGCAATCATTCATATTATGTATCTGTCAATAGTTGTATCCATTTGTAGCACTGTCCATAGGATTCGTGAAGATACACAGATCCTGCTCATTCTCTGGGGTCAGACTCACAGCTCGGGCCTTGGCTGTCCTCCAAAATAGAAATGCAATAGGACCTCTCTAATAAGATCACCTTTAGGATCAATTCTATACAGACGTTCATTTTGATA
>CM032661.1:34678714-34691214 GCA_019095985.1 Streblospio benedicti
GCTTTGTGAAGCTTTGTGGGACCGTAAAAGTGGTCTTATTATAGAGGTGTTCTCAGTAGAGAGGTGGTACTAATTGGAGGTTCTAATTTTGGGTAAAATCTGCGCATTTTCAGTATCCACATAAACGCACGTGCGTAATATGGCCGTGTGGCTGCAGCTGTCAACCAGTGTATATAGTTCGTCACCAGTGTGTATAGTTCGTCACCAGTGTATATAGTTCGTCACCAGTGTAAATAGTTCGACGAACACACAAGCTGCATTGGCATTCAAAGAATTGCCAGTTTTCAGAATATGAGTCAGGAAGGAGACGTGCATGCATAGCACGCCGAATGATACGTATAAAATTCTGTATATGACAGATATGTAACCTTGACAGACTGTGGAATTTGTCCTGCCATGATAGTGATATTGACCCAATGGATGCGCATGCATGGCAGAATAATGTAATCCTGCTCAAGCTTATTTCAAGGTGAATACACTAGAAATCACTTCGCTTATTAGAATGTGTCATGATTAAGCACACACTGTACAAGAAGTGGAAAGCGAGATGCGAGAGTTGATGATGAAGAGATTTGCATGATAGAAGAGAAGATAAATATAGATTAAAAAATAGAATATACATGTTGACACGCAATAGACAATGCGTGTGTGTTGTTGTTTTTTTCTGTTGTTTGTTTATTTAAACTGTTCTTGTGTCACATGTTTATGAAATTGAATACTTACTTCATTTATGTTATCGATGTCAAAAACTGAATTGTCATCGTGACAATTTAGTTTAAAGTCTGAGTGTACATTGTAGCTTCAGAAATGAATGAATCTAAATTACAAAAAAGAATTCTCTTGCAAATGCATTTCCCTTTGTGCCACACAGAAGTAGCATTGCCTGGAGTTTTTGAATGTAATCCATTTAATTCATCCTCATGAAATGCATCATGATGCAGTATTGAAACGAAAGTAGTGGTGAAGTTTCGTCTTAATTTAGCCAATTCCCACGTCAACTGCGGGTTACTCACATTTGTTGTTGTTGTTGCTGCTGCTGCTGCTGCTGCTGTTGCTGTTGCTGTTGCTGCTGCTGCTGCTGCTGCTGCTGCTGTTGTTGTTGTTGTTGTTGTTGTTGTTGTTGTTGTTGTTGTTGTTGTTGTTGTTGTTGTTGTTGTTGTTGTTGTTGTTGTTGTTGTTGTTGTTGTTGTTGTTGTTGTTGACCACTTCTCTATTAAGATCACCTTTATAATAAGACCAATTCTGACGATCTCAAACCTTCATAAAGCTACCAAAATGAATCTATGTATAGAGACCGCCTCTCTATTGAAACCACATAGGGCTGGTCCAAAAGGCGGACCTAATAGAGATGTTATGCGTACTGCATATTAAAACTTTGTTTTACATATATGCGTATGCAAATGAATCAAATAGAAAAAACTACTTCAAAAGTGCTCAAAAAAGTTCTAAACATGGCCAAAGTAAATATCTATTGCCCATGATTCAACATTGATATGGTGACGCTGTGCTCCGTTTTTACTTTTACTTTTAATCAAATATAGCCATTATGTCAATTTGATGGTCATATTTCAAACAGTGCTGAAACTCTAGTGGAAAAATAAAATGAAATTTGATTAAAATAGCTCTCTGGAAGGTAAACGTTAATGGGTAACATGACAAAATTGGACACAGTTGATGTTCAATAGACATGTAGGGATTGCGCCACAGTTGAATGTTTTCTTACAAAGCATTAGCAAAGCTACATCTATTGCAGAAACTGTTGAAAATGGCCCAAAATGGCCCCATGCAAAGCACACTTTTATTGGCAATGGGCCCAAAATCGAAACACTTAGGTGTGGCATCATACCACATATGAGTGTAAAGTTTGACCAAAATCGGTTCATCGGTAAAAGCTTTAGCTTGTCCGGATATATGTTTACAAACATAGTTAGTTAAAAGCAAACACAAGGCTTTGCTGAAGCAATGCAATAATAATGTACGCATTTAGGCTGTATTCTAGTATGTCTTATTTAATAGTTAATCAAATTGATCCCACACCAAAAAGGAATTATCTAGCTACTAACCCCCCCATTCCATACAGCGGCATATGCCGCGGCGGCGGGGGTATACCGTTTTGTTTTTCTTTGTTTTTTAAATAAATTTCAACAATTGCGGGGGTCATGCCCTGGTGATGTCGCCCTCAGTGCATTTGAAGCCGCCAACGAACCCCGCCCACGGTGCTTTAAACCGCCGACGAACCCCGCCCACGGTGCTTTGAACCGCCGACGGACCCCGCCCATGGTGCTTTAAAGCCGCCAACGAAGCCCGGCGGTGGCGGCGAGATCAAAGGGAATCCCCTACCGGACAGCACTGGCTTGGACGGCACCGTGAGACCTTTTAGGAGAAGTGTCAGGAAAAGTGGTCGCGGCGTGGCTTTTTGGCGCTGACGGCTACCCGCGGTGCCCCATTTGTACCTCCGGCCCCAGTATATTGTCTTTTTCGTGCCGGCCCTTGCCCTGTTGACCTCAACGCGGCGTGTTAAAGAAAAATATTCAAAAATATTCAAAAAATGCTATTTTTAGTAACAAAAATGCGCCACAGCGGAGTATGCCGCTGTATGGAATGGGGGAGGGGGTAAATAAATAGTATTCACTAAAACTTTTGAAACTTGCTAATATTACCTCAAAACATGTCAGCAAAGTGTTATAACCCACGAACCACAATCTACACTAAACACATTACCTCAACATACCATCACATACCTCAACACAGTATCCCCCAACATAACGATCTACTACCGTTTATAAAATAATTATTATGTAGATGTATATAGAAAATGTGATGGGAAAACCATAATGATTAGTAATGGACATCGCCAACTGATATTTTCTCTTTATTGAGATCTCCCACACTATATATTATGAAAACACACACCAAACTAACAGCTACATTTTGTTCTCGTTCGTTCGTTTAGAGAGCCGAGATAATAGCTCAATGAATAACCCCATATTATGGCAACATCAACCCTTTTGAACATCCTCAAGAGTTTAAATTTCCTACATAAAGCACTCCATTACTGTGACATTAATTTATCAATGATGTGCCCCTTTTACCGGGTGACGAAAAGCAGATTACTTGGAAATTGAATTCCTGTCATAAGCTAATCAGAAAATTTATAGTTTAAGCTTACATCTTAGAAATGGAGAGTTTTAAAACATAAATAGCAACCGCCATCACAACGTCATTCCCATTTGGTGACATTGTGGTTTTTTTTTAATCAAGTTTGGCAGCCATACATGTATTTACCAAAGCATGCACTGAGTTCATGAATACAGCACCTGAAGCAGTTACACGTTTCTTCAGTACAACATTTAGAACAGGATGAAAACCAAAATGTTTACCCATGAATCTAGAACATTGATGTAAAGAGTACGTTCCACTTTCCTTCAGGTCGAAATGATCTGCTATATCCATCTTGATTCACTGGCAGAATCAGGTTTTGGGGAAAAAAGGGCGCACGTAATGAATCTGAGGGGTTTAGTACTGGCGACAGATGGCGGAGATGCCTAAAACACTATGAAAATTAACTACTTTGGGAGAGAAAGAGGGATGGGGCCACCCTGCATGCGTCCTGGATCTGCTTATCGATTACTATGTTGGTCAATATGTCTAGGAGAATAGTAATTCTAGCTAGTTCAAGTTGATTGTCAAACTCACAGCAGGCGCTCACTACCAACTAGTTTATTATCGATAACTTCCATTATAAATATAAGAATAAGATTAAATAATTAATAACGTAACTGTAAAAACATATTGGATGAACACAGGTTGCCTGCTCATTTGTAACGGGAGCAATTTTTATTTCAATATCTTATAGATCATAAACATTTGGCCATACAACAAGAACGAAAAAAACATTGCCAAGAACATAGCACTATTATTCAAATGGCAGGAACCAAAAGTAGACTAAAGTACACGCCAGTGAATGCATTCGGATGCTGGGGCTTCATAATGTGCCCTGACGGGCAAGGTAATTCGGATGTATACATATTAATTTCGTACACCATAAAACGGATTATCTTGTATTACATTTAAGTGACACAACTATTGGCTGTGCAATTTCCACCCAGCATTGTACCCACTGCCGCGCACATCTCCATGGAAATGTTATTGAGAGTAATGCACTCGACCTACAAAGAAAACGACTCAAAGGGACAAGAAGCTTACAGGACAAAGAACATGATTATATCATGATAAAATCACTCATACGCTGAATAGAATTGTGATACTCGTTGCGGGATGTGCCTATCGGTGAGTTGTCCCTTTTGGTGAGTTGTCCCTATTGGTGAGTTGTCGCTATTTGTGAGGTGTCCCTATTCCTGAAGTGTCCCTATTATTGAGATGTCCCTATTGGCGTGGTGTCCCTGTTACTGAGATGTTCTTTATTATTAAGGTGTCCCTAACAGTGAGCTGTCCCTATTGCTGAGTTGTACCTATTGCTAAGGCGTTTTACTGTCTTGTGATTTTCAGCGTTGCGGAACATGCATCATGTTTTGTTTTTTTCATTGCGAATTAATCATCCCTACACCCGTTACAATTGAAAAATAGCGTGACATACATGTACGTGTTTTGCATCACATCACAACATTGTTCACGCTAACATTCATATTTAGCAGACACAAATTGAGCAACTGTGATTAATGGCAAATCTATAACCACAGATTCCAGACATATTTGCAAACGTCGGTGCTTTAAGATATGTCAACACAATGCATAGTATTCCCCATTGCATTGTATTTTCAAGGGTTATCAGTCTGGGTCATACCAAAAGCATTATACATTGGTTCATTGCAGACAGCGAATACATGTAATCATTGAGCCAACTATGTCGGGCGGCAATCAGTCTGCTGTGAAAGCAGACCTGTGCTGAATTCATGTCGCAATTTTTATTGCTGATCATAATCTGCGCTTGCACATTTTACTATATATGCACAATTTTAAAGTACTATTGCAATCTTCCCATTAGCCATTCGATATCTTGACCTGCTTTACCTTGACCCAGTTGTGGGGTATAAAAGCCCGTTTGCATTGTGAAAGGGGTTCGTTTTTGTGATGGTGATTTAGTATAGAAGACTGCAGTTTGTGGAACCTTGTTATTTATAGTGATTATTTAATATGGTTAGTAATAGTCTTGAATTGTAGCTTCCTTCATTATATTATTCTCAACAAAACCAGTGTAAAAATCGCTACAATGTGTATTTCTGAATCTGTAGAGTTACCATATCATATGCGTGAATAAACTCCGTCAAAAATATTTTGCTATATGTGTTCTCAGATTTTTACTCTGGCTGTGGCCAACCGTCCAATGCACACCTTTACATGGTTTCCCCGAAAGTTTCCTATCAAAGAAAATATGGCAATATAGTTACATGCCATTACATGAAACCTTTGAAAATATGTGCAACAAACCAAGAAAATCAGTAAAAAAAAAACACTAAAACCTGTTCATTTCGAATTGTCTCTGCTGGCTAGTTTCGTGTCCATACACTGCATTCTGACCACATATACATGTATCCGTTGCTTACCTCAAATCATTGCTATATTAGGCATCTTACCGCTACCCCCTAAAGATTGGAGTTAATTATCTCCTACTGTAGGCCCTTGCATAAACATCCCCCATAGCCATGCATAAGCTGAGAGCCGGGACAGTTAGCATGACGGAGCACTCAATAAAGTGCATATAGCAATGCGCCAGGAGACCGGTGGATGCCAGCCAATGGGACTTTATAAGCCAGAAATAATGGCCGTGGCTAAATGAGTGGAAAGGTCGCCTCTGATGTGGTCTCCAAGGAGCGGTCTTTGTGACAGGCAATAGTTTGGTTGTTTGTACGACCATTTATGTTGGTGAACTCCATATGACATGCTGTTTATAGTAGTAGACACGTGGATGGTGCTACTTCTGTGCACGGGCAAAGTTTTTAGGAGTATAGCACGTGTTGATATGCAATGCTTTATTAACATTTTAACCTGTTTAGTCCGTGCAACAATAGATGTAGAAATGTTCTACAAAATGCCAATATATCCAGCCTAATATGGTTCACATGAAAAATCCTACATATTAGAAACATAAACACCTCTGAAATATCTATTCAAAATTGACCCATCTTAAACCCTATGTCTTGCAGTGCCATCTGTCGAGGCGTAGCCTTCACACGTTGGTATTTATTTGTGAAGTGTTAATGTTAAATGAACTATGAAAACTGAGACCCATAAAGATCACTTTAGCTCAGCCCCAGGGTTTTGTGCGACGCCACCCAGCAGAAATCCGCCATAAACACCCATTACGCCACCAGCGACCTCTACCGTGGAATACAGATGGCAGTCACTTGCATTGCTGGCATTTGTCATTCGCCACACGTGCTGACAAATGTGGCCATTGTAGTGGGTTACCAAAGTACCCTTTAAAGTGTACGATCATCATCTTTTCCCCTTGTTGTGCCACGAAGTTACTTCCGGGTGTAGCAAACAACAGAAACAACAATCCCATCTCAAAACATCACAGATGTATTATCATTTTAACACCAGGTCATTAGTATAGTTATTGATCATTATTGATCATCAATTGATCATTTCTCACATACTTGCAATGGCAGCACATTTAGCGCACAATGCTAATCACTCTTTCAACCCAATGGATTGTATCTAATTAACGTGTAGGTGTCCCAAAGCTCTGTGCAAATATCTAAGTATGAGTTCGCTCAACACCCACAACCAGACCCAACTGGGAATCGTACCCATGACCTTCTGGTCACGAGTCCAACTCCCTATCCACTAGGCCATAGAAGCACACGTAAGCTCTCTATGAATGTAGATTCTACATTCGGACCAGTTTTCCTACATGCGATATTTATCTCCGGCTGGGAGTTAATATGGTTCTTGACAAACTTATTAATGGACGTTGGAAGTTTCGTTCAGTATAGTGACTAATCTCAGAAGGTTCGAAGTCTAGAATCCGCCGATTAACTATTATAGCCATCAAGAGCAAACAGGACGGAAGGTAGACAATTACCATTACGTGTACTTCGGTTAAAAAATGTAGTAAAGCATCACAGCTAAGTACTACTTAAAGTGGAGTAACAAATAGTGCCCCCCTTGGGAATGTGTCTCCATTAGTAAAGCAAATGTAATAACACTATATTACGAACGCGAGAAGGCAAAAGTAAGTAGTTCCTATTAGTGAGAGCCCAAAAGAGAATCTTTACTCTATGCAGCATTGCATAAGATACCCACATGCACTCTTTGAAATAGCATACACACCCCACATACCCCCACTAACAGCTTCATAATGGTACAAATACCCACATCAATTGTACAAGAAGGGAAAAAAATGATGAGAAAAAAATGTAGCAATTACGTGTCTGGTGATTGAAAGCACAAGAGGATACGAGAGTCACTCTGATAGTTATTGGTTTCACAGAGAATCCTGCTCTCCAAATGAGTTGTATTGAGACGATTCGGTATAATGACGGGTGGCAGGAAAACGGGACGGTTCGGCGTAATTTCAGGACGATTCGCTGTAATTAGGATTCGGCGTAGTCGACACCGTACGAACTGCCGTTTGTTTCGCAATAGCTTGAGTGCTTGGACTTTTGTGGCCTACGTTATTCAGAGGTAGTTAATGGAATGGAAGCTGGGATGATCGAGGATTCCATAGGAAATGCATCTGTCCAATGTTGATTGGGAGGGCCTGGGTGCATGATGAGTTTACAAATTTAGGGATCATTTTAGAAGTAGGTCAAGTGTATTTGTATGAGCTTTTGACAGTATTGTTTTGAAATGTGTGTGGCTTGAAGGAGGCGTGTGATTGTTGAAGATTTGGTAATTAGTTAAAACATATAAAGGAAAACGTGTCTTGTTTTCAACTTGTTTCAATTCAACGTTAATACACTAATCTCCCATAAAGCTATATACAGTGGCTTAAGAAAGAATATTTGTTGACTTAAAAAATGAATTCCGTGTGTTGAATTTATAATGAATGACAATATGAGCAGTGTGTAAATAGGGATGGGGAATATTTTTGTGATGATAAAGCCTTATTATTAAACCACGCCAGTTTGTTTTATACAAAGCTTTATATGCAAACATTCACAATATTATTAGTCCTATATAGGTTACAAAGCATGGAACATTGAGAAAAGGGGCAGCTAAAGATACCCCCACCCCTTCCGCACGCACATACACACAAACTAAAAGACGAGTCTCCCTCAAGACAACACACCTTTTCTCGTCGTCAAATAGGCAGCTAACAATAGATTTAGGTATAATTACTTGCAGTTTCAATAATTGGCAATGGGAAAGTCAAATCTCGGTACTGGTGGGGTGATAATACTTATATGAATAATTGTATATATTTTGAGTGATAATAGAATTGATAATACTTATGCTATACGCCAATATTGTCCATTAGGCCTACTCTTTGTTTACTTCATAGGCGTAGCGTATAGCGACATTGTCATTATAGTCAATGAAACTAATCTAAACCGCACTTAGATCTATAGCAAAAAGTTGCATGTGCAGATAGAAAAGAAGAAAACTATAATTCAATTAATTGCTATTGCCAAACTCCATACGTAGTGCCGCACCAAGTTGAACAAACTATGCCCTAATTTCCCCAGTCACCATTTCAATTTTCTCTACAAATATGATCAAATGGGAACACGAGCAATTTATTTTGCTTTATGATACATATAAAAGTCATGTGCAATTAGTAGGGCATGTACAGCCATTAATTTGATTTCAAGGAGAGATGGGGGTTAAAAAACTGCAATTTTGTACATTGCATACGTATGGCATGGCATAATGACGCCCTCTGTGACCTGTAGAAGGGTAACAAGCGGGACGGAGGTTGCATTACATGCCTAGATTATTAACAATCCACCGTGTTAAGGTAGACGGATCATTGGAAAATATTTTTGTGTGTCAAAAAATGATTTTTGCTCCATATAGTATAGTATACGGAGCACAAATTCTGAAAATATCAAAGTGGTTGCTCACTAGGTTATTTTACAACGCCTGCTCTGGTATAGCATGGGTCAACTATAGTTGTTCGTTTTCAACTAGACTTAGACATTCCCTTCGCAGTCTCATCAAAGATGTGTCTTTAAATGATAAAACGAGCTATACTACGTGTACATGTATGCACCAAGTATTTTTCACAGAGTCAACAGCATCCACAATATGTTATTCAAATATCAAATCACTAAAAATAGCACCTGGCAGCTTGTAACAAGATCACATGCTGTCTCTGTACGAAGGCACAGAAACACGTCTACAGATTTTCTTTAATACATGCTATTACATTTTTTGCAATAAAAAGAACAAGACGTAAGTTCAAATTATGAACACGCACGTCCATTTAGTTTTACACTTGCATAAAAGAATTGAAATAGGCGAACCGCCATGAGTTGCTTGTCTACATTTTTGTTGAATTAAATCAATGTTTTGCCTTTGAGTGTTGTAAAGCGGGTGTTCATGTTTTAATTTGTGTTTCGACAATATTGCTTATTGACTATTCATTGCTCTGACATTTCCGTCTGTCTGTTTGTAAGGCTTGTTACACCTCTACAGGTCACATCGTTTGAGTGAGTTAAAAACAGGTGCCGAGTCTTTGTGCTAGTTGGGTAGTCTGGTGAGTCTTATACAATGTACATATGTAACATTTCCTAGAACCAGAACAACACATTTTGAACATCTTTCACTGTCATGTTTTGTCATATCACCTATCTGGTGTCGTGCCAACACAAGATCAACCTCAATGGCATGATCAAAACATAATCAAAACCTTCCCAAGTGGGATTCTGATAGATCTAGAGGAAAAGGTTTAACAAACATCACAGCAGTTCTATATTTTATTTCTTACGCAGGAGTTATATACTTACGATTGAGATGAGACCTTGAATTACTGTGAAAGTATTTTTAATGTATATCAATTTTTCATAGAGGCCTAAGTGGGATCTGGCAATAGAGAGTAATTGTATTGTGTTTGAGCAATTTTTCAACCTTTATATGTGACAGCACCCGTAAACGTAACGAACGAATACGGCTAGCAGACGGTCCCTGCTTAGGTAGGGGGAGGGGGTACAAAGAAGTGGGATGTGTGGGAAGCAAAAGTTATCTAAAAATATGGATCTAGGAAAAAGTAAAAAAATGGGGATGTGGGGTTTCAATGAAGTAAGATGTGGGAAAAACGCTTTAAAAATGTGTGTGATATCGGGGGGAAAGCCCGGGCGCAGGTACTATTTTCAAGGTGCAAAGTAGGGGGATCGGGTGTTTTTTCATTCTCCTTGGACATGGGACATGTACTTTTTTTCAGCTGCTGAAACCCCATCTCGACATGAGCGAATCGGTACAAATTAATCACGCGAATTTACATGGGAGGTGACGCAGACATTTTTTTATGAATAGAGGTCATGGGACATCAGTTCTTTTTCGTCGTATCAGCAGGGGACAAGACCTTTTTTCAAACGAGTTTTTCTATATGCATCGGTCACCCCTGTCTGTTAAATATTGCACCGTCCTTTAAATCTCGTGTAAACAGTGATGACTACAGCCGCTAGTATAGGCCGTCTCGAATGTATTATATAGGCATATTATTATGTACTGCATATACGCATAATGATACATATATTGAAAACATTATATAGAAATCTACGGAACCACAGGAGGCGCATATGTTTGCTTAGGACCATTGAGTAGGAGTTGGTACATAGTTGTAATCGAATACTGTCCTGTCTGCACAATGCAGACCAGACTGAACTTCTGCAGTTTTGAGACAACTTAGCACTCACCGGCATCAATTCCATTGCTAAAATTATGTAAGTATTTGTATACTTGTCAGTTAAAATGGTCCTTAATGGACGCGTTAATTATACTGTTAAAGGCCATTTTATATTGTTGTTTCCAGCTGGGGTTTGGGACCATAATCATTGTATCAAAACCGATGAGTAGGCCTACATGTGAAGAATAGCGACTAGATTAACATTTTCTGGATGAGAATACGTTGTCAGCTGAGTTAATGGAATCGTCCTAGATTAGCAGGATATTTGTACTATTATATACTAACTCTATACTACTGGATTTAAGATGCACTTACACAAAGGTTTCACATAGCATCCGCCATGCTTCTTTAATACATGATATAACCCTACGATGGACGGGATGACTGGGGTGATCCGCTACCAAAGGCTCGTTCTACACAGAAGACAGCTCTTAATTAACATAGGCAGATCCAGGCAGGAGAGGTGGGGGCGGCTTTTTCCACCATGTACCAAAATCCAAAATATCTTATTTTGCCATTTTAGTGATCGATCGCGCATACGAAACCCCAGAGATAACTTGAGTGCCCCCCCTCTGAAAACCTGGATCTGCCTGCGATTAAAGCGTCTCGCATACAGCGGGCGTCTGTCGATAGCTGACAGACATTAGTTTATGTTTGTAGCTGGTGTGAAACAGATAGCCCCTATACGTCTTTCACATGAATACACAGGTATTGCCCGTACTAAAAATGTTAAGATAAAACAGAGAAACATTACATAAAAACACGTACCAATGCAGTATAACATGGCACATAAGATTAAATCATGCGAGAAAAAACCTGTTGTTGCAAGAGATTTGCCTCCGTGTACCCAAAAGTGACGCGAGTTATAACATCTTGTACATTGTGTATGTAGCAGGGTTTTTTTTACCTTTGCAAGTCTTTTTTTACTTTACATCGAATTCTATTTTGTTACTGATTGGGTTTAAGAATTATTAAGACCTTTTAATACTTGTTGCAGAATTATGTGAAACGGGCATCACTATAGCATAAATGTAAATAACTGTAAATGTGGTGGTTTATAGCCATGATTCTAGTGCTCTCACGACTTTACATTCACACCAGGTCATTGGCATCCTTATCACACTATATCTTTCTCAAATCCCCGGGGAGCATACAGCACATCGCTACCGTTAGTAGCGCAGACGTTCTGATCACTCACATTCGGGTTCACTCGCCTGACCTGTGCCTATTTAAAATGTGGGTACCACGGAGCAGTGTGCAACCTGTTAGAGGTACGTTTGGTCAACACTTACCACCAGACCCGACTCATCACGAGTCCAACCCCCTATCGACTCGACCACGGAAGCACACATTACCCTTTGACGTTCCCCTGAATAATAAACAGTCTATTCATGAGCTAGTTATTAGCATTAATACTACATTCACACACACAAAGAAACTAAACATTAAGAACCTAGTAATGTGTAGAATCAACCCCCACCACCCCCTCACCCACTAAAGACCACGTGAGTTGGTACTTTCGAGTTGACAAGTCGCAGCTACAAGTTGTGGTTATTCGATACCACATAACAACTGGGAAATATATCTGTTAAAAATTGCATGCAGCGTACATAAACCCGGACATAAACGAATGGTTTAATATATATCTATCAATCTTATTAATTTGGGAGACTTTTAGCCTGTT
>CM032661.1:34696214-34703231 GCA_019095985.1 Streblospio benedicti
TCCATATTTTTTGCAAAGTACTTTCAATTCCAGACACGCATATGTGTAATGCCTTGAAAAACAATCGTGTTTAATTTTCAATATAGGTTTTTGGATGCTACCGGTGTTGTAGTTTCTGCCGATCACCCCAACAGAAAGAACCTGGTGGCTTTTGGCGCTGGACTGAGAGTCTGCGCAGGGCAGACCTTTGCCATGGCGCGCATGTTTCTCATCCTCACTATGTTTCTGCAGAAGTTCTCCATATTACCGTGTGGTGAACTGGCAACATATGATACGAGGGATATCGAGAAGATATTAGAGCCACCTCCCTATAAACTTAAAATTCAAGCAAGGTTTTAGATATTTTACAGTTATCTCATTTGAGTTGGGTATTACTGTTCGTACCAAAGTAGAAGACAACATAAGTCTAAATAACTTCAAAAATACCTTTTACTATTATTACAAATTTTCACAGTATCAATGCTCCTTCGTGTGAAAATGGAACGACATTGATGTGTGGGGAATTATCAAAGAGAGAAGTCTTGGTTGTACTCTTCATTTATTACTGTACAAGAGCGTGCTCTCACGGCGTGCATGTCATTATACATTATATTTCCATGCTTTGTCCTGAGGGCTGAGTCATTTTTAAGGCCGGCGGGGTCAGAATTTTTCTCCAAACCTTGTTTAAATAGTAATATTGACAAAATAAAATATGTATTAATTTGTTTACGTGAAGGCTGCTTTACCTATTTTTATTTTATAGTCAATATATCGTTGTATAGCTATAATAAAGCATTTAGAATTTTTGAAATAATGTGTTCTTTATAATAAGTTGTCACTTAAAATATAAAGACACAATATCATAACTGTAAAATTAGTCCTTTGTGATTGCCATTTCGTCAGAATTTTGTAAACAATCCCAAAATCTGAATTTTAAAGTAATCATAGCAACCAGAAGGGCCACAGTCTGTCCACAAATTATCATTTTCACTCTCACTAATACAATTCAGAAGCCTGGGGTTTCACTTTAACACAGTAGCCAATATGATCATGTTAAGCGAGGGGCACATTCCACCGCAAGGTGGGTCTACAGCCTGTCTACTGCCACAAACGCATAGAAAACGTGAGGATCCGTGAGTGTACAGTGCTGCAAACGTACGTTTTTTTCAAGGACGTACGGTGGCCGCAGAAGAAGTTTGGTTTGCCAAACTTTTTCTACGACCACCCTACGTCAAGGTCTGACCGCAAGGAGGCAGTGCGTTGACCTTACGTTAAACACAGAGGATTTATCCGCACGTATTCGGCACAGATACAGTACTGGGGCTGTGCGTTACCTGTACCATGAACGTGCGGATCCCGTACTTTTGTAATCACACGGTGCGTAGGACGTAAGCTATACGCAGGTACATCGCACGTTCTATGCAAGTTGAGGGCACGGCCACCTCAATAAAAACCACTCCCTGTGCTGACGCACTCATAACGCACGGAGCCCGTGCGTATGTGCCCACAACTGTACTTTTGTCAATGCTTGCGGAAAACGCTGTAGACGCCATAGACCTCAGCAAGCCTTGCGGCCACCACCGCCGCAAGTTGGAATGTGCCCCTCGCTTTACCAAGTACTTTATAGTTATACGGTGTGTAGAAATTCAAAGCCCACTTTAATTCCATTTGTCTAATTCATAAAGATACCCTTTTATTTTAAATTACACGTTTCGACTCCAATTATGGCTCGCACTAACTAGCGAGGGGCACATTCCACCGCAAGGTGGGTCTACAGCCAGTCTACGACCAAAATCGCTACACTTACCCCTCTCATCGACGCAAATTCAGAAATTTAAGGATTAATGTCATGAAGATAATGATAAGTTGCTTCAACGTTATACTCTCAGTCTAACTATAAAATGATGTAATAAGAAATGGTGATACCTACGCTAGGCACCATGCTATAGTGATATTGTGTGAATCAGTGCAAACTGCAAACTGTACATATTGGTGGATCACACTCAGCAGAGTGGACATGGCGCTTCATTATTTTGAGGTTAACATTGAGTCGATTTCTTGACGAAATCACCAGCTCTCACGGCGACTATGATAATTACACAGTCGTCAGAGACTAGTCTTTCAAAAGACCTTATATCTAATAGTTGTTTCCTCTATTATTAGAAAAAAACGTAAACCATATAAGAAATGCAAAGAAGTGCAAGTGTAATTGTGACAGCCTCTAGCTCTAATTTATATAAGGTCTTTTACAAAACGCTAGGAATCGCACAGATATTAAATATACAGCCTCAAACATACTGGCCTGTTATAGCCTTTAAAACCAGAGTGTTCACTAGCAGCAGCTGCAGAAGCAGCCGCATGCATGGGTGATTTACCAGGTAAGGATTAGGGAGCGTTCACAATTGACGTCAACCCTGAAGGGAGAGAGGGGGGTCAGCGAAAGTTGACGAAAGTTGACACGGGGAGGGGGGGGTCAGCTAAAGTTGACGGAAGTTGATGGGGAGTGGGGGGGGGGGGGAAGTTGACACCAACTTTGTACATTGAAGTAACTTAAATTTGTATCTTAACTTCTCTAGTAAAGTTACCATTCTATCATTCCGTGCAAAAATCACCGCCGCAAATAACCCACGCTGATTGGTCAATCAGCGTGCTCAATTTTGCGATGGAAAACATGCTCCAAAAAAAACCACGGCGCTAGTCTAAACTCCTCACAATATCAATACAGCCGCTGACGACGCAAGGCGTGTTCCGTGTAGTGGAGAGCAACAGTTTAGACTAACGCCTCCGCGCGCTCAAAACAAACGAAATTGACGTCTCCGCCCGCGCGCTCAAAACAAACGAAATTGACTGGCAATGAGAATGTTATAATATGATTTATTTTAAAATAAAATGGATTTTAGTCATGATAGAATGGTGATTGACCACTCGATTGTCGTGTCAATCGCAAAATTGAGCATGCGTTTGGGTAAATCAGACGTCAGCATGCTCAATTTTACGATTGACACGACAATCGAGTGGTCAATTCCTACAATTTAGGACTAGATTTATACTTGAACAGTAACACTGGCAACATTTGTAGTAGAATAGAATGAGAACATTGGGATATCATATAATTCAAATGGAATATAGCTTGAATCGGTGATTTAAGCCAATTTTGGTCATCTTGGTTACATTTTTAGAGCAATGAAGAACTGTTTCTTATGCAATTTGCTAGCCTATTTCAAACAGCATGTGCTTTTTTAATGATTCAGTGTACGTATCATAATGGATAAAAAAAAAATATAAAAAAAAAACATTATATCAGCAATCAATAAGTATATCCACAAAATTACAAAAGAAGAAAAGACATCCAGAAGAAGGCTGTTGAGTTGTGGAAGAAGGTGAAATGTAATGAGTAAGAAAAAGGGGGGGGTGTCATGAAGTTGACGAAAGTTGACACGGGGGTGGGGGTGGGAGTCTTATGAAGTTGACGAAAGTTGACGAGGGGGGGGGGGGGTCAGAAAGTGCCAAAATGTGGTTGACGTCGATTGTGAACGCTCCCTTAGCCAAGACATTAAGTATGTGATCTTGATCAAAGCTTCTCTATTACAAATGAACAGTACCACATGCTTAAACGGCAAAATACCTAGCTACAGCTGCTCTGAAAATAGATTGCTGCTCTAAAATTTTAAGTCATGCGCTTTTAGTTAATGACGTTACGTTTGCAAAACTTTCAGCAAGGTTGACGTCATACAGAAGTTTTTAGAATAGGCCTTCATGTCAGATCATTTAAAGGCCGTTTGACAGACGGCAAAATGTTGCTGCATAATTTTATGCACATTTACGTAGAATGATGAACTACAGGTTGTAAATTTACTTTTCTTTTCATACTGAGCAAAGTCGTCAGGTGAAGTCGTGATAATTTAGAGTTAATACATTTAACGGTGGAAATATTTCTGATATATCATTTGGTATTTTAGGGAATCAGATTTACAAAACCACTACGAACTTTTGTGTATTCTCAATCATGGAGCTATGCTAAAATATTTGACAGAAAAGAATCATCAACGTCATGAAATCATGAGTAGGCAACATTCGTGTAAATGTTTTCGTGTGTGTGATTTTCATAAAAAGTTTTCAACTTCCGATCATGTTTTATTCCACTGATGGGCAGATATTTATCGACAATAAAGCCAAATCTACGTATGTGTATGACTTTAATACAACATGTGTTGTGTGTAAGGAACAGGGTGAACATGCCTTTGTAGAGAGACTGGTTGTGTGAGCGAGTTTCATTTCTGGGTATGGTATTTTTGATATTGGGTACATGTGAAGGCAAAGAAAAATGGACGTTTTCTATTTTGTATGTCCTGCTCGAGGGAGTTGGACGATCTATCCATAGATTCCATGACAATCGGTGTCACCAGTATTTGACTCTACACTAGACTAGAAGTATATGGATGGTTGACACAAATAATTTGTGTCTGGCGTTTGGCAATATCAAATAATAATTCATGTCACCGCCTGATTTTTTTGTACTCTCCGTCAATAGATTATAAGATGTTAACATTGTAATTAGTATATTGACGGGAAATAACCACCCAGTAAAACTAGTGGCACATCACTTGGTTCTAAATCAATGTCACAGTGCTGGGGTGGAGATAACTAGCTATTAACAAATAATTACTGTATATTTTGATTTGAACATTGCAACGAAAATTGTATTTCTGCCACTGGATTATTTAGCATCTATTTCAGATTTTTTTTGTCCGCCATCATTGTATTGGAACAATGAAACTTCAATAACGAGTCCCCGTAAACAGTAGCATTATATTTTTGTGGAATATTATTGAAATGTGAGGAAAGTAAGACAACCGGGATGGTCCACAGCTTTGATTGTAGTTTTAAAGGCATAAATAATGCATTTATTACTATAAATACAAAAGCACACATTGAATTCAATAATTTATTATTATCATCCAATTAATAAGAATAGTGATAAATTCCATTCAATTTTTCAACTGTAAAGTAATGGTCACTTATTGATAAAAAATACTTTATAATTATATCGTCTAATCAATATGTACAAAAATAACCAAATGTAAGCATCTTGAACTATCAATTCAACATATACACATAAACAAGAAATGAGGAACAATATTCACACATACACACCATTACTAAAATTGTGAAATTCTACATTCATTTTTCTTGCCATGGAATGTGTATAATTCAGAAGTATTACAGTGTTTAGCCGCCTAAAGGTAACAGAGAAGCTCATGAGAATAGTGGACTTGGTGACAAATGTAAACAGGACAATGGCCAGAGAAGTTTTAATATAGTATTTATCAAGGAGCATATAAAACTCAAATAAAATATGAAACAGTATGTTTTATTGTGCAAGCATAATTATTATTGTACAAAACTAGCAAAATATAGACAAGATAAAGAAATTTTCATTTTGAAGGTACAAAGGGCCCACAAAAATAACACTTAAATTCTGCATTTCAAGCACCACATCATCATCACCCTTGTTTTAAGCATAGCTTTATAGTTTCATTTTCAAAGAGCTGGTATCTCAATACTTCACTTGATATTAAGTTAGTTGAAATTTAAGTTGTTCGTTTGAATTTGAGTTGATAGTTTTCTTGATATTGTTTTGTTATTGTTTTTATTCAGTAGGAGCGTGAGTTAAAGGTAAGTTTTAATTCACGTTCTTTAGTTTGCTTATTTGTTGATTTTTTTAGTCTGATTATGTCATGTTATTTCTGTAATTATCATTGTGTTACGCTAAGTTTAGTTAGTTTGAGTTGTCTGGTTATAAGGTTTGCCTACTAATACTGCTTTTCATGCTGTGATATCTTATGCTAGGTTTGGATTTACTTTTCTGTGATAACTATAGTTTTTGTGTGACTTAGAATGTATGTTTTCTTTTGTTTTTGTTTTCAGCAGTTTTTTTCATGTGATGACCCCTTATAGAATGCTGGTAGATGTGTGGCTAGGGGGATAAGAAGGAGACGCCCTTGTTGGTCAGCCGAGTCACAGTTGCAGTGGATGTTTTGGTGGTGGTCAGCTACACAGGTTCACAGACAGTGTCAGAGTAATTGATGGAGAAGCTGAGATTAGAAGGTTTTTGCTAGTAACCCATGTCACACGTGTGGAATTTGCAAAACCCTTGTTTTAAGCATAGTTTTAAAGTTTCAGTTTCAAAGAGCTGGTCTCTCAACACTTCAATTGATATTAAGTTAGTTGAAATTTAAGCTTTATATTTGCTTATCTCTTTACATTTTTTTCTTGAAGATTTTAGTTTTTGGGGTTTTTTAGTTATTTTTTATGTTTCATGATTTTTATTTGGTTATCTCTTTTGTATTTTTTTCTAATTTTCTTATTTCATGATTTTTTAAGTTCTTTTTCATATTTTATGATTTTTATTTGCTTTTATCTTTTAAAATGTTTTCTTGAAGCTTTGTAGTTTTATGTTTGTTAGTTTTAGTTAGTTTTCATATTTTATGATTTTTAATTGGTTTTCTATTTTGGATTTTTTTCTTTTGGTTTTCTCTTTTGTAATTTTTTGTCAAAGTTTTCTTATTTTATGATTTTTTAAGTTCTTTTTCATATTTTATGCTTTTTATTTGATTTTCTCGTTTAGATTTGTTTTCTAGTTTTCGTATTTTATTATTTTTTAAGTATTTTATGCTTTTTATTTGCTTTTCTCTTTTTATTTTTTTACAGTTTTATCGTTTTATGTTTTTTTTCTAATTTTCTTATTTTTTTTTATTTTTTTATTTTTTTTTCTATTTTATCATTTTTATTTGCGTTTTTCCTTTGAAATCTTTTGTCAAAGTTTTCTTATTTAATGATTTTTTAAGGTTTTTTTTCATATTTTATGATTTTTAATTGCTTTTCTCTTTTATATTTTTTTTGAAGTTTTTCATTTTATGATTTTTTTGTTATTTTTTATGTTTTGATTTTTATTTGGTTTTCTTCTCCTTTAGATTTTTTTCTAATTTTCTTATTTTATGATTTTTTAAGATTTTTTTTGTATTTTATGATTTTTTA
>CM032661.1:34703331-34858807 GCA_019095985.1 Streblospio benedicti
TTGTAATAGTGTTAAAACATCACTCACACTGTTTTAACACTATTCACATCCACTTTGACAGTCCAGCAGGAGGATCATTGTTTGATTTATTAGTTTCCAGAAATTAAGCTTGTAACTGGTATGTCAGATTTAAAATAGTTTTGATACCAATGTGTTCATAAACATTATTCTTGCACTTATTAAAAATGTATAGCATTCGGTATATATTGATTGAAAGGACAAAGACAAAATTAACCCTCATGGTTAATATCGACTGTAGGAATTGACCACGAGATTGGAGTGTCAATCGCAAAATTGAGCATGCTGATGTCTGATTTACCCGAACGAAGTGAGGGTAAATCAGACGTCAGCATGCTCAATTTTGCGATTGACACGACAATCGAGTGGTCAATCACCATTCTATCATGACTAAAATCCATTTTATTTTAAAATAAATAATTTTATAACATTCTCATTGCCAGTCAATTTTGTTTGTTTTGAGCGCGCGGAGACGTCAATTTCGTTTGTTTTGAGCGCGCGGAGGCGTTAGTCTAAACTGTTGCTCTCCGCTACACGGAACACGCCTTGCGTCGTCAGCGGCTGTATTGATATTGTGAGGAGTTTAGACAAGCGCCGTGGGTTTTTTTTGGAGCGTGTTTTCCATCGCAAAATTGAGCACGCTGATTGACCAATCAGTGTGGGTTATTGGCGGTGATTTTTGCACGGAATGATAGAATGTATAATATCCATGTCCGTACATTGGTCGATACCTTTAAACGATATGAGGACAATTAGGATAATTCATAACATTTTAAGTTAAAATAGTGAAATTCTGCCTGCACCTTCCGAATGCTGTCTGAGAGCCGATGCCACCAGCCGGCCATGCCCGATGCCTGGCTGGGAACCTGGTACAAATATCAAAGAATCAACTCGGAGGTCCATTAGAGACCTAAATGAGAGTAGGAGTTGTTACATGATTATGATCAACGACTGTCCTGTTTGCACAATGCAAACCAGACAATTAGTTGAACTTCTGCAGATTTCGACAATGTCAAGTTTTGAGATAACTTACCATTAATTAACCACCGTCAAATTCAATTGTTATGTACATGTATATGTACGTTGGTATACTTGTCAGTTAAATTTGAGCTTATTTGACACGTTAATTATATTTCTAAAGCCATTTTACATTGCTGTTCTCAAAACGATTTGGTTTACTTGTAAGTATTATCAAGACATCTAAAAAAATGCAGAATTATGTGAAACGGGCTACGGGCTTTACTATTGCATTACCCCTTGACGTTCCCCTGAATATTAAACTTTTTTTCAGGAGTTAGTTATTAGCTCTAGTATACATACCAGTGATGGATCCAGCGGGGGGGGGGCAACTTTGGGGCCATAAGCACCCCCGCCCCTTAAGCGGTCTAAAGCTCCCTTCCCTCACGTGCGCAAACCTACCCTCTCCCCCACCCCACCCATATACTCACACGACCCCGCTTTCTGTCAAGTTACCCCCTTCAGCCATATACTCACAAGACCCCCACCCCCATTCAAGCCAAGCCCCCCTGTCATATACTCACACACTCTCACCTTCTCTCAAACTCCGCCCCCCTTGAGCTTATTTGACACGTTAATTATATCATCAACATCCCCGTCCGCGGGTCTACGCCATGCCAAACACGCGAAACAAATATTTCATGCACATTCCCCTTTAAATCCAGGATTCATCACTGCACACACAAAAGAACTATACATTTAGAACATAGTAATATGTTCAATCCACCTCCATCCCCACCAACAACCTGCCCACTAACGCCTGCCTTTCGCATAAGCATTTTAGTCTGCATACGTGCAAAGGCCAATACATTTAGTGCATGGGCAAGAAAACCTTTTTGTACCACCTGAAGGAACAAAGACATATGATGTTGTTTTTTTATGATGACCACATTGGTATGGATATAAAGATTACCAAGTGGACTTGCAGCCTAGGCTCCATCATAACGTCAGATGAAATATCATTAATCATAAGTAACACTTACATTGCATATCGATATAAAAACAATAAGACAAATGGTATCATGATGTATCACTCTTTATGAGAGGTCGATTTTTTGTGTGTGAATAATATAATAATACATTATTGTGTTTGATAATTTGTTTTGATAGAATGACGTAATGTGTTATAATATATCTAATTTTTATACAGTTTTTTAATCATGCTTTTTTCAAAATGAACTCTCTCCTAAAATGTCTCATCTCGTTCCCGAGTCACGTGACTTAAGAACCAGGTCGTTTCCAAATTAAATATTTAGAAAGCTAGCATTGTTTGCTTGTCCTATTTAGTTTTGTTCACTTCAATTAGTCATAAGGCGGTTATCAGACTGACAAAATATATTTTGATACGTTTACAACATATTATCACGAAAGAAAAAGTTGATTCCAGAAACAGGAAAACGTTATGCTTGGATTATATTCTAATTTAAAATTTTGATTACTTTGCCTATCAACTTGTTTTAGAATAGTTATCAATACACACCATGTGTTGCCTATGGAGATTTGTAAATGATATTATTAAAATCAAATTGATTCAATATAGATTCTTTCATAACGAAAGATGATTCCTGGTATATTTTCATATAAAGATCCTTATAGTTTGATTGCTGACAAGACAACTCAGCCCATCCGCAAGTTCTGATGTGTATGCGAATGTGGAACGCAAGTCTTCTGCTGGTACCGGATTTTTTTAGTGAGGCTGCTTGTGCTAAACAAGTGGTACTAATGCAGAAGAAGGGCTCTTTCAAGACAAATACAGATGAACCACTTTTAAACCCGCTTTACACCATAGCGAATTCCACCTACGTTGCTCTACGTGCACTGGCGAACTGGCAAAGCCGTCAGGAAATTTTGAACATGTTCAAAAAATTTGAACGAACATTCAGTTTGGTTAAAGTTTGCTTCAAATAGTTATGCTGCGTCTACGGATCGCAGAACATTCGCATAAGTAACACTTCGTTTGGATCAGCAACTCGTCGCTCCATACATTTTTACTACGTTCAATGCCGCCACAATACGCCCAAGTTGACGACGTGACATAATACGTGCAGATGCGTTGCACGGGTTCGCTAATGATCGCTCAAGTAGAGCGGGTTTTAAAGAAAAAGTGCCTCTCATAGCGAGTGATGATGTATGATACACTAAATCAAAGCTCACAGCACAATCTTCTGAGTGTTGCATTATATATCCCAATTAGCTCCTATGCATTATTGTAATTAAGATAAATTTTAGCATATTTTTCATCAAATTGGTATTTTATCCTAAAAATCATGCAATGAATTTGTTATCATAAATATTTATGGCATGTCAGTTTATAACCTCTTGACTAAAGCAGAAAAAATGTTAGAGAGATATATATGCTGTGTTTTATTGATCTTATACAGAATGAAATTCGATTAAACTTCGTCAGAAATAGTTATGCTGTGTCAGAGCAATATCATATAAAATTAAAAGTTCATTTGACTTAATTACACCACCAAGGATACATTGGTCTTATTGGGCTAAATGTCATCCCAATACGCCCTTAATTAAGCACCAATTCGTGTGAAAGCGTGCCGATTTGCGTATGCGTCAAAAGCAGATTTCTTAAAATATTGATAATTTTATTGTGCAGCATTTTGTGATAAAATAGTTTAAATCTATGTGTGTGGTCATTCATGATGGATTATTTATTAGTTGCACCTGAATAATCAAACAGTTGCATTATGTCACCAAGGCCAGTGCGCCACAATATGACCAGACTTCATTGAGAATTTACCACAAATAGTCGTGAGGAATTTGGTACACAATAACTCGCATGTATATTCTGTTTGGACAGATAGTTTCTAAGAAGCTTATTAAGTCACAGTAACCAAGATTTGTAGCGTGAAATGTATCATACATAGCGACGCAACATGGAACTTACAAAGGAGGGTAAGTGACAGGAAAGATGCCTTCTTTTTCTTTTTCAATTGTAGGGTCTTGCATCATTGTTTTGTGATGATATATTTAGTAGTTAAGGTGTGTTGTCGAATTCAAAGTGGGCCTATAGAGAATAACTATCAAATATCCTATCAATGATTTCCCCAATTTTTACTACAATAGTATTAATTTTTCATAACTTACATGTATATATCACATTAATTTTATTGTATATTTATTGTCATTGACAGTTTTGTACATCATTATAAATGGTTACATTATTATATTATATTATTATACATGGTTAGATATTATACTTACTGTTATAATTTCAAATTTAAATTTAGTCATCTGTTAAATCTTATGGATGCATGCTATTCAATAAAACGTCTGTGTCGCACATACATTATGACCAAGAGCTGTGGATGCAATGTTTACAAATTAGAATTTTATTTTTGGAAAATTCTATTTACTTGGTGTACGGTACTTTGTTTCATATCAGTGATGTATTTATTTCTTTTGCTACTGTTCACTATTGTTAAAATAAATAATTTTTAAAAAGAATTATTTTTTTTTAATTTAGGATAGTTTTAATCTTAAATGTTTTCGAGTTACACTCATTTTCATATCAAGCCAAAACATTAAACCTGAATACTGTATTGTACTGGTTTACAATTTTTTTATTCATTAGTGAGATTTGGCACAACTATTTTTAGTTCCGAACACTTGATCTAGTTGTGGCTCTCAAACATCATCAGTACATACCAAGAATTCTAGTAGGACGGTATAGGTCAAAAATCATTAAATTTTATGGGACTTTGGCAATCTTACTTACCTCTGTGATATTGTTTCAATATTTTGAAATCGTGAATGCTGGCCAGTGTTGTGCATGTCAAACCAAAGCTCTTTTAGTGGTTTCTCATTTCTGTTTTCAGACACTGGTGAAGATGGTGGCAGCACGTGGTCAGAGTTGTGCGTGCAGTTCACTCAAACAACCACGTGCCACGGCGTGCGCTTCCTCACGGAGTCATCTAAGTTCGTCCTCCGCCGGCTCACTTGGACACTGTTCCTGCTCGGTACAACAGCTTTGTTTTTGTATTTGATGCTGTCAAAGCTCATGTTTTTCTTTGAGTACAACATGACCGTCAATGTTGCCATTAAGTACAACAAGACCATGAGGTTCCCTGCTGTAACCGTTTGTAATCAGAACCAGTTTGAGCTGACATCCATGCACAACCTCTCCATGGTGGATGCTGTCAGAGGTGTGAAGCTGAGAGAAGAAAATGGGACAGAGTTTGAAGGAGAGCAAGTCAGCAACAGATTGTTTCGTCTGCAAAGAAACATTTCTAAACTACCTACAAATTTTGAATTATATGAAAACAAAGTTATAAATAGCGTGCCCCGCTATGTTTGTAGAAACATGTGTGAAGGTATTTATAATATGAAATGTTATGGTCTGTTCTATAATCGTTATCAACAGCAATGCATCATCACAACATACACAGGCAATGACCATGATAATGATGTTTCTGATGGGTACCAACAGATGGAGTTCTACATACGTAAAAGAACTTGGATGCAGAAAGAATTCATGTGCACGTTTGAAGACACTGATTGTCCACATGTAACCATTGACAGTGACGGAGAATGCAAAAGCAAAGCAACCATAATCACTGCAAGTCAAATTACGTACACACCCTTTACATCCTTGCAAGAGCGAGATCCAACCATTAAAGATGCGACATTAGCATTGCCATCAGGAAGAGTCTTGTCATTTGTCCATTCAGATAGTTTTAGATTTACTAAATGTCCCACTGGTAAATGGGTATTGACCAAACAGCTATTCAACACAAACAACATGTGTCTTGAGATGTTCTACTATGTCCCAAAGTCCATAGAATTTGCCAACACTACTTTAATAATAACTCTCATTGATGATATGCTCAATGCTGTAGAAATAGATCACATTCATTTGGAGGGTGAACATGGCACCAATAATACTTGGCACCATGGTCTTTACAAATTGCATGATGGGTTGCTAAGGATTGAGATACAACATTCATCTGCCAGGTTAGCCATTGATAACCTGTCTATGAAGAAATGTAGTCACTTTTATCAGCAGAAATGCAAGCAATACAACACAGCCGCTGTCTCTGGTACAAGAGACCCAGTGATTGAAGCTGCCCAGAATCTGCCATACTGTGAGTGTGAGGCAAGCTGGTTCCGCTGTGTGCGGGATGGACTATGTATCCCTGAGCACCTCATCTGTAATGGTGAGAAGGACTGCTCTGATGGTTCAGACGAACTTCAAGCTTGTACCAATAAAATCGACATAGCATGTGACTTTGAAGATCCTTACATATGTGGCTACAAAACAAAGGGCTGGGTTATACAGAAGATCACCAAACACTCCAAGCTCTATACTCTCAAATGGGATGGTGAAGGCAACCACTCGGGTCACTACATGACCGTTCATTATTCAAACATTGCTGTGAGGCAAAAACCACATGAAATATACTTGACATCACCACAATGGACTATTGAATCAAATTTCCGTCTATCCTTTGTCGCTACTGGTGGCCTCCCAATGGACATCTCACTAACTTGGCAGGCACTTGTCTTATCAGACAGTGATATCGTTCTAGTGTTTAATTTAGATCGGTCTCTACCAAGCTGGAAAAGGATTGAAAGCCAATGTCTGCCACCTGGCACATATTCACTCAAATTTAGAGCAATGCGTTATGAACCATGGCCAATAGTTTCTGACAATATTATAAACTCTGGGGACTGGCTTGCTGTGGATGATGTTACTGTAGAAGATACCACGTGCACCCTCTCACTTAAGGATGAACCAAATGAGCGATCCCGCTGTGACTTGAATACAACCAGCTGTTACAGAACATACAGTGCATCTCAATGGTTTCCATGGAATGTAACAGAAACCTCATTTATTTTCAATGTTAAGCAAAGTGCATCTGATCTTGCCATATTGTCACATGTTACCAGTCCAGTGGTGAAATTGTCTCAAGATAGTTGCTTATATTTCCATGTACTGGCAAGGGTAATTCTCAATGTTACTGTAAACATTGCATTCATTGACACTAGCTGCGATCCCGTCGAGTATTATTTTATCATAAATGCTGAGGAAATATTCTTAGGTGTTGACGTTAAGGATTGTGGTTCTTACTTTTTTGTAACATTCATGTTCCATACAGAAGTCAATGAGGACTATGGAGATCCGTTTGATGCATCTTCATATTATTTTGATTGGTATGATGAAAGGAAAACTGACAAGAATCTTATTCAATTGATGACAATAGGCAATATTTACCTTACATTAAGACCATGTAGTGATAATAATAATAATACAGTCCATGCTGATGATTCTAGTTTATATGATGACACTGTGATTACAAAGTTTGTGCTTAATGATGATGAAGCTGCTAATATTTCAACAGTTGCATATTCGCTTCAAACATCAGAGGAAGAAATTAAGGGAAATGATGGGAGTGGTAATGTCCGTACACTATTGGAGACTTTCACGTATCTGGGTGATTTTGATGTAACTGCATCACATTTAGCCTACAACAAATCAAGTGCATTTTTCCTTGAAGCAACACATACTGTTGAAAACTTTCTTTTATCCTGCAAATGGAATCACAATAGGGAAGAATGTAGTCAGGTTCAGCAGGTGAACACGGATCTGGGTGTATGCTACACATTCAATAACAACCGAGAAAATGCTCTAACCACCACAACTACTGGTATGGGTCTGTCTATACTGTTAAATATTGAGCAATATGGCTACATGAAAGGTTTCACGAACTATGCTGGTGTGAAGGTTTTTTTGCATGATCAATTTGAGCTTCCATTTGTGAGAGATTTAGGAATTGCTGTTCCACCTGGCATGCAGGCGTTACTTGCGATAAAATATTCGGAACTAACAAGTGTAATGGCACCATGGGGAAATTGCTCCGACAAACCATCAAAGTTCTATGAAAATGACACATACACCAGGTTCCGATGTATCCGAGACTGTGAGACTGAGTTTATGTTAGAAGCATGTGGCTGCAGAGAATTCTACATGCAAGGTCCAGGTGAGGTGTGTAATGTGTCACAGTATTTCCGCTGTGTTAGAAGTATTCAACAATCTGTTAACACAGACTGTGATTGCTTTGACCCATGCCACTCTCAAGCTTTTTCAGCAGATGCTTCATATTCACAAATATCAGTACTACATTCTGCTGATTTGCTTGACAAACATAGAAAATTAATTTTAGATAATTTGCTAGTCAGTGCTGAAGTTAGACACAGGACAGCAGCTTCTAGTTTTGCAGCAACCGTGACTTTGTTGCAACGTGTTGCTGATAAGTTTACCTCTTTGACAACTTTCTTACGAGATGCAGTCCTATTAAAATTTGGAACAACTAAAAGGATAGAGAATTGCTTGGAGGAGATGCGTTTTGGAATTTTTCTAGATAATAGGCAACTTACAGGTAAGGACAAGGAACACCTTGCTGATAAGGTAGAGCTTAATCTTCTAGCTCAGGCTGTTCACGATAAATACGATTTGAAATTATCCCGGCACATTGTACACATTACTAATCTCATAGATGCACACCTGAATGGTAGCCTTACAAAGATGGACCTAGCTGAAAATATTGGAAAACTGTCCAGTGTCATAGGTGATATGCAGGTGATAATTAGCACCATTGATGCCCGAATATTACAGCCTTTGTACACTACTATTGAAAAGGAGATATTCATTGCAGGAAGTTTGTATGATATAATAGGTTTTGATTCGAGGGAATTTGCTGGGAACTGGTTTCAGAATAAGCTGTTTATGAAGTGTAAACCGTTTGTTATAACAGATTATGTTGAAGTAAGCGTGACACATGAGATTTGCAATTTCAATGGTACATTTACATCTGAGCATGCAAGACAATTAATACAAGTATTCTATGACGAACTTACTACGATAACAGGACGTGTGAAAGCAGGTATTGATGGTAAATATGTACAGCTTGATCTAGCAGTACAGGCCCTTCAAGAGCATTTGAAAGCATACAAGGTTCAAATAGAAAACAGTATTGAGTTTGACTACGACTTCATCAAGTCTAACCTCATCATGCTCGATGTGTTCTATGGGGAGCTGAAGTATGAGTCTGTCACCCAGCAGCCGGCTTATGACCTAACCTCGTTCTTCAGTGACTTTGGCGGTTACATGGGGTTACTGCTCGGCTGCAGTGCTGTCACTGTCCTTGAAATGCTCGATCTACTCATCTACAACACCCTGGTAAAGTGTAAAGAGAGGAAGAAAGTTCACATGATTCCTTTTGATAACAAGGGGACAGAGACAAAGAAAGTTCATGTACGTTCTTTTCGTCAAGAACCTCATGCTAACAGCAGTCAGGTTTCGATTTTCCCTGTGGACAGCCGTGTATGAGAAGCATGTATTTTAGTTTTCAACGTTTCTTGCTTTGCATTGCTATGAATGTTACTAATGATCTGAACTGCTGGTCCATCTGTACATGCACAGCGTGAAAAAATAATGGTAAAATCAATCGTCATATATGTATTTATCATTTAACTTTTTCAAAACAATATTCAATTGATGATTTTTGGAAAAGAAATCCTGAGATATTATCATGTGTCTCACAATTCATATTAATGTTGCACTGATTTTTGACACATATTTAGGAAATCATTTTGCACTCTTACCTGGTGTGTTTTATCAAAAGTTGGCTTAGGTTGTATATATACAGTGTACCTGACTGCACAAAGACGATAAAAGAAAACTACACATCTATCGATTGTAACGCTTTAGCATTTGCATGCTCATGCATTAGCGATATAATGCTAGTAAAAGCAGTGACAATTATTCAGAATATTTTCATGCATATTAAAGGAATTCATCTTTAACGTGTAAAGTTATGTATTGTTAGCTTAAATAAACGTTTTGTTTATATAAGAGTCGTGTCATGTACTTAGTGAACAACATATGTGGTTTCATTTTCAATTTATTTTCTATTCTTTTTGTTGTTCAAATATCAAATTTTAATTTACATTTTAAGAAGAAGAATATTTCGCACACTTCTTAGGTGCTTTTCACACTAGATCAGTGTGACAAGGCACAAAATGTAAATTTAAAATTTGATATTTGAACAACAAATAGGATAGAAGATAAAATAAAAATGAAACGTTTCATTGAAGGTAGAAGTTAAATGTTAACTCGACATATTGTTTTGCAATTACGTTTTTCCACAATTTTGTAATAATTCAGCATTTTTTTCTCATATGCATACATGTAGATGATTGTTCTGGATTACGTTATTGTATCAGTCAATCAATCACTATACATATAGCATTATTCCAGTTAAATTTGTGCACAAAAATGGCAAATAATGATGACTTAATTAAGTACAATCTGCTGTCGCAATATATCACAGTGGCCATCTAACAAATGTCAGCCTACTTACCAGAAATCAAATATTTTGGAATACCAACACACCAGTTGATAACCAGCAATACTCAATATTGGATTTGACATTCATATTAATGGCCAAATGGCAAAGAATGATCACTAATTATCAGTGTTTGTGTGTGTGTTCCAGTGTAGCTATTCAATATCAATTATAGAGCTACCACTACTTTTGGTGGCAATCGAATATGAACGAAACGCGCCGAAACTCACACTCAATATACTTTTTATATTTATTTAGATTATTGAAAACGTCTCTTCTTGTCGTCAGTGTATATGCAACAATTTTTCAGAATGTTGTAACAACGATGTCGATGTTGATAGAAGGAACATATTTTAAGGGTACTAAGGCTGGTATTGATGCAAGAAAAAGTTATTGGTTGTCATCACAGGAACTTGTGTGAGACCTTCAATAAATGCCTCTTTCTCAGCACCCTTTAATATATTGCCGTTAATTGCATGTGAAAGCATTTAAAGGAATTGGTATTTTCCGAAATTGAATTTTTAACAAATCTTTTATTTTGAATTGATACATAATGATTATGAGATGCCATAGGGCTGAACCCGGAAATTGTTTTTTTTTCTCTTCAGATTTTATGTCTATAGGGTCCCAGCTTACATTTCCAGGTGGGTGTCACCCTCTCACCCTTGAGCGTTTTGAGAAATCCAAGATGGCCGCCATAATTGGTTGTAAATATGATTAGGTCTCAATAACTCCTTAATCTAGTATCACAGAACAACAATTTTGGTGCCTAAACCTATGTTTCTTATTACAAGCAGACCAGTGAACTAGGTTACAAGATGCTATATTAAAGTATATTCTCCAAATCCAAGATGGCCGCCAATATTGATAGCTTTATATTTGATTTGAACCTAAAACGTTTGATTCTGCTGTAAAAGATCCATGAATTTGTTGCTTAAAGATTGATTTGTATTTTAATCAAACAAAATGAACATTTTATAGGAACCTATAATAAAAGTGCACACTCACAATCCAAGATGGCTGCCAATATTGTAGTATTATTGATGAGAAACCATTACTTTTTATACTATATCATGCGCCCATAAAATTGAAAGCTATATATTTTTGATGAACAAAGCGAACTATGGTACATGATGCTATATTACACATACATATCAATGCATAATACATATCCAAGCTGGCCACCACACATCTATTATGTTTATTAGGAACTCATAATTATTGTTTATAGTGTCTATGACACTGATTACATACACCCATATTTTTTGTCATAATCTACTTGGCTAAAATGGAATGAAGATGTGTCTACTGTGGAGAAGTTTGCTGATTTCCTTGATAAACTATCAAGTGCTAGCCGAACTGCAAAGCTTTGGATTGAATGTCTTATCAAGCCTGTGATGATAATGATGAGATACATCAGAGCTGAAAGAGAATCAGATTGGCCACTGCATCTTCAAACAGTTAATGAAATGCTTCCTTTGTTCTTCGCTTCTGGTCATCATAACTATGCCAGGTATGGGACATATTACATCCGAAACATGGAAGCTCTACCAAGAAATGTCCAGGAACATTTTGTCAAGGGAGAACATACAATCCATCACACGTCAGGGATCTCAAATGGTATATGGTCAGATATGGCAATAGAAACCACCTATATGAGATATGGCCATGGTCGATCTGGAATTATTGGCCAGACACTGAAACCTGAAACCCTCAAAACATGGTCCTACAGTTTACATGCCTGTAATACTGTCTTAAGTGACCTTGATGCCATGCGAGATCAGCAGCCTCCAAACCAGATTAGCCACAAAGAAGAAACAGCTGGACGAATCAAGACAGACCAGAAAGATAGAAATACACTTCGTTCAAAGCTCCAACTGGCTATTGATCCACTTGATCCCCAGCAGCATTCTGATGGTTTGGTTAATATCGTAAGTGGGAGTGTGCTCACAGATCCCAAAATCAATGTGGATAAATCTACATACATTGGAACTGAACAGTTGAAGGAATTCGAAGCAGGGTGGCCAGACAGCTTCCATAGTACACTATCCAGAAAAATCACTACAATGGGACAAAGTAAAAGGCACGTGAAAGTTGGAGATTCTCTCGTATTTGATACAGAAACTATATATGCACTTGGAGACGCTGACAAGTCACCAGATGATGTGCTGCCTGAATGCACTAATTTCATTCTTGCGTGCTACAACCAGAAAGGATGTACAACCATGACAGAAGCACGTCACAATATTTGGAAATTTAAAGTGAGCAGAAGCACCGCTAGTGCACCAAAGCTACAAACCCTGCCACCAACAAATGAAGCATTTAGAGAGAATGTGGCCCGTGCACACCTACAGGTTATTCTTTGGAAAAAGGCCATGAATCCCCAACCACCAGATTTAAATCCAACAGAATTTGGGTGGGAAAATGGCAAGGACGGGGAACTTAATCCAGTGACTGTCCCAGCAGGTGTAGCACTAGCCCCTGAAGAGCTCCTTAAGCTCATTAAATGTAATTGCAAGTCTGAGTTACCTTGCAGTAATAACCGGTGTGGTTGTCGGAAAACAGGCATTGGCTGCACTGTGTTTTGTGTTTGCCAGGGAACCTGTTGGAACACAGTCAACAATAATGATGATGATGAAAATGATGACGACACTGATGATAATAATGAGAATGGTGACAATGATAATGATAATGATAGTGACTAAATTGAATTGTTGATATTGTAGATATAATACATGAATCTAATCATGTGTATATAACTGTAATTGTATTGTTTTTCATTGTATTGCTGTTTTAAAGAGAATGTCGTATACCTGAATTCGGCAGATATTGCATATTTTAAAGAAAAAAAAAAGAATTATAAATGTACAGAAAGTTATATATTTTTGTTGAAATATTTCTTCACTAACATTGCACTTCTATTTTAAACAAAATAAAATGTCATGAGCAGCTTTCAAACAATCCTTTAACCAATTTAGAGTTTTCCATAGCAACAAAATCATTATGATTATGCATAAAACTTATGATTCTGCAATGCAATACAATAATGAAGAATCGAATCTTATGCCTCTAACCCAAGCATAGTACTACCAATATTGGTGACCATATTGGAATTTATAGAATCTTTTACCTTTTTCACATATTTATTTGGCATCAAAGACAACGTTTAGTCACCTAATTCGTGGTCTTTCATGCTAAAATCAAAAGTTCAGGACTAAAATGAAATATATTACTACCAATATTGGCGGCCATCTTGGATTTTGATTATGATCTGTTAACATACCATCCTATAGATTATTTCATTTGTATGATGAGATGAAAACCAATTTCAAAACACCAAATTCATGGATCTTTTATAGTAGAATCAAACGTTTTAGGTTCAAATCAAATATACAGCTATCAATATTGGCGGCCATCTTGGATTTGGAGAATATACTTTAATATAGCATCTTGTGACCTAGTTCACTGGTCTGCTTGTAATAAGAAAAATAGGTTTAGGCACCAAAATTGTTGTTCTGTGATACTAGATTAAGGAGTTATTGAGACCTAATCATATTTACAACCAATTATTCGGCCATCTTGGATTTCTCAAAACGCTCAAGGGTGAAATGGTGACACCCACCTGGAAACGTAAGCTGGGACCCTATAGACATATACTCTAAATTATTCTTTATTTATGGAATTCTAAAAAATTAAAATAAGTCTCCAAAACACTAAAATTCAAATGTCAAACGAGGTGAGGGTATCACGTGTAATTAAAGAGACATTGTGAAACTCTGTTGTCTAAGTAGATTTATTTCAGTGTTAATAGATTCAAAAAGAATATCATAAAGAATGACATACATAAATATGGGTTTATGTGATCATAAAATTAGTGTGTGTACCTGACAATGCTGAAGAAAAAACACACATAAAAATATTTTTTTTTTTTTTTTTTTTTTTTTTGGAAAAAGGTCGATGCTATTCTATTGATTGAATAAAATTCTCTAAACAATATTCTACAATATATAAGCGCATTCTACTATAAAAGTGCTGACAGAAAACATGTAGAAGTACACTAACTTACTGGTTTGCAGCTACCAATACAAATATGAAAAACTAAATCTTGCAGTATTATACGTTGTTGAGCCTTGAAATTGTACCACCACGTGAAATTGTACCGGCATTATGCTGTTGCCTGGTGATAGATTAGTTAGTGACCGGATGAAACGGAGACAAGGTTTGGCAGCGAACTTTTCATGCTACTTGGTTATGAGTTTTTATTTACAATAAATGGAATAACTGAGATGTAAGATGCCGTGAGGCATAAACCATATGTGAACAATATTACATTCATTTACTAGGCATTGTGAAAGCGAGCAAACATGGTTAAAACACATAATACACACCTATACTATATACATTAGGATTGACATGATAGTGATTTGGATGACGGAGTAAGATTTTCGAGCATGAGGTAGGAGTGCTCGGGATGAGGAGGGTGGGGAAACAAGTTTTTAGAGGTGGCCTCAGCGTGAGCCAGCTCACACGTGAGGAGAGAGGGTGCCGGTGGGTGGCGCGTGGGGTGAGCGTGAGCGGAAGTGACGTGTGCGCATATGGAGGGCGCGTGGGGGAATCAGAGTGACCTTGAGGATGAGATCCAGGCGAGCCTGCAGCAGCCCGGGAACCCAAGGGGTCGAGATCAAGCGGCCGAGGCTGGGAGACTAGAAATTGGGACAGTCGGCGGCGTGCCCGTGATCTCAGTGTTGTGGTTAAGCTGGTGCGGGCTGAACTTGACCTCGTGGAGGGGGTCATGGAGTGCAGGAGGGACTGATGAGGTCAAAGATCACCAAGCTTGTATAATGCCTGAAAATTCACGTTTGCATTTTACACAGATTTTCCCCTTGCTGATGGTTTCTTAAAATATTGATTATGTCAACATGTAGTATTTGTTTCTATATTAGTAATCTCATGGAGCCTATACTTCGGATATTGTCTCATTTTGGTATTTGTGGTTTCTTTATATGCTATAACTACTGTAGAAAAATGTAGAAAAAAATAAAATCTTAATATTTATTTTTAAGGCTTTTCAGCTCTACAGAGCACTAAATTAGATTAAATCATGGTTAGGGTATGATATGAAAAGCTGTAAAAATGAAAAACATAAAGCATTTTCGCCATTGTTCTACAGTATTTATAGCAAAGGAAGAAAACAAAATAGAAAAATGAGTATTCTTTTCAACATTCCATTGATTTATACGTGTAGTCATTCGTGATAAATTATTACTCATTCGCACATGCATAAGCAATTAGTAGGCTATTGTCACAATGGTTTACAAAACAATGCAATAGGCATACCCTAGATGTCTTACAAAGTGCAGAATTTTCCACAGATAGACTTAATTATGCATTTGCCACACAGTGACTTGTGCATTTATTCTTTTTTTTCACCAAGCACTTCGTTGGAAGAAGCCCTCTATTTCACAGTAACCAAGATTTGTAGTGTGAAATGAATCACACACAGCAATTGGGAACCAATATGGAACTTTCAGAGCAGGGTAAGTAGACAGCATGTTAGACCGCAAAATATAACTAACGCAAAATATAACCAGTTATGTTTTGCGTTAACGCAAAACATAACCAGAGCCCCGAAAATGGACCTGGTGACGCAAAATATAACCACTGCCGCAAAATATAACCAAGGTGTAGGGAGAAGGTTAGTTTGTGCGGAAAATCACCAAACTGCCGACTATTCATTTTTTACAGTTTACATGGCACATACTGACACAGCAGAGGGTAGACTCGGGTGCATAATGTCCAAAACTGGTTTAAAATAGGGAAGTTACTGCTGCATTTGTGTGGGTTGTATATGAGTAAAATATTGGCAACAAATCTGTAAAATGTGAAACCATTATATATGCAGACATCTTGGTTGATCTTAGGGTGTCTTGTGGTCAAACGTGGTGTGTACATCTGTGGTTTGTAATGTGATGAAACACACGAATATCTGTAGCGCTAATTGAGCTTAGTATATAAGAACTGTAACACCTAATATGGCATTTGCACTTACGGTAGTAGGTGTTTCTTTATATGTCTCTGTATGTATCAAGACCTCGGGTGCCGTCTGTTTTTATAGTAGATACTAAAGAAGATACCGTGGCAGCTGGTGGTGTGAAATGGGAATGGCCACGTGGCACTTAGTGAGAAGTGTACACTAAGTGTGTGAGTATGTGTGAGCATAGGCACTCTTTTGTGACGCTTGGCGTTAGTTCAAATTACAATTACCAACATAATAGAATATGGCTAAGGCAGTGAGAGTAGCCATGATTCATTATTTAAATTTCTGGGTTGATAAAGATTTGAGGTTGCTTTACACTTAGTCTTGGTCTATACAACTATATTGAACATATTGATTATATGTCAAACTATTCGATGAGTTCACAAATCAGGAATAATTATTGTCACAAGGCAACCAATCCGCATTTTTTGACTGCCTGTAGTAACATACTATACAGTTACTCAAGTTCGGGAGTTACAGACTGGTGATGACAAATTGAGACCTGATCTGTGAACTTTTATAAAACCTATGTCTCACTGGGGTCAGTGTATGGTAAGCAAATGCATAGCTATTAAAACCCCTTACAAATGTCATGTAGGTCAACAATCTGCCAGCTATGCTAACAATACGTTCATCGTCCATTTTATGTTCGCTGAAAGGTCGCTGATAATCCACAGACAAAAACTTTCTAAGAAGATTATTATTGATCAGTATCCCTGCATTCGGTCTGCAATGGTATTTTGCTGCTCAAAACCTCCTCAATGCACGCCAAAAAGCGACAATGTAAGGGCCTATGCCACAACCTGATGGCTTAACCGTACTATGTGGACTCCTCATCCTTTGTGAACTTCCTGCGAAAGCCTCTAGAAATGGTTGATAAGATGTCTCTACACATTGCTGGACGACTGACGAAGCAGACCCGAACTACCGGCAGCCCCTACAACCTGGTCTGAGTGTGGCCTTCAACTCTGGCACAAGGTACAAGGACATGTCATACGACATGTCCCCACAACACCATCAGTACGGTAGTCAGAGAAAGTGCAAAACCATCCTGGCTGAACACACAAAAAGAGTCTACCTGACATGGAGCAAGACTGGAAATCCATGGCTGACGACTGGTACGAGAGGCGGATATTTCCTCACACCACAGGTGCAATTGATGCCGAGCAGATCAAGTGTCCCTTGCACAGTGCTTCAGAGTCCTACAACTACAAAGGGTTTCCACTTATACTCTTTGCCATGGTGAGCTCAGACTTCAAATTCACGTACATAGATTTGACGCCCAAATAAACAACAACAGTGACCGTGTGCTGCTGACAACAATGGACCAGGAGCCAGACACTGTTCGTCTCATTGTTACCACCTGCTGTCTCCTGCACAACCTGATGAGAACAAGGTATGCCCAGCTACAGAACCGGCTGCTGAACCGCGAGGGACATAACCTAGGATCGTCCCTTGTAAATGGAACAGGATAACAACCTTGAAGACACCCTCGTTTACCATGTACAAAGACCAAAAAGAGCTTCAAAGGAAGGCAAGGCCCGGTGGTTCTGTTCCATTGCAGGGTGGTCATGGAGACTGGACATCTACCAAGACAGTGAGGATTGTGGGACTGTGTTGTGACTGTCATGGACTTCGGTGTTTTCATGTTCGCCATTATGATATGTAATACTTGAACACATACTGTGTTTTGTTTATTAGATGGATGTACAAAAGTATTGGACTTTAACATATTTTTTCAAATAAATGTACTTTGATTAAATATATGTTCTTTCTTTTTTCAAATTAAACTTGTTTTAATAAAGCTTCATTTCAAATGAACTGGAAATTGCTTATAAATCAAAGAAGGCGCCTAATTTATTACGTGATCGACAAGCTGTGTTTATGGCAACAATCTGCCGCTATCATGCACTGTCTGTGAGCTGACTTGTTGCTTTCTTTGGAGCTACAAGGTGATATCTCTCAACGGATTCGTACAGATTCGAATGCCTAGAAAATCCTAGAAACTGTGCGCAGAGTATGTGCTTTGGGTATAGAATCTTGGTGGAACATAGCCTTAAAGAAGAGTTTGACACATTTTCAGCATAATTATGTACATTATACACACTATTATTAGCTAATACATATCTGGTTAGTTTTTTGTACGCGAGATCTAAGTAATCTTGAGAAAAATGGTTCAACCCACAGACTGTGCCCCCATCTTGCTTGTATTACTGCTGGTAACTTTCACAGCGGTACCCTAGTGAATAGACCAGTGGGTCATTATGATGTTTTGAATCCCAAACTGGTCTGTCTCAGCATTCTCCAAAGGTCTAGTGTCAAAAGCTTCGAGTCATAAGTTTTGAGGTCCCCGCTTAGGCCTATTGATGACGTCAAATTAGTGTAGTGTTAACTGTCTGCATCTGTGTATATTGTAATAGAAACATGTTCAACGAAAGATATGTATCCAATTTTGGAGTAGGCAGAGAACTGACAGGCATTGTATAATGCATATACTTAATTAAAATCAATAATCATTAGACAGAACCATCTACAAGTGCACCATTACCAAATTCCCCAGTCAGACCATTCTAAGCACTAAACATTGGATGACTCGAGCAAAAATATATCTGATACAGTCGTAGGCTAATAAAAACAAAAATACTGTATGCTAAAAAAAAGTGCACATTTGCTGTGGTTATATTTTGCGGCGTGGTTATATTTTGCGTCACCAGGTCCATTTTCAGGGGTGTGGTTATGTTTTGCGTTAACGCAAAACGTAACTGGTTATGTTTTGCGGCTGGTTATATTTTGCGGTCTAACACAGCATAGATGCTTACTTTTTATGTACGTTGAAATTATTATATGTAAAATGTCAAAAGCAAAGTTAAATGGCCTTCTAATAATCACGTCGATTAAATTAGGTTTACAGTATCCTCTAGCTTTTCTGGAGACATACATACAAACTGACATACAGGCATAATATGTATACATAAGCAGTTGCTTAAGGCCCAAACCCCTCATATGATACACCACGCCGTAACCCGGGTTACCGTGATACCCCGGCCCGTGAAAATAATAAAAAATTCATTTTTGAGCTAATTAATTATTTTTTTCAACATCAATACCCGGCATACCGTGATGACTGGTAGGCTGCTGTGGTATCAAATTTTGTTAATATTCATAAGTAAAATGTTTAAGTTTTGTCACAATAAAAACATCTTATCTATTCTTAATTTATTAAAACTCGATTTCCAACCTAGTACATTGTGACAAAACGAAAATGCACATCGCCGTCATTCTTTTGGTGGTCTGCCTTTTAGCAACGACCGATATACGGAAATATCACGGGAGAAACGGGGCATTACGACATGCCAGGGATATTTTATGACAATTCAAATGGCGGATCACAGATCAGGTGTTTGACAGCAGTCTTATGAAAGCTGCATGGGCTCCGTGGTCGGCTCCGTATATCGTGTGCTTCTTTGAAAACGAATAAATGATGGCGTCATCTAAGCAGATATTTTGCCGATCCCAGGAATAAACAACACAATTTTTTAAACGTTTCCACTCAGAAATGTTGTAAATGCATGAAAACGGTTTCAGTAGTAAATTTTACATAGGTGTATGAATAATTACGCAGTTTTTATAAGCTCCACAACCTTAAACATTGAACTATTCCCGTTTTGATAAACATACATTGGCAGACAGACCGCGGGATTTCAAGTGGCAACGTTCAGTGGGGCAATGACAGCTAGTATCCTCATTAAACTGTTAAATGTACCTTGACATTTCTATGTAAACTTTGAGAAATAGAAGCATCACTGTTTTTATTTGTCTAATTACTTCTCCTTAGCCGATATGAAAGTGTTACGTTATCCATAATTGAGTACAGTAGGTGCAACCACCACTTTTATCAACGTACGTGTGACGTAGTTATCTGAACGTGATGTACGTCATTCGTTTGGGGTCATCTGTACTAACACGGGGTCATCCGGTGCGTTTTGCTGAATTTTTGTCTGAATTCTGAGTTGAGTTCATAGCCTACGGACCTCGTGCGTCTTAACCAACCCAATCGGGGCTTGGGTATAAACAAAACAAACACCAGAGTATTGCTTCAGCTGAAATGAGAAAAAACAATGGAGTGGTTTGAATAGAAAGTGCAATATAATAAGTATTCAATGATATTCAAAGACTTCAATGTGCATGTACAGTGTACAAGGTGATGTCAAATTCCCAGCAACGAATCATTTTCTGGGTGAAAAGGGTGGGTGGGCCACAAAACCTCATGCGCCGCACCCCCGCAAATTCCAGAGACTGTTAAAAGTTGCAGCGTACTTCATCTGCTTGGTTTAAGTATTTTTATATTGACTAGCAAGACCCCGTGAAAATCACGGGCAATTGTTGTTGTTGTTGTTGTTGCTGCTGCTGCTGCTGCTGCTGCTGCTGCTGCTGCTGCTGCTGCTGTTGCTGTTGCTGCTGCTGTTGCTGCTGCTGCTGCTGCTGCTGCTGTTGTTGTTGTTGTTGTTGTTGTTGTTGTTGTTGTTGTTGTTGTTGTTGTTGTTGTTGTGTGTGTGTCTGTGTGGGGGTGTGGGGGTCAGAACAGGGTCGGGTAGTGTCCGTGTCAAAAAGAGAATGGATGTTGCTAGAACACCAGTCGGTACTGTCAGGACGATGGCTATATTTGCTGTTGAATAGTGAAAGCGTGATGTGGGTGATATGGACGGATGGAATCCAAATGGAGAGTCGGCATTGTTACTACATCGGTGGAAGTCCATGGTAGAGGATACAGTTTGTATGCAAGTATTTGCTGTTGCGTGTGTGTGTGTTGGGGGGTAATATTTGTGATGATTGCATGCATTTCATCTACTGGGCTACAGTTAATAAATTTGATATCAATTATTTGAGTCTAAAAATCGACAATTCACGACGCACTTAATCCGCCAAAATTATTTTTCGAAATATGAATCTATTGTATTCGAACTTCACCTATACATGATCATCTTGAAAATTATTGAGCAAAGTTTGTTTTATCATACTCTATAAAAGAAGGCTATGAAGATCGAACGGATTACGTCCAGAAATAAGTAAATGGAATTTGAATAAGTTCAGAACCATGATTAAGCTGTGATTTTGACGATGATAAGGAATTCTAAGGCTCTTGATTGTTATCTAGATTCAGAAAGCATTCGATGCAATGTTTACAGTCATTCAGAGAATGTTGTGGAACTATTTCAAACGAATATACCTCTATAACATTGCTTAAAAAAGTTCCAATGTGTGAATGCAGACTGTGCATGCAAAGCCGAGTAGTCATTTTACCTGTTTTGTGTTTGATTTTCAGACACTGGTAAAGATGGTGGCAACACGTGGTCAGAGTTGTGCGTGCAGTTCACTCAAACAACCACGTGCCACGGCGTGCGCTTCCTCACAGAGTCATCTAAGTTCGTCCTCCGCAGGGTCACTTGGACACTATTCCTGCTCGGTGCAACAGCTTTGTTCATGTACTTGATGCTGTCAAAGCTCGTGTTTTTCTTTGAGTACAACAAGACAGTAGATGTTGCAATTGAGTACAACAAGACAATGAGGTTCCCTGCTGTAACCGTTTGTAATCAGAACCAGTTTGAGCTGACATCCATGCACAACCTCTCCATGGTGGATGCTGTCAGAGGTGTGAAGCTGAGAGAAGAAAATGGGACAGAGTTTGAAGGAGAGCAAGTCAGCAACAGATTATTTCATCTGCAAAGAAGCATTTGTAAATTACCGGCAAATTTTAAATTATATGAAAACAAAGTTATCAATAACGTACCCCGCTATGTTTGCAGAAATATGTGTGAAGGTATTTATGATATGAAATGTGGTGGTCTATTCTATAATCGTCATTTAAGACAATGCATCATCACAAAATACACAGGCAATGACCATGATAACAATGTATGTGATAAACGTCAACAGATGGAGTTCTACACTCGAAAAAGGGCTTTGGAACAGAAAGAATTCTTGTGCACTTTTGAAGACACTAATTGTCCACATATAACCATTGACAGTGACGGAGAATGCAAAAGTAAAGCAACCACAATCACTGCAAGTCAAATTACGTACACACCCTTTACATCCTTGCAAGAGCAAGATCCAACCATTAAAGATGCGACATTAGGACTGCCATCGGGAAGAGTCTTGTCGTTTGTCCATTCATTTGATTTTGTCTATGGAAATTGTCAAAAGAATAAATGGGTATTGACCAAACACCTATTCAACACAAAGAACATGTGTCTTGAAATGTTTTACTATTTGCCAAAGACAAACTATGACACTGTTCTAATAATAACTCTCATTGAACAAAATCTCAATGTTGTAGAAATAGATCGCATTCATTTGGAGGGTGAACATGGCACCAATAATACTTGGCACCATGGTCTTTACAAATTGCATGATGGGTTGTTAAGGATTGAGGTTCTTTATGAAAATGAGGGCTCCAGGTTAGCCATCGATAACATGTCAATGAAGAAATGTAGTCACTTTTCTCAGCAGACATGCAGAGAATACAACACAGCCGCTGTCTCTGGTACAAGCGACGAAGTGATTGCAGCTGCCCAGAATCTGCCATACTGTGAGTGCGAGGCAAGCTGGTTCCGCTGTCTGCAAGACGGACTATGTATCCCTGAGCACCTCACCTGTAATGGGGAGAAGGACTGCTCTGATGGTTCGGACGAACTTCAGGCTACTTGTTCGAATAAAATCAATATAGTGTGTGACTTTGAAGATCCATACATCTGTGGCTACGAAACACAAGGCTGGGTCAACCAGAAGGTCACACAAGCCTTCAAGTTTCATCAAGTTAGAGAGGATGGTGAAGGCAACCCCTCAGGTCACTTCATGACTATTAACTTTTCAAACATTCCACTGATGAAAAAAAAACATGAAATATACTTGACATCACCACAGTGGACGATTGAATCGAATTTCCGCCTATCCTTCATGGCTCTTTACAGGTTTGGCACTGAACCAGGTGTCCCAATAAAGTTAGATGCACTTGTCATTTCGGATGGTGTCATTGTTCAGGTGTTAAATATAATACTTCATACTGATGATTGGAGAAGTTATGAAAGCCACTGCCTGCCACCTGGAACATATTCTCTCAAATTTATAGCCATCTATTATATGCCTACTACTAGTATTACGGAAGCTGTGTTACAGTATGTCTATGTGCCTAGCGTGGATGCTACAGCTGTAAAAGATAATATGTGCACCCTCTCACGCGAAAATGAATTGAACGATCTTTCCCATTGTGACTTGAATACAACCAGCTGTTACAGAACATACAGTGCGACTTCATTTTTCCCGTGGGATGTAACAGAGACGTCATTTATTCTTGATCTTCTATATCAAAGTGATATTGGCCAATTTTCTCATATTACCAGTCCAGTGGTGAAATTGTCTAAAGACAGTTGCTTGTATTTCCATGTGCAGGCGGATTTTTTTCTCAGTGTAACTGTCAATATTGCATTCATTAATACTAGCTGTGCTCCCGTCAAGTACTATTTTGTTATAGATAGGAAAGAAAAAATGTTACGTGTCGATGTTAAGGCTTGGAGTTCCTACTTTTTTGCAACATGGTTGTTCCATGCACGGAAAATTGACGAGGATCGTAATCACAATTTGTTGACAATAGATGCTATTTTCCTTAAATTTAGACCATGCAGGCGTAAAAGTAGCAACGTGGTTAAGGGGTATGATTCTACAGCACATGATGTCACTATGACTACACAGTCTGTGCTTGATGATGTTGAAACTGTTGATATTCCAACATCTGCATATTCAGTTGAAACACTGAAGAAAGAAATCAACGGAAATGATTTTGAGAGTAGTAATGTCAATACCCTATTGGAGTCTTCCACCTATCTGGGTGACTTTGATATAACTGCATCACATTTAGCCTACAACAAATCAAGTGCATTTTTCTTTGAAGCAACACATACTGCTGAAAACTTTCTTTTTTCCTGCAAATGGAATCACGATGGAAACAACGGATGTAGTCAGGTTCAGCAGGTGAACACAGATCTGGGTGTATGCTACACATTCAATAACAACCGAGAAAATGCTCTAACCACCACAACTACTGGGATGGGTCTGTCTATGCTGCTGAATATTGAGCAATATGGCTACATGAAAGGGTTCACAAACTATGCTGGTGTGAAGGTTTTTTTTGCATGACCAAGTTGAGCTTCCATTTGTGAGAGATTTAGGAATTGCTGTTCCACCTGGTATGCAGGCAATACTTGCGATAAAATATTCAGAGCTAACAGGTGTAATGGCCCCATGGGGAAATTGCTCCGACAGACCAACAAAGTTCTATGAAAATGACACTTACACCAGGTTCCGATGTATCCGAGCATGTGAGACTGAGTCTATGTTAGAAGCATGTGGCTGCAGAGAATTCTACATGCAAGGTCCAGGTGAGGTGTGTAATGTGTCTCAGTATTTCCGCTGTGCAAGAAGCATTCAACAATCGGCTAACACAGACTGTGATTGCTTTGACCCATGCCACTCTCAAGCTTTTTCAGCCGATGCTTCATATTCGCAAATCTCAGTTTTACACTCTGCTGATTTGCTTGCCAAACATAGAAAGCATATTGTAGATAATTTGCTAGTCAGTGCTGAGGTTAGGCACCGAACAGATATTTCTACTTTTACTGCAACCATGACTTTACTTCAGAGTGTTGCAGATAAGCATGCCTCTTTATCAACTTTCTTGCGAGACGCAGTCCTCGTGGAATTCGGAACAGCTCAGAAGATAGAACAGACCCTGAATCACATGCGCGATGGAATGAGGGGCGATCAGATCGTACTTACCAATCAGTCCAACCAAAATCTAGCTGAGGATATAGAATTTGTTCTTCTATCTCGCACTGGTAAACATAGACTGCATATGAAATTATCCCAACAATATTTAAATATTACAAATCTCATAGATGCACACCTGAATGGTACCCTAACAAAGATGGAACTGGCAAAAAACATGGGCATTCTGTCAACTGTCATGAGTGATATGCAGGTGATAATTAACACCATTGATGTTCGAATAATACAGCATTGGCACACTGCTATTGCTAAGGAGATACCAATTGCAGAAAGTGTATACGATATAATTGGATTTGATTGGAAGGATGTTCCTGAAAGGCGTGATAAAACACTGTTTATGAAGTGTGAGCCATTCATTTTAAAGGATTATGTTATCCTTAACGTGATACATCTTGATTGCAATTTCAATGGTACATTTACGTCTGAGCATGCAAGAAAATATATACATGCATGCTATGATGCACTTGGTACAATAGCAGAACGTGTGAAGGAACACATTGATGCTAAATATGTACAGCTTGATCTAGCAGTACAGGCCCTTCAAGAACATTTGAAAACATACAAGGTTCAAATAGAAAACAGTCTTGAGTTTGACTACGACTTCATCAAGTCTAATCTCATCATGCTGGATGTGTTCTATGGGGAGCTGAAGTATGAGTCTGTCACCCAGCAGCCGGCTTATGACCTAACCTCGTTCTTCAGTGACTTTGGCGGTTACATGGGGTTACTGCTCGGCTGCAGTGCTGTCACTGTGCTTGAAGTGCTTGATCTTCTTATCTACAACACCCTGGTAAAGTGTAAAGAGAGGAAGAAAGAACATGTAAGTGTACGTTCTGTCAACCACGAAGCTCAAACTAACTGCAGCCAGCTTTCGGTTTCGCTTGAGGATAGTCCAATGTAAGATGCATCTAAATAGCTATCAATCTCGACCTGTGCATCGTGTTGGAAAAGTTTCGATTAAAAGCATTTTATTCTTCTTCACTTTGATATTGACATCATTGTCATCGCCATCAATAATGTTCTTGTTCCTGCTCCAGTAGACCATACCGAAGGAGTTTGTGTTATCTAATAGTTTTTTCTTGTTACTTTAATTTTCTTGTTGGGTGTTTTGTTCTTGTTATTTGATTGTTTTTGTTTGTTTGTTTGTTTTCCTCTCCTCAATGACATGAACATGGCCTGGAAATTCAAACTTAACTCTGGGTGTACGAAGTGGTTGAATTGTCAATACAATGGAGTCCATCCTTCTATAGGTCGCAAAAGTTGATCCCTAATAGGTGCAATAGTGCAGTCTCTCAATCGCACTTACATGTGCAAGGTCAGAAAGTTCGTCAATATACTTTGAAGCTCCCACTTCATAAATGAATAGTTATCGGATAAACTACCTGCAGGCAATATAGCCTCCAAGAGTCTCAAGCTGGCGCTAAACTGTCACAGCCATCCTGCGCTGAGCTCCAAGAAACTTGTGCATTGGTAACCAACTAGTCTTCATGGATCAGAAGGAGGCATCAGTATTAGAACTTTGTAGACACTTTTAAACAAAACACATCAGCAGCTTGCACTATTGAACTGGCAGGATTGATGGAGGCCTCGAGGATATGATGTCTGGAGACATGATTGCGAAGTCCTGGAGCTTTCTGGCTAACTCACACTGTTTTAAGTTATCATAATTAGTTCATTTTATCACATCACTACTAGTTTTACATAAGGGAGGGGCACACTCGGGCTTGCGGAGCATTTAACCGCAAGGCGTTTTGAGGTTTGGGGGGTCTACGCCGTTTTCGTCATGCAGTGACAATCTTTAGGGTACAGGCACATTGGCATGGGCTCCATGTGGTGTGAGTATATGTCGGCACTGTGAATGGTTTTATTGAGGTGGCCGTGAGATCAATTTGCTTCGAACTCATATATCATATACTCACCAACTATGAGTGTATAGTGCGGCAAACGTAGGTATTATCAAGGCAGTACGATGGCCGCAGAAGAAGTTTGACATGTCAAACTTCTACGACCAATGTCAGCCGTGGTCTGACCGTAAGTAGGCAGTGCGGTGACCTTACGCCAAATGTCGTATATATATACAAAAAAAATAACTGCACATTGTCTCTACAGATACAGTACCGGCACAGTGCGCTCCCTGTACCATGAACGTACGAGCACCGCGCTTTAGTAATCATACCGTGCGTATAACGTAAGTTATATGTGAATGCAACGCACGTTCGATGCATGTTGATATCACGGCCACCTCAATGAAATAATCTCCAGTGGCTATGCACTCATAACACACGGACTCAGTGCGTATATGCCCCCAACTGTACGTTTCTCGGAAAAGGTTGTAGACGCCGCAGACCTCAAGGTCAAACGTGTGAAAATCGGTGTTAATTTAACTAGACGTATTGATTCTATGTTTTACGTCATTGCGTATATAATTATGCTGGTCCCTTTTTTATGAACATATATTATGATTTTAAATATGATATATGAGATCATGTATTCAATTTGAGATAAATGTTTTAATGAACATAAGTGTTAATTTAACTAGACGTATTGTATTGTACATGTTTTACATTATTACTTATAGCACTCTGCTTGTCCTTTTTTTTCTTATGAGCATATATTATACATTCAAATATAATATGTAAGATCATGTATTGTATTCTAAGATAAATGTTTTATTATACACAGGTATTTACTTAACTAGACGTATTGTTTACACATATACATGTTTTACTTTATTGCGTACATAGGCAATTGCATCAATGGATTTGATCTTCATTTGAAATTGGTGTTGAAATTTGCACGTTAAATAGGTACAGGTCAGGTGAGTGAACGCTAGCGTGAGTGACCAACACGTCTGAACTTCGGTGCCAATGACCTCGTGTAAATATTCAAAGTTGATAGAGCACGATAACACTGAATTGTGAATATTAATAACCAGATTTACACATTTACATGTTTTTTACAACATGCTAACTGAGAGTAACAGTTTAAGGTCATACGTTGCCTAAATAAATATAATGATATCATGTGCAAAAGAGACCCATTATATTTCTCTCTGGTCAGAGCAGTTCACCTATTCAAGTGACTCATGAAATACAGGAGACTATAATGATATTAGCATTTATTTTCAAGAAATTTAAGCAGATAGGTCTAATATAGTTCTTGTATTGAATACATTAGGTAATTTTTTTTCCTTCTGATATTTTACAATACTTATCTTTAAATGACATTTTTGTACTACATAATCTCAACGAAACCAAGGTCAATGTCTAAAAAAATGTCAACTTCCTCAACATCTGAGTGCTGTCTTTACTTACACATAGAATAATGTTTTGCTAAGTGTTTTAAGTAGCTGCAACAGCAATTTGATTCTCTTTTATGAAAAAGCTCTAAATGACGATTGAAATGACACAAAATCTTTCAGGGTATTGCTACAGATTAATAGTTGTTTCTAACCTTTTCATTCTTTCATTTTTGATTTTCTAAAAGCTCCTTATATTCCATAACTCACATCTATTGATGCAGTTGCCTTCGATTGCGTATATCACCTTGATTGTCCGGTTTTCTTATGAGCATATATTATAAATTCAAATATAATATGTAAGATCATGTATGATCATATGTAGATCATGTATTGTAAGATAAATGTTTTATTGAATATAGGTGTTAATTTTACTAGACATATATTCACAAACCAATCGTTCCCTCTTAATATAATGGCATGCATAACCCCTTAGTTTGAAAAATGTTCCGAGCATTAGTGCATTATGTCGTGTATACCATTGTAGATGTTTTAGTAATGACGGTCATAATTTTCAGGGACAAGTAAGTAAAATATCAATATAATGTATAAGTCCAACCCTCAGTCAAATAGTTAATAACTTGGATAATATGATAAAAACGTTGGTCAACTGTTAGAAAATAAAATGTCATAAACCACAATTGTTAATTACCATGCCATACTTAAATCATTCATATGTATTAGGTATTATGTATTATTATGATTTGGGTTCTGTAGAACTGAAAAGCTTTAATAAAATGTAAAACATTTTGAAAATATATTACATTTAGAACTAATCAGATAGTAGTGAAAGAAAACATAATGCAAAAAATGAGACAATATGCTATGTATGGACTTCATGGAATTACTAATATCTGTATTATAACATTGTTTGAGTCAATAAATTAGATTATACATGTACCAGTTGGTTTTGTGCATTATAATCGTAAATAATGATGATTTATTGAAACACAAGCTTCTGATGCTTCGAATATCAAAATTAGTGAAAATTGACATCTCTACTATAGAACAGGTACCATGTAAACAAATGTCTGCAAGCTTACCTGGACACAACCTTTTGAAATACCAATTTACACCAGTGCCAGTGTCAATAATCAATATATAAATGACGCAATTCTTATTATTATCAATCCTCAAGTGTCAAGAACTGTGCCAATCAATCATGCTACATTATTCGGTGACAAGGTTCTAATAACAATTATTGCCACAGCCTACTTTAATGTGAAATTAAACTCAATGAATTGTATCAAGTAAATAATGCATATACACTTTTTTATTTTTATTTTTCATTGCGGATAACCTTTTCCTGAAATAAATACTTATGGTTTGTGGCTTAAAAACACAAGAAGAAGGGCACTCAATTTCTTTACATTTTAGATAAAGATGTTCTTTTAAACATACTGTTTGTATGTGAAGTCATTGCAATTGGGGATGAACATAAGTTTTTTAAGTCATACATTGGTTTACCTGGACACTATGTTATGTCACATGTATTTTTCACAGCCCTGTGTTTACCAATAAATTCCATTTGCAATGAAAGTAATAGAAATCGGGCTTTTATCTGTTTGCAATTATTTGAATCCTAAAATCCCAAACCACATTTGAAGAGTAAAATCTATGTAGCACTGGATTTAAAAAAAAAAACAAACATATACATGTATCGTGTTTATAAAACACCAATGACAAATAAATAACACAAATAGACTGTCCCGGGTAGACCGTTTTCTAATATAAGGTCATTTTGACGATATCAGTCACAACGGAAACGTTCAAGAAAAGTTACATCAGTACATCATCGTCTAGTCATATTCCAGCATGGATGTATCAACTCAGGCCCGTAGGCGGGCAGGCGATTGCCTGACCAATAATTTGTGGGGGGGGGGGGAGAAATAATGCAATGATTTAATTATGGGCTGACCAATCATTTGTGAAAAAAAACATGATTATAGACCAAAACTGTTAAATGGCCTTACCAATCTCATTTTGCTTCCTACGGGCCTGCAACTTGCATTTACAATTTATCTATTTCAATTTACCATGTTGTAAAAACATGTAAATGTGTAAATCTGGTTATTTAAAGTCACAATTCACTGTCATATACATTGTAGATCTGTCGCACTGTGTCTATATCATTTTATGGCAGATATGAGTATATCACATATTACACAAGAGCCATAATTACAGCCAGTTTTAGCACATGCATGTCTACCAACAGGCTATTTCTACATACAGTGGAACCGTGTGACCATGTGTATACAGTACTAGCTGCTTTTTACGAGCACTCTTTATTTGAACGTATTTTTCCTTCATTAGTTTTTTTTTCTTTTTTTTCTGTCAAACGGATGCAAAGAGAGGTTCCACTGTATACACCATCCAACTGTGCTAATAAAGGCCAATTTCTAATATGGCAAAAGCATAGCAGGAGGTTGGCTAATTTATGACAGTAATACACTTGTTACTGACATCGCAAATGGATTTATATACTCCAACTATTGTTAATACATTTCTATGCCATTTCACCTAATTTAACATTGGGGATTTTGATATTAAAGTGATTGGCGGTTCATAGTGTTAGGTTTTTAACAGTGACACATGTCAAACAAATTGTACTATTGTCAATAACATTCTGGGTGGAGATATTAGTCAAAGTAAAGTATTACACTACCTAGTAGAATGACATCGTCATATCTCACGACCAGATATGCCAAAACTGTCAACAATGTGAGAACCATTGTGTTGTAAAAGAGGAACTTTGTATAGACACATGAAATACATCATCTTTGCATACATTTTACGTTAATCAATCGAACTTACCTTTTGTCCCACAAATTCCTTAGACCAAAACGAATCTCGTTAAAGAGACATGAACATCACACTATGTATGATGAAATCCGGGACTAGACCCAACTGCCGTGACACTCCTGGGACCAAACCATACCAAACTACATTAAAGGTCACGTCACGGTTTGGTCACGTTAGGTCCCGGGTGTTAGTAGATACGGACATGCACAGGTGATTTTCATGCCATATCTACCTTTTATGCCACATAAATAGTACTTGCTGAGCCGTTTTAATATATACATTTTAATCTGTGTGCAGTGTTCCATTTCTTCATAACTATTCAGTTCTCTAACCTAGCTAGTTTCATGAAATGTACCCCAACATTATGTTTGTAAGCATGTGTTGACTTCCTTTCGGCCTTAATAAATATTTCTGACCAACTAATTTGGTTCATGGTGTATGGGTGATAGAGGCTGCAACTTATGCAGGGCTCATTTTTTCCAGAATGGAAATATGGAAATGACAATAAATATGGCAGCCCACTTTTTTATGAGAATTGATATCTTATCAAAACGGTTGCTAATAAAGTCATGAGCTATTTACAGAAACATCAAGTGTATCAAAAAACAAAATTAGATCAAAGGTGCTGAGAGAACACAGTACCGCTATAACAACGTTGATTCGTGGGTAAGAAAGATGGTTACTAAAATGTTAATGAAATTTTGATTAAAAGTACACAATTACAATGTACGTAATCATCCACAAATAATTTGTGCGCCATTGTCTTATATTGGCTCCTTCGTGCTACACGCCAGCAAACAGTAAACCACACCAGGTAGACTTTTTTGCTGCTGAGTTAAAAAATAAATTTTATCATGCTGGCAGAAGTGCTTTGAATACCAGTAAAAATGTCATAAATCGCCTTGTGCAAGGCACAATTTGATTGGCAAACGGCCAAAATCGAATCACTTCGGTGTCGCCTCATACCTCATAATTATGTAAAGTTTGAATGAAATCGGTTCATCGGTAAACCATTTACCTTGTCCAGATACACACACACACACACACACACACACACACACACACACACACACACACACACACACACACACACACACACACACACACACACACACACACACACACACACACACACACACACACACACACACACACACACACACACACACACACACACACACACACACACACACACACACACACACACACACACACACACACACACACACACACACACACACACACACACACACACACACACACACACACACACACACACACACACACACACACACACACACTTATAATGAATAGTGACATACAAACGAAGTGAACACAAGGCTTTCGCTTCAGCTGCTGAAGCGACGGAATTATTCATTCAACCTATCTAATGAGGCATTTGCTGCGCATGTCTCTTTAACAGTGACACCCTTTGATGCAGATGTGGGGAGGGTAGTTAGAACTTACTTATGACATAATAACTGAGAATCCTGTATTTAACATGTAATAATCAGATTCACACTTGTTTCACTACTCTTTCTAGAGCGGAGTCCTTTACGCACTTATTGGTACTGCAAACTTGGGGTCTTGACATATCTCACTTTATCTTTTCTATAGGCGTCATAGAGCATATTGCCACATACAATGTATATCTTGACCCACATAGTTTAAGTTCACATGTTCTTGAAAACTGTTATTAGTATGGTGTAAATGATAACGAGACAGACTATAACAGCTTGTGGTTTTCAACCAACAAATAATGCAAAGTAATATCATAATAATCATTTTACTGACCAAGTCAAAACCTCAGTCTTTCAGTTAAGTCTGATATGAAAGGTGATTAAGCGTTCGCTCTTTATGATTCTGAAGACCCAGCTTTCAATCATAGGCAGATCCAGGTTTTTAAAAGGGGTGGTGCACTTAAGGAAAACGGGGGGCGCACTTTGGGATTTCATGAAAAACCCTATGAAAATGAAGTATTTTGGTGGGAAAAGGGGGCGCATGCCCCCCCCCCTGGATCTGCCTATGTCAATTATAGTGTCTAATATGTTTAAGTATATATTGGAGAATGCGCCAAACGATTTTTATCAATTCAAATTACAGATGAATCTTTTATGACAATTTGAACAGATTTTCACCCCCTAGTGCTATGTCCATACATGGCACTTTTGCATACATTCACAAATGTGGTTTCAATCCAATTAGACGAACAAACCAGCAAATCTGTATTATAACCTGCACCTTAAAGGAATAAGCATCTATTCAGAAGTATTCTACAGCGGGAAAATTCGCACCCATATGTTATTTACGTTTGGAGACACATAGCTTAAAAGCAAACAAAACCCTTGTGAATCTACAGCAAACTGTTCACACTTAAATATCACACCACACAAAAGAAACCTACTTGGGTAAGTTTAGAAAAAGACCCAACCTCGATAAAGCTTGCAGATACGTCCGATCGGCTAAATTTATCATCATTACTTCCAGATGAATTTTCAAGAGCCTATGGAAAAAAAACAGTAAAAGAACTGGAATGATGTATTGCCTGTCAAAGTAGGAAGATACTTTTGGGCTGGGATGTGCTGGATTATGACAGAAACGTTCAGATTGCTGAAAGGATTTACTCGTCCGCATCTAAGAATGACTCATTGTACTGCAGTACGCTTGAATTGCCATAAGTAATCCAGTACTCAGATTGATGCAATATTGTTTTATGATTGGTATTCTACCCGGTATTCGCATATTGGGTGCTCCCTGGTCCGGGGAAGGGTCCAGTCAATGTTTTAAATCACACAACACGAAAACATGACAGTTTCCTCTTCTATTGATCTGCCAATGGGAAAGAAAGGCAGTTCCAAAAAACCCATACAAGATATGGAGATGTGGAACAAGAATACGTTATACTGTCGGAATGTCCCCTCCCTTCCATTGCAAGACTAGTAAAATGTGGTGATTATTACTCTCGCATGCAACAGGTCAAGGGTTAAATACCCTCTTGCGCTTTTATGCAAAATATCTACATCACTATATAATGAAGCCTAGGGCACAACAGAGAGTGGGGACATTTTAGTAATTCATAGGCAGATCCAGGTTTTTGGAAAAGGGAGGGCGCACTTACGGGATTTCATGAAAGAACCTATGAAAATGAAGGTATTTTGGTGGGGAAAGGGGGGGAGCTCCCCGCACCACCCCCACCCTGGATCTGCCTATGAGTAATACGTTTTTTTTTGTCCGTGCCTACGTGTCTATAGCATGTAATAAGGTACATGTATGGTTTGATGAATTGTATCTGTATTGCATGAAAAACGTACCTTTGCCGCAATTGAGTTTTTGGCAGTAGTAAGCAAGTAGAGAAGCAGTACTGCCGGTTGTGCCCTACACTTTAGTGACAGGTTATTTCATAAACAACAGCCTATTTCCCATACAGATGACTAGAATCAACATATTTACTGTTTGTAGTGCATGAATATTATAAACTGTCAGACGTTTAATCTGGCTGACACTTACTTGGCAATTTGATGTCAGTCAGAACATACACGTTTATAATTAAGATATGTGGTACTGATTATATGGTGGAGAAGAAGGTAGGTTATATTGTTTCCCTACGTGCACATATGACTTGGTGGCATATTGTGCAACGTAGTGGCTAGATGTTGAAAGGACGCATTGAAACCCCTCTAAATTTGTTTGTAGAGGTATTATACAATACGTCAGTTCTTATCAAAAGGATAACCCAGGTCGCACGTGTGCGTTTTCATGAGTTGGGGTTTCTTGTAATCCTCTAAATCAGGGTTAGTTATTGGGTTGGCCTGCCAAGGTCTCCATCCATACGTACTGGGTAGATGGGGTGATACCTGCCAAGTGAGGGAGCCTTCACAATTGAAGTCAGCCCTGAACTGGGGGCGGGGTCAGCAAAAGTTGACGAAAGTTCACGGGGGGGGGGGTAGTATAAAAATGGAGATAAGATAAATAGTTTGTATTTATTGGAATGTTTGTTTGTCACATTATCATATATATTACCCACGAAACACAATTGTTATGTGGCATAGCCTGACAAAACTGCACACAAATTTAATTTCAATAAGACATACATTGTATCTTAAATATTGGCTAGATTAGATGGTTAACTGAGGGGTTTGGGGTTTGGGATAGGATGTCATGAAATTGACACCACTGCCCTAGTTGACAGGTGCGAGGGGGCATGGGGGCGATTGGGGGCGGGTGTCCTCACGTTGACAGGGGTTGGGGTAGTTGTCATGAAGTTGACCAAAGTTGACGAGGGGTGTGGGGAAGAAAGTGCCAAAATGTGGTTGACGTCAGTTGTGAGCGCTCCCTAAACTGCAAACAATGTTAGGTTTGTTTAAATAGTCTAAATATAGAATTCTTCATTTTTCAAACTGTGATATAACATAAACAATAGAACCAGTAATGCGGCTATGAGTCTTGCTAGTCACAAACCCATTGATTGCTTGAGAGACTAATATAGAATTTGTCATCCTGTTCAATAATGCGGAAATTTATTGGTGTATACATTATGATTTGGGTGGTGTGCCCACACAAGATAACGGAAGAAGACAGGTTAAGGTAGCCCGTGTCAAGACGTGATGGAATGGTTGATTCGAGCACAATGTATTTCACAATTCCTAATAAATACACGTTAGCCTGGTGCCTTAGTGACTTAACGTTGATGTATATACATGCATACACATAGTTTTTTGAAGTTTTGTGCTGTATGTATTGAATTTGAATAATATGGAAATGAGTAGAACACAAACGAGATTATCAATTAAAGGATATACACGCAAAAAAGTGTTTTTATCAATTGTCAATGTCCGAATATGCACTACTCAGATCTTCAAATCATTACACCTGCGTATTCTTGAGAGTGTACATGTAGCATATATCCATTGGAAAATGTGCACATCACATTTAGACAATAGATGAGTACAGTGGATGCAGATTTACATATATACTTTCACAAACATTATTGTTGGACCCTGCATAGAAATATGATTCCTTAATTAAAACAGGAGCAATGCTAGACATATAAAAAGAAAACTTGCACCACACAACAATAGCACGAATCTAACCCTGAACATGCCAGTTGTGTTGGTGGTGGATCACGATGATTATTTACACACCGGTGACCTTAAGCGCCAGGCGACTGCACGGGTCTACGGTGATGAATGGGTTACGGGGTCACGGGGTCAGGCCTAGAGACACCCGAGCCGCCGATGGCCCTACAGGAGGCCACTATCTTTCAATTAACGCTCTAAAAGCTGTCATCCGAGCAGCCCTGCTTAAGGCGCGTGTCAAACATTTGCGAAAGTTAATCCCCGAAAATGTCCTGCGTTGTTAGATTTTAAATATGCAAAACAGCTGCGTGCTTGGTTTGTTTGTCTATTTAATTCCCATGATTCTTAGTTATATAAATACGAAAACTGGTGTATGGTTCGTGACTCGCACTATGTCATGCATGATAATGAGGCAGTTGGGTGGTTATCAATGGATTTAAAGGCGTGTCTGTGTCGCATTTCAATATCGGAAAGGTCTGACGCTGGCTTAAATTGTCATCAAGTGTTTTCTCGTCTGCTACTACAGGCTTTTGGAGATGGTGGTAGCAAGTAGAAGTATTTTGGACTCTGTTGGTGCATCTAAATCAAACTTTCCTGAATCTTGCTCTAATGTTAAGAGGGATCATCCAAATTGATGCTTTAATCTGCTTAGCATATGTAAAGTTTTCATGACGTTAACAATGTATCCCAGTTTGTGAATTGGATGTGCCACACAGTTGGAGTTAATAGCAAGTATATGTGATTGATGCTTTCACTTGGATAGTTTTGTTTACAGGTTTTAGTTGGATATTGTGTATGGATAATTGACATCGTGTGTGACTGGTATGTATTTTGCAATAATATTTTTATGTGGTTTCCAATCATTGTTGTCAGTATTCTTGAATATGTAGATGGTCAAATCACTGATTAATACACCCACACGCAAGAGCATTACATTTTGACCTATATTACATGTTTTGTATTATAAAAACGTGCGTGTTTTATAATATTGGCACACCCTTTATATAACTAGCACCACATGGTAAGTGATGGGTATATTTTGCACTTTGGTATTTGCTAGGACACTAACTAAAAAGTCATTCACGGGCAAGTTTTGAAGTATCAATTATTATTGCCGTCGTTGGTTTCAACAGACCTAATTTATAAAATAAAATATATATTCTAATATCCAGCTGCAACCATCTCTACAATGATGCCATCTCTATAATACGTATATACATGTGTAGCAGTCCTAACCTTCCTAAACAAAGAGACCACCGCAAACTCCAGGAAGAGATCATCTCTCAATTGTGATCACTTTAGGCAAGTCCCGTAAGTGGCAAATACAGCGGTTCTACTGCAAATGACATTGCTCCCCAGCAAAAAAAGCTTGTTTCAATTTTACATCTCACAATCCCTTCCAAGATATTAATCCAGTTTGCAAACAGTGTAAAAAAAGAAAAGTGTTTACATGTGGTGCATTATCTGTGTTTCCCATGCTATTCCTTTTGCCACGTGTTGCGTAACAAGTTGAAATATGGACAGATACGGTATCAGCTGTTTATCATCTGTTTTGACATATTTAAAACTGAATGAAAAGGGAGAGGATTACTAAATGTAAAGAAAAAAATGAAAGCTATTTTTGGGTGACGACAGCAGTATCTCAAATGGTATTCTGACACGTTGATGTAATATGAAATAGAACACAATTCAGTGCCAGGAAAGCTTTTGATAATTGTTTAAAACGGGGGATTTAGGAAACGAAGAAGATGCGCATTAGCAACAATAGATTATCCCATTTTGAAGTAATAGGTGCATGTAAAATGCAAGGTGAAAATGGAGCCTAAAACTATTCATTGTCATCTTAAATGGGTCACTATATCAACTAAGTCAAAGCATTTATTTTTTACACAAATTAATCAGTAAGTTTAACCTTAATGCCAAGGTCACTGTCATAGTTTGCACAGACTAGGAAATTCTCTAAACGTTGTGTGTCTAACTTTGTAGTTCTATGGGAATCTCATACTGCACATATGGGTATATGAGTATTGTTTCAAAATTGATTAGGAATGCTATGTGAATTGGGGGGAAATCAAAGAAAACACGAAATTATATTAGGGAAATGATTTTTATCATACTTGGATGAAAAACGGCTGAACATGTACATAAGGCACTTTTCTACAATTGACGCATTCCAATGTACAGCACATACATGTCTGAGATACATGTATTATTGTACATCGTACATGTATGTTTCACGAGTGTGCTAGCCTTTGTAATGGAGATAAATGATGCTAACCCTCACAGTGCCCTATAATAGTGAAACATTAGTGCATGCATGTACAAATGGTCAGTTGGGTTGTCCTTATCATAAAGGAATATACCAGAATACATTTTCTTTAATATAGACAAAAGTCAAAGATAGTGGGACTAAGTCACTACCAATCAAGGTCTTACGCAGGTTATCAAATAAAACTTTCATTGAGCATTGTTTCTATCTAAAACTTACATTATTTACAAAGTCAAAGTGCATGTATTTTCCTTGTATGCGCTATCATGTTAACCTCATACTGTGTTTTTTTCGGCCCAGTTGCACAATATGAAATTATATCAGGGTCTTAGTGCATTTTAAAGTCGTTTTACACTCTCATATTGATAAAAATATTGATAATATTCGAGTTAGACCTCTTAAGTTTTCAGCATGGGTCAAGCATTTATAAACGTGTGTGGGCCAGTTGAAAGCTACTATATGTTATAAAACCAATTATTGGTATAATGTATGTAAGGCTAGGGTAAAAATCTAAGCCCCAGTCACACGGTCAAAAATGTTTGAATCTGTCTTTTGAATGTGCGGTGGTGCATGTATATAATTACATGAGAATGAGATGTGCCAATTGTTTTGTAAACTCACAGAAGGCAATGCCCAATTCCTACAATACCACGACTGATTCAGCTTCAAAATTCGGGACTGTATGATCCGGATCAATGTGGTCGTTATTCAATGTATCGCTGCTCTTCAAACTAATAAACTATAAAAATGAATTTCCATTTTGCGAAAATCAGTTTATACACTCTCAAACAAAGCAACCTTCTGTATATGGCTGAGGATGTGTAAATGACAAGAAATGTATTCAATAAATCTTTGGCTTAAAATAATGTCCATCTACTATATATCTATTTGCGCTTTTAGTCTAACTGGTGTCAAGCTTTAGTCACACACAACTAATAAGAACGAACGAATGGAGAATCACGTCATACATTAATTAAATACGTTTCCCAATGCTTGTGAAATTCATTTTCTTTAAATTCTCTCTCGTATGCTTGGTAGACAGATGTGAGAGAGAATGTAGAAAATGGATTAATCAAATGCGATGTTGACAATATGGAAATTCTGTATGTAAAGTCATATTGCAAATCTTTAACAGGTGTGTCCACAGATATTATCATATGGACAACTATAAAAGCAAAAACATGAACACAGAAAAATACAATGATTTTTTAAATCATTGTTCATCCATGACAGTGTTCTTTGCAGTACATTGTATGTTTTCCACCACACAGTGGCAGCATAATTATGGCTTTGCATTTAGAAATACTTGTGTTCATTTATGTTCATTTCTAAAGTGATAAATAAAACATGGTGCATTGGTAACATACCACCCAGCAGGGAAGCCCCAGCCTTGAACCTCTACATACCACATCCATAATGTGCATCTGCTTTTTTGACACAAAGCTACTTTTAATGGTGTCCATTGACGAGACTTCGCAATTAAACGTTATTGTCTTCTCTGCTTTTATTGAATGTTGTGTTATCTACAACATTTTGTGCTTATATCATAATAAAGAATCGTAATTAGAATTGACAAGGGTTGAGGTCATTTATGTCTACCAAGTTTTTGTTTATCAATTATTTTTAAAATGATGGCTTACAAAATGAAATTAAGGCAAACATGCTACGTATGTTCACAGCTGTAGCCGTCTTTTGCCCGTTTCCCTTGCACCAATTCCCATAATTTGATTTGAATATACATGAATACCAACATATAGCATAGCTAGAGTAAACAAATATGTACACAGTGTGATATTGTGAGTTGTAGATTGTTTATTAGTGCTAGTAGTACATCAACATAAACAGATGGGGTCTAGCACGACGGACACCACACGTTATTACATATACTGCACTATAACACTATAGTACTATAATATTCACTAACTTCTGTTAGATAGAATCTGTTGGGTTTAAATTTTAACATCACAATCAGGGTGGTGGTCATGATACTTCGATTTAACGTTCATTTAACATTCAGTCACTCCTATTATTGTTTTATATAGTTCATTCATGTGGTGTTGGGTCGTTCACATCTTAACATTCCGTATGTGTGTAAATAAGTATGAATAAGTATATTAAATGGTTTAACATGGTCTCGATCTGTATATGGATCAAGCCATTTAATTACTACACATACACTATGTAGTAAGTTTTTTTTCCACTTCATGTTAATTCCTATTTCAATAATTTATCTAGACCACTACAGGCATCGCCCAATGAAACACATGTACTTACTCCCGAACACTTTTATAAACCTCTAATTCAGCAGTTAACCATTTGTCTCCTGATAATTAGAATTCCACAACCAGGGAGTGAGCAAATCTCATTCACAATTGATGTGGTGATGAGCAGAATTGTTTGTCTTGCACAAACCAGTTTACCAGCTTTGCCCACCAAGTCTATAAGATAGGCCACTGCATAAGATAAAACTAGCACAAGACCAGATGTTTTAAAGCAAAGGGCATAGGCAGATCCTGGGGGTGGGGAAACAGGGGCCGCATCCGTTTATACCCCACCATCCACCCACACCCACACACCCACACAATAATTTGGATTGGGTTTTTGGCGTCTCCATGTAAACACACACGCCCTCCTTTCCCGAAACCTGTATCTGTCAGTGAAGTCAAAAGTGCAAGCATTTGAGGGAAAAACTTTGAAGTTATTGTGTGTGAGCTCTATGCTTAACAATAAATCGATAAATCGCATTGTGTAAGCCCAACACGTACCAAACACGCGTATGATACCAGAATCACGTAGTTTCAGGCCGCTTTTGTCTTGGGAAAATGTGCACATTATACACCTCTGTTGCACAATTAATCTCACAGTCAGCGATGCGCATGACGTTTACACTGCCTGTCCTGACCACTGGACAGTGCAAATATTGGCTCCCTATCTCCGGGAACACAAGCAGGTCCTTGGCATCCGTCTATAGGCAATCATTGCACAAGGTCGTGGTGGCTGGGGTATGTTATTGTGTGGTCACGGTCTGGTGGTCCCATTATTAAGCTAAAGCCCATAGTTGCAGTCCAAAGGCTCATCCCATGTGACATGAGATTGTGATGTGTATATAAGTGGGACTTACAAGTTATAGGAAATAACCCTTCATTCAACGCCATTGTATTTACTAGATGATGTTTTAAAGTTGCTAACCAGATGGCTGTATGTCATCATGTGTGTACGTGTTTAGAAGGGTGTGGATTGCAACATTTCCGAAATGATTATGTTGCGTACTTCTGTTATCCCGGGAAAAAAGTAATTGTGTGTGGGCCTCGATATTTTTGTCGACCTTGTAGCGGGTTTGCAGTAGAAAATAACGAGCTTTCCATGTTTTAGCCTTGTTTGCTTTGAAATAACGATTCCCCAGCGCACGTGACTGATTCAATGACTGAATGAGACGAATCGCCGACATGTTACAAGCTACAAGTATTTCTACACAGAACGCACACATGCATATATGTATAGTTTCCACCAGGACAGCAATAGGCACTGAAGAATGCTGTGGGTTCTTGCCATCTTGCTTCCACAAGGTTTTTATCCATATGTTATAGACACATATGGGTAAAGCCAGGATGTAAGCCATGAGATCCACATCTACACCTACATGTGCATGGGCATAGTCAGATCCAGGGGGCGCAGGGGGCGCCCCCCCCCCTTTTTTTTCCACCAAAATACTTCATTTTCATAGGCCTTTTTCATGAAATCCCGTAACTGCGCCCCCTCTTTTCATTAAGTGCGCCCCCCCCTTTCCGAAAACCTGGATCTGCCTATGATGGGCATTAGTCTGCATTGGGCAATGGCTCTCCTGGTATATGCTATTTGTTGCCTGATTTGTTTTTCTTATTGGGTAGATCTTGCTGTGCAATCTTGTGATTGGAAGCTCTGTTAATATAATAATAAAATAGTTAATTCCGCTGCTGTCGTCGTTCCAGTTTTTCAGCTCCTTGCTCTTTCTTTCTGTTCCTCCTTTCCACCAATATCTTCCTACACCATAAGCACCATCCCACTTAGAAACCAAACAGACATGCCCCTATTACATGTGGTTACTAGCACTAACTCTTCTCATTACAATCCAAACAATAGCCGTGCTATATGAGTGCTCAAATCCTACTCACCTCGACCATCGGGCCGTTGCCATGATCCCATGGACAGCTTTCACCCTCTGTCAGGCTTAGCCGCTTAGGGCAGGGCTAATCCTGGATCAGTCCCACTCTGCTCACCCAGAAAGATACGTTAATAGCCGTATGAAACGTAAATCTGGGTAGTGAACACTGCCCTCTACTGGTTTTATCGCCCCTTGTGCTGTACGTGAGATGCATTTATGGCAATGGTTTCTGGGCTTTTTTTTCTGGATTTAGTATGGTGAAAACTCATTATTGGGGACAGTGAGAGCACAAAACAGTGTTACTAGTAACGAAGTGCTTCCATTAGTGAAACCTTGTCACCGGCATTAAGTGAGATAAAATGTTCTTAATTGTGGAGCAATGTGAAACTATGGAGCGACAAGACCATATGATGATGAGCTTCTAGATGCTTATAAATCAAATGCTGACATTGTGCAAATATAGTTGCCTAAAGTGATCTTATTATAATATGATAAAGTTGGATGCAGCAATAATAGTAAGTTGAACTGTCCTACAAGACTTGAAGGTTATAGTGTAGACACTAGACACTGCAGATCCACTTTGAGTATCAGATGTCAAGATAATTATGGCATTTGAAGCATAATTATTGCTCATTACAATGTGACCAATCACAGACATTTAATCCCAGTATTGGAATTAGGTCAAGTGATCAATCTGAGCACTGCCAAAGATTTGCAGATTCTCAGTGCGCACTTGTCTATGCTTATAACTCAAATGTGGAGACTGTGGGACATTAAACGTTAACGGACACCGTACCTGTTCATACAAGCTACCGGGTACCTATAAAAAGCACCACACAACTTTAAATCAAGAATTAGGTCAAATAAATAAATAAATTATAATCCACTCTTGTGAAACATTTCAGAGGTCAATTTGACATATGATACTCAGTGTGTAGAACCCACCATTAAATTGAACTGTACATATGTGCGTGGTGTGAGTCACAAAAGTGAAGTTTAACAATGAATGAATAGGAAGACAGATGCATTTGGATTCTCTTGGCGTGTGGTTCTTTATAGACTATTGTAAAATACCACGGACATATAGATGAGCACTGCAGTAGGACTCGAGAATACCATATGAATCAATCAAACCAAAAAATCCCATAATGTATGTCAATAAATCCTGATGTGATGCACGCTGAGCAACAGTATAATAGATAGGAAAAAGACTGTCCTTTTCCTTTTCTCGTCTGCATGCACACTGTATTACCACGTGACGAAGACTTCCAAACGAGCACCGTGAGCAAACTATGCAGTCACAGCAGTCAGAAAAAAGAAGCGTAGAAACGGGCAACAATGCGCTTCAGTGCAGCAGAAGCAACAGTGTTAGTTAGTGGGGTCAAAAAACGAGAGAGCTCGCGCTTTGGCTGTTGACGGTAGCTACTCGGTCGTGCACTCGCAAAAAATCCAAATGTGTACACATTCGTTGGCTGTGTAAACTTGAGGAATCTGTCGTGGTACTGTGAGTGCATTTGCTAATTATATGGTGGTACTATAGTCATCAAATGATACTGGATTTTGTGCTGCTGTATTAAACTGGATTACACGCATCACCGCACCTGTCTCGCACATGTATTATAATGGGGATTTGAGTGCACACTAGGGGATTACGTTGAGAGTTGTATTTGTGTCATTGCATGGATTACGCGTGTGCACTTGTTGTACATGAAGTGTACACATGTGCATTTCGTTTTTGTAACCTGGATAATTGTGTTTGTTATACTAGTGTCGGGATGTTATGCAAATTGAGGTGCTGTGGATAGTTAACTAATCATTACATCATAACTCAACTCCAAACAAACGTTTGTGGCATGTACCGATATCATTTCAAATATTGTTGATGCTCGTGTGTTGAACTAAGCATGTGAACATCAAGCCGATTTTTGGTGTTTAGTGGTGTTTTTTCCCGTTTTACTTTGATATTGCTTTTTTGAATACCCTATTTAAAAACAAACGATCTAAGCTACGAAACGGGCAGTGTATAAATCAAACGACTTCCCACCAAGCTTGTTGAAAAAAACCTTCATTGGCATTTGACGTGTAAAATATAGACTGTAAAAGGGTCATGAATAAATAAAAATCTGACAGCTTAATGATATACTGATAGCATTAAATTACAAAGTATAATTAACTTGAACAAGATGCATATGTACATCCAAACGATGGATGCTACATGAACCATTAGTATCACCCACCATTACAAATGAAACCAAGTCTCGCAGTCACGAAATTCAATGAATATTTCGTATGTTTGACTATGTTGAAGATAAGAATCATTCGAGACATATGAATCTTCCATTTATGAAGATAGATTGTGCCAAATGAAAATGTCTACAAGACCAATACTGTGTGACTCTAAAGTAACGTTCTTGGCCCTCAGCCTCCACTGCTGCTTTGTACATTTGTGTATGGCAAAATGGGGATGCTCCACATGACAAGTCATGTAGAAAGATCCATCAACTTATAACAACCAATTAAGTCCACATGCTGCAATGGGTATTGTCATAGTTAATACTATGGTATAGTCCCATTTCCTCTCTTCCTTCCCATTGTCAAACTGTCCCATGATAACTGTTGCGGGACTATCTTGAGTTGAACTCACTTATATTTTTGTTTTACACCCTATTCATTTGATAATTGGCGTCTGACACGTCTAATCTTAGAGGCCAGAAGTGTACTCTTGAACATGTATTGAAAAAATCATGTTTCTACTTTAATAAGATATTAGAACCAAGAACTGATTTTAACAGGAGCAGATATATTGGAATGTTACACAAACTTCAAGCCTCTAACACTATACATGTACGCCTGTTAGCATCTGTGGTGGGTGTAGATCTAAATGTGTTTGTATAGCATACCAATACTTAATTCACACAAACTTAAGATAGTTAATCAGTTGTAGTGTTTCACACAAGAAAAGCAATTAGACTATAGCTATTGCTATAACAAAACCACCCACATTGTATGGCATTCAAAAATAAGAGTGACTTTACTCAACACCCACCGAGTACTCTTTGAAATATGCAGTGGTCACAAGTCAATGTTCTCTTCAATACATACATATATGTATGGACGTCATTCCTTTCTGTTCTCCCGAGTTTGCGTGCTTCATTCTCCCATAACACGAGCAAACAAGCTTCTTGAAGCATCCAATTATATTTCACTAACAAGATAAATGATGACAAAACGTGAGCTAACGTACGGTCTTGTCACTTACTTGTTAAAACTGCAGGCGATGTTCGGTCGTTTTAGCAGCTTAAAACACCAAGATGTGCATTGGTTTCCAAAAACAACCAGTTATAACCACAGAGACAAGCACGCCAGTAAAATGACCATTTAGTACTCGTCGGAAAGTAACGTACAGTATAATCTTTGTATTCAGATCACTCTGAAGGTAGCAATGAACATCTTATTATATAGGTATTCTCTTTACGGGGGTGATGTTGATTCTAGGTTCAGTTGTTAAGCCACTTCAAACGATATAGAAGACTTCCATGGGTTTTTGTTGTTGTTTTTGTGTGTTTGTTTTTGTTTGTTTGTATTTTTATAAACGGAACATTCTGATGCTTACAATACATGTATATTGAATGTATTGATAAACACGTGAATATAAACTTCTTAGTATCAATATTGGATTATTCAACATAACCACGCCTTCTTGTTTTCACTCAACAGTATATAGACCATACAAAATGATAAACTCAAACTAAAATCGTATCACCATGGATATCGAGCAAAGGGACAGCATAGAGAAACATAGTTAATCTCCAGTCACATTTTTTCTGGATATCCCAATTATTCACCCCCTGCATGCATGTCCATTTCTTTGGTCACAGAACTGGTCTTATTTATATGGTGACTTTAGATGAACATAATAATATAGACACTGCATGTCTTGTGATAAACATTGCTGATTAACATCATCCCAAAAGCGATAGGGACGTTGATGATTACATCAATTTCACATCCTATGACTGGTAACCATGGGTGATTTACAGGAGCTAGAGAACATCATGTCTGCCAACGCAGATGAAGAGAAGAAAGCAGAAGCTGGCGACGTGGAAACCAAGCAGCCAGAAGGAGATAATGAGCGTGGTAACTGGTCCAACCCTCTCGACTTCATCCTATCCCTGGTGGGCTACTCCGTGGGCCTGGGCAACATCTGGCGCTTTCCGTACCTGTGTATGCGTAATGGAGGGGGTGAGTGCATTTTGTTTTCTTTCTTTTTTTATTTTAGACATTCCATAACCATAACATATTACCGCAGATGCATAATGATCTGCAAATTGTTCTAGCACAAACAAACAAAATCCTATCCGCGTGCACCAAGATTTTGTTCACATTTTGTCCCATAAAAAGAACATCCAAACACACATATATCTGCATATTGTCCTCGGGTTGTGACCGCTCAAATCGCGGTTACGTGTATGTCCGCTCGTGCCGATCGCTGCTACGTACAGTAAAAATTACAATGTAGACCCCGTCTGTACAGAGATTACCTCTATATTAGAATAGATTCCCTTGTGCCAAACCATAAATATGAGACCAATCCTGTGACACGCCATAAATAAATCTATTGACATCATATAAAACCATCACAGGGTTGGTCCTAATGTAGGAGTTTTACTGTATCTATTTGCGAATCAATGTCCTCTCTCGCACTCTATGAAGCTGGTTAACAGCTGCACATCCAGGCCACTGTGCCATTGATATATGATCACGTGACCTTCACGCTAGCTTTGTTCCGTTTTTTGCCAGTTAAACATGACCGATGGGGCCTCAAAGGTCCCACATTCCAACTGAGCATGTGTACTGCCTTCTTTTTGTATTAGCTGCTATGATTGTTTTAACAGGTTGTTGTTTTTATACTTTTGAGAAGTGTATTGTTTTCTACGTGTCTCTCATGCTATTCAAACTTTCATAACATTTCATTGAACATTTGGAGGCGGGTGGTGTAATTGGCATCTATATTGCATTTTTTAAACTGGATGATCTATTGTGTGTAGATCGTGCCCGGGGTATTCGTTTCTTTGATGTATGAATACATCTACACATAAGCATTCAAAACAGCTATAAATGCTCAAGAATTCTAATTATTCTAATGTGTATAGTGACTTTGAATGCTAATGAATGTATGAATGTCTTTTACTCTCAGTTTATTAGGTTTACGTTTCAAAACACACCATCACTGCAGGTTTATGTGCAACAGAAAATCCATTTCATGTGTAGACACTTTCAATTTAATTAATTCAATTGAATTGGATTTTCATTACATTAAACACAGCCTTGTAAATCTTCCCAGTTATGTAATTTGATATGCGTTTTAATGTCCTTTAACAGACACGGCCGTTTTTTGTATGTGTGTGCCGACATACATGTACTGTGGAATGATTTACTTTCAACTGACTGTCTCTACAGATCTTAGTATTTTCATGTAGTCTATATACAATGTGAAGTCTATACATAGCGTTATGATTAGAGCTTTGTAGAGCTGAAAAGCTTAATGAGGCTTAAGATATTTTGGAAATGTGTTACATTTATAACTTAGAGTATCTATAGAAAGAGAACACGGTACGAAAATATCTCAGGACACCCATTAACGTGTGGCAATGCAAATCACATGTGTTAGGTTACAAAGAGATTCATCTCACATCCCACCACCCCATGTGAGTGTCTACAAACTTCTGAAGTATGAGAGGAGAGAGTCACATTCGGTGGCCCACCCTTGGGGTGTCAAGACCCATCCCACAACCAATCACCGGCATTAATTGCTCCAATACAAATGATTCCAGCCCACGCCAGTCCTCATTCAAGCGCAACCTTCAAAAGAGAATCCACGTCAAAGGTTTCTACCCCACTTGTCCATCAACCCCCGCCCTATGTCAAATGGTTGTTCCGCCGTTGCTGCTCCCCCATGCGCCAGCTCTGCGCCAGCACAAAAGGCCCGGTGGTTCAATCGAGTTTGTCCAATCTAAACATTAGTCTTGATTACGCGAGGCGCCGTTGCGTAATTGAAGTACGTAGCAGCACGCGACCCCGGCTATCAATACTGGCGATTAAAGGGTTGTGAGTAATTGAGCGGATACGATCGGGAGTTGTACCCAACAATCATGGGGTGTTCACGTGATCTACGCTGATATATTTGTGGGGCTTGTATTGTAGTGTGGGAACGGCGGTAAGACTGATGGTGGTCACGGGGATTTACATGTGTTCTTGACTTGAGCAGTAAATGTAAATGTGCTTTTTTACAGTCGCATGTACAGTTTGTCATGCTCTTGTGACTTTACATATATACACCAGGTCATTGGCATCCTTGTCACACTATACCTTTAACTCCCCGGGCGCAACCGGAGCAGAGACGTGCATATCACTCACATTAGCGTTCGCTTTCCTAATCTGTAATTATATGACATGTAGATACCAACCGACCGGTAATCAAACCCACTGCCTTCTGGTCCATATTCCAACTGCCTTTCCATTCGGCCTTGTAAGCACCACATTACTAGGGCGTGCTGTGTGGTGTGTAGGTGCATGATCGAAGGTATTCCCGTTAGTACATCACCAGTGTGGCTGTAGAAAATTTTCATTTCAGAATGGTACTATTTGTGGTTTTGTTGGTTAGACAGTTCTTAAGCACGAGAGAGTGGCGAGAGAGTGTGCCCATTAAAAGCGAGTGCAACGCCAAACCTCTTTGGGTTTCAACATTGTGGACTTTCTGTGGCCTAGCTAAGCGGACTTTCCAATTGGAACGTCTCCTAGATTAGTTAAATTGAAATATCACATCCTGCAGTTTAAATCCCAGCGGTTGTTGAACTGGTGTAACACATCATTTGCAACAGTTGGTTTCCTATAGCTGCTGGTATTCATATTATAAAACGTATTTTTGTAATTTGTGTTTTATCCAACACATACACACACACACACGCACCAACGCACGAACGCGTATTGTCATTTATATGCATTATATTATGAGTGTGTATAAGTGTGTTGAGAATAAAGTCCATCCAGCCTTACGTCATTAATGTGATATAATATTATGATTATATTCAGAAAATGATTTAGACATGATATTGTCCTAAAACATCGCATCACTGTAGAGGTCAATATAGCCCACACTTAACCTATTTCTGCTCTTTACAAAGTAACAAATCCTACAACACCATATGTTCATCGGCTGTAATCATCTGTACTGTCTGACCACAGCAAAACGTTTCGTCTGTTTCCAGGTGCCTTCCTCATCCCGTATTTCACATTCCTACTGCTGTGCGGGATGCCGCTCTTCTACCTGGAAGTGACCATCGGTCAGTTCTCCAACTTATCAGCGCTGCATGTCTGGAGGATGGCCCCACTCTTCAAAGGTCAGTTTAATAGTCTTTAAAACATGTTTGAAAACATCCGATTCAATGTGGTATTGGGATTCACAAAGTTAAGGTATGGGCGCAACCGGCCATGCAGAAATTTTGGAAGAAAGTTTTCTTATCGCGATTACAGTGTCTACATCAAGGAATGACGTATCCGTACTGGCTCCGTACAGCCTACCTACGGCCAGGCCAGGGCAAAATAAGCTGTATTACTATATACATGTATAGTGGAAGTACTGTCTCTGTACTGCATTAAGAAACGTACATTCGCCGCACTGGACCCACACTTGTTTAACAGTCTCCATGAGTTTTATTAGTAGATAGACAGTAGGGAGGCAGTGCTGCCAGATGTGCCCTAGACTGTAATTGACTTTAAACAATCAATGGCAAGATCATTTGCATACGTCAGTCAGGGATTCTACAAGTCTCTTTTCATTACAAAGTGTGTTGATAGCTGTGTGCATGAATTTAGTATTAGATTCTTAAGAGAGTGAACACACATAATACCGGTCTTTGTTTTAGTGATGTTCATCTGATAATATCTGAATACGTAAAAGATCATCTCATATATGAGTTTTACAGACTTAAAATTGAACATGGGATCAGTCGAATTCACAATAACAAATAATTCTTGGCATTCACCAAACTATTCATAAAAAGAATTAGAACAAAATCTGCAGAATTCCCAACCCATCATCACTCATAAAATCTAGACGCATATTACTTGCATAACACTTTCATGTTCTTGCAGTGGAAATTCTATCTCCAACAATATCTCCCCTCCGCTCCCTTTCACCATCCATCCACATCAGCAAGCTTTCTTCCTCTTGTCCTAAATCATCAACTCTCCTGCATGATCGGAGTCAAAGAACCTCCCAAACCATGACCCTCAAAAGGGTGAGCGCCCATTTGAGACAGACTGGTCGATAATATCAGTGCTAGTACACGGCTATAATTTCCCCTATAATTAACGACGCAGGAAGCAGTTGTGGGGAGCCTCAGGTCAATATCCGCACACTTGTTGGGAGCCCGTGATGGAATACTGTGTTTGGAGTAAGATCCTTATATGGGTTAAAATGTTGATGGTTTGGGAGATTATGACAACGGCCCTACATGAGTACAGCTTTTACGTATTCTTGGCGTGAGTCCCTTTTGTTGGTTCATACTATGCGTGTCAATTAGGTTGTATTGGTATTCTTCTCATCAATGAGTTAGAATTGAATACATTGACACACTTTGCCTAGCCTAAATACCATGACTTACAATGACAGGTACATTATGTAGTTCCAAATCGGGTTTAAGAAAATGACTGATTATGAGAATGACACCTACAAAATGCATTCCATTCAAAACTGCTCTGTGGTCTTCAGTACCCATGTAGGGTGTCTTGAGGAGTCATAATTGCACCTCCGAGGGCCCGTGCTAGAGAGTTCCTTCCGGAAAGATAGACAGGTTGACATTTGGGATGATTGTAATGAGTGCTCAGTAATACAGTCTGTACCAGTTGGTTGGGAAAGAGTAATATATGCGATTTATGAATGAGGTAGTTTACAGATGTGATTGCATTCCACAATTGTCTAACATTATAATGGTACTTTGTGTGCATTGATTTAATGGAAGGTTTTATGCAATGAGTAACACATTGATGTGAGTGCAGTTGATAGATGTGATTACATTTTTTCCATTACTATTATCTAAAATTATGTCAGCGCTTTCTGAATTATAATGTTTGAACCCTGGTTGGTTTATGTATGACATGCATTATTGTTATTGTTGAGCAAAATATTTGAAGCTACATGTATACCTGATGAGCTTTCCAATTCCTCTCGGAATCTTGTCGGTCTGTGTACCGTCAGTCTTACCGTGAGTCTTACATTTGCCAGGTCTTATCGTATACGTGACGAAGTAACGATTATGCTTTCGGCTTTTACACAATAATAACTAGCTAATTATAAAAAACAGCTTGCAGCAAAAATCAAATGTCCCATTGCCATCATACACAAGTGTGACGATGAATTTTAGCCCCCTTGCCAGTGACATATTAAAGAGGGTGGGGGGGCTGAGTAGGCTGCAGCAAGGACCCCCCAACATTTAAGGCCCTCCCAATATTTTGACCAAAAATTTACCCGGATGTTACCATTATTTTGACACATACATTTTCTATTCAAAAGCCCCAAACCAGAAGTTCCATGTATATATATATCTTCAAATAAAATGGGGCCTCAGATGCCCCGGCTAATGTTAGTGTTTCTCACGACAACATGTCATAAGTCGCGACAAAATGTTGTGACCCGAGCCAAAGGAGCCCAGACTTCGAATCACAGCCAGGGGGCCCCACTACACCTTGATCGGGCAGTCGGGCACTGCCCCTTGATCTATAGCGTCTCCAAGAAATTGCACCAAATACATTCATTAGGACGGCAACTGTTAACGGCACCTAAAATTGACTATCAATATAGTACATGTATATGCAATTCTTCAATTACCCCATTAAACTGTAAACATTCTTCCGGCCAATCTCCAGATAAAGTCATTAAGCCGAACAAGCAAATGTCACGGGCAAATAAAGAAGAAATAGATCAAAGATCAGATAGCAAAAATGATAAGACGGACGACATTATAAAATAATGATTTTAAATTTCCCTCGACGACCAGCAATTCAAGTATAAATTGAAATCACAATAGGTCAATGTCGAGGTAGAGGGATGTACTACTTACAACCACAATACACCATTCTATTTATTTGTTTATCTAACTCTAAAATCAAATGACCTACACCTGAATGGTCCAATGGGGGAAAATAGAGGTGTTAAATCAAGTTTTTATATATAGTGACACGTACCTGTGGCATTTTAGTTCTATTACCATCAGTTGTAACACTTTTGAAGTCAGATGCACAACAATGCCCAATCGTGACCACCTGTCTCCTGTGAATACCTCTATAACATGACCGTTACTCATACTCAGACCAAAATGTACCTCTATAAAGACACAAACTCTTTATCAAGACCACTTCCCCAGGTCTCTTTGTAAAGGCGCTACTATACATGTATTTGCGTCTGAAATAGGTTTTCTGCTTGTTCTGTATTTTCTGCAGGTCATCAATCTACGTGAACGTAGAAGAGCGTTCATTAAATTGAATTACATGTGCTTGGGTCCGTGTAATGGGGTAGGAAATATAGTGGTTCAGAAACGCCGCCATTTAATTTAAACATAATTTAGCAACCGAACCATCAATATACGTGGACGTGTATAATGTACATTTAGCGTTTTTGTAGTGGGTGGCGGACGCTTAACACCCACCTACCCCTGGTCTGCCATTTGCCAGTACGAATTTTATATATAAAGTATTCTAGTAACTTGGTATACAGCATATGGATTCATGTTATTTTGTCTTTTTCATTCTTTTGCTGTTCAATTTGAAACAAATTTGAAAAGGAGTCTGTTGTCTTGAAACCTGTTAATATAATAAAGATATGTAAATGAAAAGGTTTGGTCGTTTTTTGCAATAGTGAACAGCAAAATAATGAAAAGGACAAAATAACATGGATTTTATATAGGCTATATCCATTGTCATGAAGGAAAAAAGACAATTTTCAGGCCGGTCAATGAGACATCCCACAAAGAAATAATATATTTTTAAGAAAGTGTTTTAAATGCAAACATTAATACATAATTGGATAATTGTTCTATCTATGACTGTGGGGCCATGGTCATGTTAGCAGTGGTCTTATAATAGAAGGGTTTTCTTGATAAGATTGATCTTAATTAGAGGTTTCACTGTATTTGAATGCAAAACAACGTTTCTGTTCCATTAACCATGACAGTGCTACCGGTGCATTTAAACAAAACCACTTCCACTATTCTAACATCAATGAGTTACTGAGTCTTTTGAATACCATCTTACAGCTAACAATATATAACAGATTCCCCGTATATGTAGAAGGCATCAGTGACCCTAAAATCCCTTCCCAGATTCCCTACATTCGTACGGGTTCTTACTGCATGTAAAAGTCAATTCTCAGTTGTACTCTCAAAGCCTCAATGTAATACTACGCATGTAAACACGGCAATACAAATGAGCTCTTTTTTTCTTTTTTCTTTTTTTTTCTTTTTTTTATTTTTGCTTTATGCTCTTGGGTGTTCACATCTAACGCCCTTTCTTACGGATGTTAATATGGTGTCTTTGAGTTTTAAAAAAGTTTTATTATAAAGGTGATTTATAGAGAGGGGTCTCCATTGAAGTGTTTCGTTTATAGCCTGGTAACAATATATGCTTTGTGCCCATGAAGTGCATGCTATAATGCGGATTGGCTTCGTTACTGAGTGCGGGGGACGCAATATTCGCGTCCGGTTTCATGGGTTTGGTGCAGCGGAAGCAAATCCTTCTTTACAATGACTTTATCCTGCTAGTTTCCTGGGTAGTAATACCCTCTCTAATGCGCTTATATGTACTGAAATTGTATTGTTGTTTCATAATGCTAAATTCGTGGTACAAATTCAGTACCTACATTTACACGTGTACGTGCATTTGATGCTAGTATAGGGGGTATACTGACTACGAGTGTATCTGTATCAGATAGATACAGATATAATATAATATAATACAGATACACTCGTAGTCAGTATACCCTCTCTAATAGCTTCAAATGCACGTACACGTGTAAATGTAGGTACTGGAGTATTTCATGATTTAAACCCGTGGTATTTTCATAGTCACTGACACTGCCATCTCTAACTCACTGAAGTACTGAAGTTGTACTTGCTAGTATACAATGACTAAAGCTCCTGATAGGTTCTTAATCTGTACTATCTCTAATGACCCGAACTTGCAGATACATTAGCAACTTTCTATAAAACTGGCCACGGAGTTGACCGCAAGTGTCTATGGACATTCAAATGAGTCTCATTATGCAGGTATGGGACACTAAAAAGAGAACATTCGCATTAAAGAGGTGGTCTTGATAGAGACTTGCTATTAATTTCACGTTGTACTGAACTATGTGTATTTTAAATGTGGTCTGAGTATAATATGAATGTACGACAATACTGGATATGGGAAAAAACACGTTCAAGAAAACTATTCGCCCGTGCGAAAAGCAAGAATATTGGAAATCAAATTCATGCCCGTTTCAATGAACTAGGGGCCTCTGTACCCACATCCATTAATGTGTGGGGAAGAAAGGGGTGATTTAAGAGCGCCCTGATGTCCCTATGGCAGCAACATTAAATTGACTCACGCCCTAGAAATAATAACCTGTCTCGAGTAGACGTGAGTAAAGTGGGTAAAATACAATGAACAACGTACTTGCATTCTTGTTGAATGCCATTACATGCTTGTATATGTATATCCGGATAAATGTGCTGATGTCTATATACATTGTGTATGCAAATAATGTGACTGGCATCTTGCCATGTACGATGTTATGTATATTTAGGCTATTGTGACAAATGGCACAACACGGCACATAATAATATACATGGACACAGACATAACCAAGGAGATATAGATTCAAATAAAGTGATTTTTGTTCCCTTGTCTCATTATAAAAAGCTGGGCTGTGTCAAGGTTCCCATAGTCCTACATTGTATGTGTTACGGATTATGATCTTGTATCAGATGGCATACATAAATTCATTACAGTCACGGTAACATTGCCATTACGCATTTTCTGTACTGGCACATACAGTATAACCTCCATTTTGGATCACCTCTGAACAGCTGTATAAGAATATTTCTCCTGGTTACACACCTTCATAAAGAATTGACAACAATCTGCAATAAAGATTACCTCTCCGATGAGATCAGTATAAGTAAGACACTAAGTGACTTCAATGGCACGATACATTGTATTATATGACCACTTTCCATCCTCATGCATTTATATGATATTTCATGGTAATTCCATGTATTAAAATACAAGGTGCTTTTACTATGATAAGAGCCCACTGCGCTCATTGTTATGCAGGTTAAAATGTTAAAATATTGAATTCAAGAATACGTTACTACCGTCCAGGCCCCCGCTGGGCCATGACAATGGACTATGACCCAAGTAATTCATTGTCATCATCGCATATACTACATTCAGTAACACCACCTATTACGAACACCTCCTTGAAGAGACCACAAGAGACCAGGTTTCACCATCCCAGGCACAGCACGCACTACATACTTCATACAACAGTACTATAGAGGCGTTATAAGGTGTCAAGAAATCCCACATCCCTATTTTCTTGCCTTTATATCACACATCCCCAGATTCTTTTGGCCTTTCCCCCTTACATACCAGAAATGTTGGGGCTTTTCTCCATGCATCCCACTTACTTGAAATCCCGAACCCCTCTCTTTTTTTTCTTTTCTTTTTTGCCTTTTTCCCACATCCCTCTTTTTCAGCCTTTTCCCTCACTTCGCACCTCCCTATAAACCCAACCCGTTCTACCTTGCAGGCCTGGGCTGGGCCATGATGCTCATCTCCGGCATCTGGGCCATGTACTTCAACGTGATCATCGCGTGGGTGCTGTACTACCTCTTCATGTCGTTCACGTCTGCTCTGCCCTGGGGCACCTGCGACGGCTGGTGGAACTCAGAGAGGTGCATTGACAGGTACGTAGGAACAAACATTAGAATTTTGGTCGGACATTCAAAGATTTTTCAGTCTAGTCAGTCATCCTGAACTGGTCTAATGCACCTGTCTCAAGTGTTTGGTGGATAAGTGCCACAGTGGTAGTGGTCCAGGATTCGAGTGACAGTATAGTCTATGTGATATACTGGGGAAAAGTATCATCTAATATCAATACATACACGCAAGTCAATGAACTCCAGATTATCTAGTAGTATTAGTACAATATCCACACGGTTACAGTAGAACCTACAATTAAGACCACCTCTCTATTGAGACCACCTCTATAAGCCCAAATCTTCAAGCTCCAAAATGAACCTCTGGATATAAACCACAATTAGGACCACAAATTGGGATCAGTCTTATGCGGTCTCAATAGAGAGGTTCTACTGTAAATGTTAATGGTAAAAGCGTTACTTTTACTTGCTACTCTCTGTATTGTAGGGCTGAGATCCTGTCCAACAGCACAGCGAACGTCACTCTCAAGCAGCTGTGGATCGAAAGGTTCAATGCCAGTGTGAATGACACACCAAAGTGGAGGACCCCCGCCGAGGAATTCTGGGTGTAAGACGTGCTTAGACCAACATATGTCGGACTAATAGAAAATACATTTAAAACCTTAGATCACAGTTTCTATCAAGAATGCTGTATTTTATCAGGCATCTATAGACGCTGATAAGCTATGACCAGTGAAGCAAGAGTTGATAGCTTATAATTAAGTTGACCTTTATAATGTTACCTGCTGCATAATAAATTAATACTAGCTTCATAAGTATGTATATGAGAAAAAGTAAACCATCCATGAACAAAAATGACTTATCTACAGGTTCAACGTACTGGAGATCTCACCGGGCATCCATGACATGGGCGGCATCAAGTGGCAGATGCTCGTACTGCTCTTCGTGTCGTGGCTCATTGTCTTCCTCTGCCTCATCAAGGGGGTCCACTCACTCGGCAAGGTGAGTACTCATGGCAGATGCACGGGGGCTGCAGGGGGTACTTGCCCAACTTTTTCCCACAAAAATACTTTGTTTTCTTGTTGTTGTTGGGTTGTTGTTTTTTGTTGTTTTTTTTTTTTTTTTTTTTTTTTTTTTTGCATTTTCGCTATTGATTGCGCGTACAAAAGCCATGAGATTGCTCCAGTTCGACGCCTCCCTTTTTTTTCCAAAAGCTGGGGTCTGCCAGTGTCACACATTACCAATGGTTGATCAAGCAGGGTAATCCAATCATCTTGTATAGCTACATAATAACGTCAATTGTCAGTACCTACTTAGCTATAGAAATGACTAAGATGAAAGACATTTGTAAAAATGAATAAACTGTTGGTAGACTAATGCTAAAAAATTATGGCCGATGCCCTGATTAAAAGATAATGAAAATCAACCAGTCAATTATGCAAATTAAACATAGAATATTAAAATTTTTATTGTATACAGCTAAGATTCATTGCATCCTCCATTACTGTCTTTTATTGGCAGGTGGTGATATCATTTCATCCGGATTATTGGTTCAATGTGACAGGATCAATATGGCCGGCTGATTGGTCATATTGATTGTATATTATTACACCCTACTACACTATTATTAGCCAGTGGGTTACACAGTTTTTCATTTTCTTTCATCTGATACTGTCACTCTATTAGGCCAATGAAAGTGAATTCGATTCAATCACATTGTTTGATTTGAATGGCACTCTAATATCCAAATATATATATTGAAACAATACATATAAGTAGTGCGGAAACTCGGTCATTTTGACTGTTGAAGGCATTTTGAAATGTTTATATTGACTGTACAACTCATGCTATTATTAAATTTTGCTTAATAAATATCGTGGGCAAATATCGTGGGCAAATGGTGGGGGAATTAGGGGTTTGAAAGATTTTAGTGTTTAAGTATCGTTAAAAATACAGACATAAAAAAACACATATTCCCATCACCACCAGAACATAAATCAGTTGCGATAAAGGCAAAATATTACCTACGTGTATTTGTATTATAATATTTACACATGAGGTAATAATACAGATGAAGCACTAAAATCATTAATCATAATTAGTGGTCATTCAGAAATTGCACTGCCACACGAATACTTTCCTGGTAGCTTAAGAGAGAAATGTGAAATGGGGTGGCGAACAATCAGGAAAAATACGAGTTTGTTTTTTGTTTTTTTGCAATCTATGCACTGCGAGAAATTGCAGTGAAAAGGAAACAATCGAGTAGGTTTACTCATTTGATGTCAATTATATATCTGATCTGCGCTCGATCCACCAAAACCCAACCTTCCAAAACATGCCAACTATCAAGGTGGTGAATCAATTATCACTCTTAAAGTGTTATATCAGCACCCAATCGTGCAACACCCCACCCTGTGTGTAAAACACATGGACGACACATGACCATCTGTCAAAACAATGAGTACCTTTTCACAATTTCTGATGAGAACATGAAGTTAACAAAGAGGAGAGTATACGCATAGAATGTGCCATAACAATATAAATTGATATACACCAAATTCATATAGAAAAATAACTTCTCCTGAAATTGTGGCATTGTGCACAACATAGCCACATAACTATCTAAGATTAAGTATGTCATTTTTGAGTATGGATATTTCTAAAATTAGCATCATACACTTAGTATTTGATAAACAGAATGCATGTTGATAGTTATTTTGTCGGTTCAAGCTATGTTGGGCAATCAGAAATGGGTTATAATTATACTATGAATGATTTTACCATGTGCATCCATAAAACGCTCCATCAGCATCCTAGGTGTGATTGGCACCCCACCCTAATGTTAATTTATTGTTGAACTACTTAGACCAGTGCACACCCTTCAAGTAGGTATCACCCATCCTGTATGTTTGTTTTTTTATCTTAAGAATAATAACATCGAAACCAGTATTTTCATGTGATTTTATTTTTTCACGGTTTACTAAATTTATCCAGGAAGATTGAGGTGAGATCATCCGACGAGTGTCTACTCCATGTAAAATATGCCCAAGATTTTTAATGCCTTTAAGAAATTCCATACCTTTGCCACGTAGCACCTTCTCCACTACCGTCCATAGTAACAGGCACTCACTACTATAAGTCATAGTAGTAGTTGACGATGCTGCATACCACCGCACAGTATCCAGCCAATACGGAAGCGCTATACATGATAGCTGTTACTGACCATCCACAATTAGTTCAATGAATTTTACAGTCTTACATATATTCCCATTCATTTAGGATGATTTTATAATCATTTGTTTACTATTTATTTATTTTTTACAAGCGTTCAATTTATTTGAAGTACAATATGCACATTTACACTTAAATATAACATCCACATCACATACAACCTGCAGATACTCGCTATACATATGCATAGCTATAGGTGGACCCACAGTCACAGATAAGAGGGTCCAATTCTACTTTTTTTTCTCATGTTTAATTGACAATTAAATAGATTTAGGTGTGTGATGAATTTGATTTCGGGGGAAGTGATATATTAAATTTACAACACATGTTATCACTAATAAACTGCTCTAAGTTGAAACTGTCGTCTGAACAATCAAATGACATTTGAGGGTGCCTATGCCCTTTAAGTGGTTAGTGGGAGATGGCCTTAGAATTAAGTGGGAAGTGGGCAATGAGCTAAAATTTAAGTGGGAAGTGGGAAATGAGCTAAAATTTAAGTAGTAAGTGGGATCAGGACACCCCCCCCCCCCCCCATCTAGACGCTCACAAATGAGGTGAACCAAATGCTTATATATTTGTTACATTATTCAATTACACATCTTATTCCACTTGCAAATTTTCATGACAATTTTAAGTTTATTAAAGTCTTTTCTATAAAAACATTTACAGCAGCTTTGCAAAAGCATACTACATGTGTACAGGTAAAAATTGTAAAGTATGGTATTAGAGTGCATAATAAAATCGGTTGTCCTGACACCAATGTTATTCCACTACAGTCACTACTTTTTGCCTTGTACAATTTTCTTCCATTAGACACTTATTCTGTGAACTATTTGAAATGGTTCACAGTAAAATGACCCACCTACACAAGAATGTTTGTGTTGCTACATAACTTGGAAAGATGTTGCACACTTACAGAAATTTTCAACACATGTTGGCATGTGGACAATCATTGGTGCACCCTTATTTATATTCTTTTGGAAATATTTTAATAATCCCTATATTGAGTCATCAAGTGACTGCATAAGTATCAATCACATTGTAATATCTCTTGTGCATTTGGATATATTGGATCAAAATAAGACATTTTTTCCATGACCGATTTAGATCAGCAGCTGTTCCAACTATACAAATTGCTTTTTCATCTTAATATTGCTTCATCTGATAAAAATGAGTAACTAGATTAGCAAACTTAGTTTGAAAATGATGTAATTTCTGTTATTGTACATGTAGAGCACCTCACACCCATCCTGTATATTTTTTTGTTTAAACCATCGTAGCACAACCAATAATAGCGTTTAAGGTTTAAGGTGTCAAAACGAAGCTACTTACTTGTATTCTCGTAAGATAAATACAATTTTAACAGTTCATTAAAGTTACATGATCTATGATGCATTTTGTTATGAAATAGCGTGTGCACACCCATCCCGTAGGTGGCGATAATATGCAATTTGAACATATTTATTGACATTAGATCTTACTAGAAATTTTCTTTTTACACTTTGGCACCGGGAAAACTATCGTGAACTATCGTGTTCAAAGTTGTAATATTATTTGGTACTTGTTTGGATGCTAAATAATTTTTCAACAAAACATACGGGATGGGTGTGCACTTCCCTAGTTCTCGGTTACTTAGAACCACAACACTTCTTGTGTAAGTGCAGCAATCCACTTAAAATATTCCTAATAATTTTGAACACATGTAAGTGCATTCGTTAAGAAAAACTATCGGGCAAAAAGTAAAGTAGTGGAATAAAATTGATGTCAGCACAATATGAATCCACTAAATTGATTCTTGATTTGATAAATAATTCTTATCAATCGAGCACATACCTGCTAGAAACACAAACACACTCACATATACACTTATATATTCTACACATATATATTTACAATTTTTACAGATATCTTGGAAGAATATATATTGTATATCAAATTTTCTGTAATAATATGAAAGAATACACCATGTACAACTGATGAAATAAGAATCTGGATTACAACGAGCAAAAAAACATTGTATGGGACAACAATCGATCTTTTACAATGAACACATCAAAATTGCTATTGTCCTATTGCATAAGTTTTTTTTATTTCTTCTTTTGCTTCTTCACTATACATTTCATATTCTTCAACCCGCTTTTCTACAGTTTTCTCAATAATGCGGATAGCTCTAGCTGCCTCTAGCTTCAACGAGTCCATAACTGTTAGGTCTTCAGGCTTTTTCTTCAGGAGTGGACAGTAGCTTGCGTGAGAAACATGTTCATCCCATGGGTCATCTTCTGGCTCCCATCCATCAAGCTCCTTCAGGCATACAAAACACTTAACAAGGTCGGGTTCATTGTCTGTAGGGCAGTGGTAAAATCCAGCATGGGCTAACTTTGCAGGCGTGCAGCTACTGTTTTCATCAAATGGCCAATCTTTAAATGTTTCTAATCTATTCTCTTCAAACGTGTGTAACAAAAATTCCTTTTTCAGATCTTTATTTTCTTTATTACTAGCCATAATATTATTTAAGAAAAAGTTTTAAAAACTTTTTTTTAAAAGCCGCTCAAATATGGACCGGAAATTGCGTCAGTAAACAAAACAGTATATTCTGTATTTTTTTCTGGTGGGCAAATATCGATTTGTTTTTTTTTTTTTTTTCAGGAAAAGAGACGATTTGTTTTTTTTTTTGTTTTCTTTTTTTTGGTTTTTTTTTTCTTTGTTTTGCATGATTTGATGCGTAGTGATTGGTGATTTTTTTTTGTTTTGTTCTCTTTGGTGTTGGTACATGGACCTCCAGACTATCCGCCGGCACGGCCCATCGCATTTGCGTATCAATGATGACAAAAATTGACGTCAACCGTTTTTTAAAAAAGTTGTTCTTGTTGCTGTATAATAGATGAAGCGCCCTATGCGTAAAACGTATGCTATTCATTCGAATTCTTTGTATGATTAGCATTTTTGGTCTGTATATTTAGTCACTAGCTCTAGGGGTAGGTTAGTTAACCAACTGAGCCTCACAAGTCAGGGATGTGATGTGGAGAGATCACACTAGCTATTGTTTTCAAACTAGGTGAGTTCTTTTGTGAACTCAAGTTTTCACACATCCCGTGTTATGCAAAAGTGGTATTTACATTTTAAATAGGCAAAAGCAAAGGCAATGAAAGCTAATGTGTCCATAATATGGTAGAGTGGTGCTGTATGCTCAGGCAGTTGATAAAGCCAATGAAGTGTGATAATGGTGTCAATGATCCGGTGCGAGTGTCAAGTTGCTATAGCACGATAACAGTGACACATATCTCATTTCACAGCCCTGTTCCATTGGCAGATCCTGGTTTTGGGAAAAGGGAGGTGGGGGTACTTAACGTTATGGATCTCACGGTGGGGTATAAGCTTATGTTCACAGAGACGGAGCGACGTAGCGATAAGGCGATAAGCGATTTGATGCTCACACACATGCGATTTTGCAAGCGATTTTCACTGGCGATTTTCCTTGAACGTATAAAAATCTTTATCTCCAATTGATTACAAAAGTGCTGGTCAATAATTATACAAGAGGTCAATTAAAGCCTGTTAGACTACATGAGATAACGATCTTGTTCCAGGGAAATCGCCTAGTGACGAGCCGATTTTATCGCTCATGAGGCGTTTGTGAGTATATAGGGGGGAGTGGGCTTGAGAGATGGCGGCAGCTTTTGAGAGTATGGGGATTGGGGGGGGGTTGAGAGCTTGAGAGAATCGGGGAGCTTGTGAGTATATGACTGAGAGCGGATGGCTTGGCTTGAGAGAAGGTAGGAGCTTAAGAGGTTGTGGGGGGTAGCTTATTGCAGGGGGCGGGGTGGATAGAGATCGAGAGAACGTGTGGGCTCGTGAGATTATACATGCAGGGTTGAGGGTGGGGGCTTGGCCTGAGAGAAGGCAGGGGCTTGTGAGTATTATATGGGTGGAGGGGGGGTTGAGAGAAAGTGGTGGAACAAGAGTATAATGGGGGGATATTGATAGGCAAGGAGTGGGTTTGACTTGAGAGAAGGATAAGAGCTTGAGAGTACTTTGGCTGGAAGGGGGAACTTACAAAAAAATAGGCAAGAGGGTAGGTTTGCGTGCGAGAGAAAAGGGGCTTGAGACCACGTGGGGAGGGAGGGGATGGGGTGCTTAAGCCCCCCCAAACCCCCCCCTTGGATCCATCACTGCAATGACTGTTGCACTGTGTGGCTGATTACAGGTAGTGTACGTGACGGCCACAACGCCATACGTCTTCCTCATCATCCTGCTGGTTCGAGGACTGACGCTAGATGGAGCCATGGACGGCGTCAAGTTCTACATCACGCCTGACTGGAACCGACTATTGGAGTTCCAGGTCAGTATCTTCAGTATCAAGTGCAGTATCATCAATATTGATGTTACCAGTGCCGTCAAGCATCTTTTGTCTCATCACTTAGGGGCATAGTTAAATGACTTTCATCTCCGTAGCTTTTTTTCGTCACGGGTTGAGTCAGATATCTACGTTAGTCACATAGTTAGTTTTTAAAAAAGATATCATTAGCAGATCTAGGTGTCTTTCTAAAACGTGGGTTCGATACATAAACAACGGATCAATGGTTGGTAATGATTGGGAGAGTCATTCAGTCTCTATGCCCCCCCCCCCCCCGGGTTTGAAATGTGAAAGAGACAGTTAGTTTGATGTGGGATTACATAAGATCTATGGCTATATATCCTATTGGCATGTATTTTTTAATGTTATACTGAAACCACCTCTGTAACAAGACCATTTTTCTAGGTCCTAATACTTCATACAGCTACCCGCCTGAACTTCTGTGTACAGACCACCTCTCTATTGAGACCACCTAGCACTGGTCCCAAGGGTAGTCCTAATAGAGAGGACCTGTAATTTACTAGTCCATCGTCAAAGTCCATCGACTACAGTAGAACCTGCAATTACGACCACCTCTATAAAGAGACCGCCCCTATCATATATATGCCTATAATAGAACCATTTTTCATACTCCTAGACGTTCTTAGAGCTACCAACATGAACCTCCATATAAAGACCAACTCTCCATCGAGACCACCTAACAATGGTCCCACAGGTGGTCCTAATATACAGGTTCTACTGCAAACGCAATGAACATAGGGCTAATGTATATACATTATTTAGTTCATCTTTACACAACACAAACACAATTTACCGTTGACAGTTTCGGCAACTACTGTTGCCATTTTCAAAACATCTCTGCGCATGTCAAGGTCACTCAGCACGACTTCCGATGTCGAAAATCGGGTCGTACACGTGAGAGAGATGAAAGGCCCCCTCGTCTCGGTTCATGACCTGCTTATGTCCTCGTATCTTTATCGCCTCCCTGATGGTTCTTGTTCTCCAATCCCTCTCCCTATCCAGTACACTCACTTCCTCCCAGTCTATCTCATGATTGTTCTGTTTCACATGGTCTGTGATCGCACTCATGTTGATTTGGGTTAGGGATTCTTTCCTCGCTGCTCTGGTGAAAGATCCCCCACTGTTCTGCTCCACATCCGTCATGTGTTCTTATACACGGGTGCCCAGTTTTCTGCCAGTTTTCCCAACACACACACTCTTGCAAGACTTACAGGGAATTTTGTACACCACTTCACATTTCTCTAGCTTATCCTGTTTGTCTTAGGGTGAACGAGAATGTTCCTGATGGTCTGTAAGGGCTTCGCTTGGTGCTTATTGAGGATACGTGAAATGTCCTCTGTTACCCCTTTTACGTAAGGTAAGATGACTAATCCTTTGGAGCCTGCTGAGTCCTTATTCTTTTTTCTTTCTCTTGTCCTTTCCTCCTTCCTTCTTCTTTTCTATCTGTGCTTTCACTTTTTCAAAAGGCCATATTGGGTAACCACATTTAGTTAGAGCCCCTACTATGTGTATATAAAGATACGAGGACAGAAGCAGGTCATGAACCGAGACGAGGGGGCCTTTCATCTCTCTCACGTGTACGACCCGATTTTCAACATCGGAAGTCGTGCTGAGTGACATTGACATGCGCAGAGATGTTTTGAAAATGGCAACAGTAGTTGCAGAAACTGTCAACGGTAAATTGTGTTTGTGTTGTGTAAAGATGAACTAAATAATGTATACATATATATATATGTATTCCAACACGATGAACTCGTTCAAGGATATAGGGCTAAGGTGTACATGTGAGACTGTTCTGTCGCCAGGTGTGGGGTGAAGCGTGCCAGCAGATCTTCTACACCCTGGGACCAGCGTGGGGAGGTCTCATCACCATGGCCAGCTACAACAAGTTCAAGAACAACCAGCTCAGGTCAGATTGTGCAGGGTGTCTGTGTGTGTGAGTGAGTGTGTGCGTTTACGTGTCTATGTGAAGAAACCATTGAAAGTTTTAAATTTGTTATAGTGGACAGTTGTTTTCACATAGATGCCACCCCAGTTCTGTGGCAATTGTAAGAACAAAGTTATATACCCCTAGTTTTACTGGGTGTTTGATGCCAGTATTCGATTTCTAAATTTTCAAGACGGAACACCTAGAAATTTGCTGGTCATCGGTTAGCCTAGCTTATTTTCGTCAAGCAGATTATGAAATGGCTACTATCATTCCAGAATTGTGTGTGAGTTGTAACAATGAGTATCATTTTTTGTAGGGATGCAATTCTAGTCGCTACATGTTGCTGTGGCACCAGTTTCTTCTGTGGCTTTGTGATCTTCTCTATTATTGGTTTCATGGCCAAAGAGGTAAAATTATGTAAATAACCTTCTCAATATGATTACAAGTGAAACATTACGTATTTGAATTCATTGAAAATACCATTACATCTGACAGTGACAATTTTAAATGTTTAGCTTCATATTGAGAGCAAATAATGATATTATGACAGTTTCTAGCGCCAAATATATTCAGCACTGAATAGATCATGCCAATACATCCACAATGTTATTACTATGGACTTTGTATCAAACAATATATTATTCACATTAGTATTTAATATGCTAATGCAATCATGGCTGAACTAATCTTTTGATTAAAGAATGAACCTGCTCTCATCTTGGGTTTCTTCGATCATGATATAAACAAGAATTTAAAGATTCTATTCGAAACCAGTGGAACTCACATTTTGGTGAGGTTTTTGCTCTTATCGCAAGAGCTTCTTCAGGCTGAGTGACAGTCCGTAGTTTGTCACGTGATTGCCATGGCGGCAGGGATCACATGACAGTGACACGAAAACATACCAGAAACTTAAGTGTGACCCCACCTCTAAATATCAGGACCAATTGATTAAGTTGTTGAGGGGTTGGAACAGGGAGGGTGTTACCAAAACCAAAAGTCAAAGAGTCGTCCAAAGACGCAAATAGTGAGTTCAGTTCTTTAACCCCAGTCTGCATCCCCTATGTTTAGAGGGCTCTCAGAAAAACTAACTCGTGTGTTTCGTGAACACGGTGTCAGCACCTACCACAAACCTTTTAACACCATTAAATCTATGTTGCCCACTCTGAAGGACAAATCTCCGGATGACTCCAAATGCGGTGTTATTTATAAAGTACAGTGCCCACAGTGCAGGTACACCTATGTTGGTGAGACCGGAAGGACATTAAGTACTCGTATCAAAGAGCACCTGAACCCCAAGAGAGTGCCCACCACTTTAGGAGATCACATTCGAGACACGGGCCACACCATCAGCCCTAAAGACTTTAAGATTGTGGCACGTGACGATTTACAGACACGTAGAAAGATTAGGGAAGCTGTGGAGATCCGTGTACGGCGCCCTGAAATGAATCGCGATACCAGCTATGACTTGCCCCCCATTTTCCTGCCACCGCTGTCATGTGATCTCCGCCTCCATGGCAGTAACGTGAAAAACTAAGGACTGTCATTTGGCTTGAAGAAGCTCTTGTGATAAGAGCGAAAGCCTCCCCAAAATGTGAGTTCCACTGGTTTCTAGTGGAATCTTTAAATTCTTGTTTAATCTTTTGATTGTTTAGAAATAATGTGTAATTAAAAAATGGTTTGAAATGTGATAAACCTAGTGTTATAAATTTCCGTGATTAAAATTGCTTAAACCAGTGTTAAATGCCGGCTAATGCTGATAATGTGTGCAAAACCACTGGAAAGTAATGTCATGTTTTTTTCGGCCAATACGCATTAATCAATACTATCATTCAGTGGTGAATATTGCCCTCGCAAGCTCAGGCAGCATTGATTCATGCATATAGACCTGCATATAAACCATGACATATGTCTTCAATCATATTCGCCATCGCTAATTTACACTCCCCATTGATGAGCAGCTAGTGTCAGAACTGACCCTTACTTACTAATGTCATCATCCGTGTCCAGGTGAACCTGCCCGTGAAGGAGGTACTGCAGTCGGGCCCGGGCCTGGCCTTCATCGCATACCCGGAGGCCCTCAACCGCCTGCCACTGTCTCCCATGTGGGCCATCTTCTTCTTCCTCATGCTGTTGCTTGTGGGGCTCGACAGTCAGGTGGGTCTCTACATGGCTTGAACATTTTGCAGATCAAGGATTTTTGGAACCTCCGGTGAGGAAAATGTTCGCCGAAAGTAGAGAACTGTTGGTAGCACCCGGTATACCTGCCACTAAATAATACCATAGGTAGATCCAGGTTTTAGGGGAAATGAACAGTACACCCACAGGAGTTTATGTGGGGAGTTTTTTAGAGATACAAAAATAAACCCATAAAAATAAAACGTTTTGGGTGAAAAAGCGGGGGCGTGCGTTCCTGCCCAAGCCCCCCCTTGCATCTGCACATGAACACAACATGGAAAGTGTGAATATACTACTAGTCAAGCTGATTGCCATTCCTGCATAGAAAAATACCACCTATTGATTTATGTAACAAACCTGGATCTATGGTTTCAATGAGTTAATGCATACATGATATATAGACAAAACTGGGTGAGTTGTTAACATTGATTATTTTATTGGGCAAGTTCTTGGGGCGTATCACGGCGAGACCGAAGGGCGAGCCGTGATACGCCACAAGAACGAGCCTAATAAAATAATCAATGTTACACAACGAACCCGGTTTTGTATTTATCAGTCTTTTCTAAACAATTACAATATTGTTTAAAAATAAACTGGCATATATTCAACACATTTAACAAGGTAATTTATTAATAAATTACAAAATGCAATAATGTGTATAAAAGTAGTAGGTGTGCTAGATTCATGAACATATTTGAAGTGGGGCAAAAGTAGTCCGGTTGACAACTAACCATATACGGAATCCGTATACGGACAGTCCTGATACAACATATTTTTACAAGGCAGTTCTGGAGGTCGATATCGACTGAAAATACATGCAAAAGACTGATAAATATGTTGGTCGTGTGCCTGTGTGAATGGACACATGCATAGACCATGTGTACTACTTTGTATGTACCATGATCAATAATTCATATCTGTTTCAGTTTGGCGCATTCGAGACACTGGTCTCTGGATTCGTGGACATGTTCCCCAACTACCTGCAGAAGCGTAAGACTCTCTTCACTGCCTTCATGGCGTTCATCATGTTCCTCCTCGGCCTACCTTTTGTTTGCAGGGTGAGTAGTACGCCTTGGAGAGTTGTTGGCCTTGTGTGTGTGGGCGGGGGGGGGGGCAAGAAATCTCACATCTCTTAATTCTTTAGCCTTATTTCCAACATCCCTCGATTTGTTTTGCCTCTTTCACCATATGCCACACATTTTAAAGCTTTTTCCCCACATCCCATTTCTTTGAAATCCTGCATCCCTCGTGTTGTTTGCCTTTTTTCCCACATCCCTCTTTTTGGCTTCTACCCCCCCCCCCCTCCACCCCTTCCTTATAAACCCGCTCCCCATGTGATGGGCAGATTTAATGGACAATAAGGGTATGGCATCACCCTATCTTCTCACATTCACCCCAAAACAAAATATTTGAAAATAAATTGTTACATTGATTGGTATTTGGTATTCCTGAGCTCTTTTATTGAAAGCCTATGACATCTACATGTGCCCCAATTTTCTGAAAACCTTTACCAGTGTGTTTACCTGCAGATATAGAAAGGTCGTGTCCCGCAGTTCAACTACATTGATGACAAGAATTTCAGCAAACTAATCAGAGAGATGTATGACATTACAACTTTCCCTGATTAAGAGCACCATAGTTTTTTAATGGCGGCAATTGTTTGAACAAACTCTGCGTTCCATCAACTGTTTTTTCTCCTCTGTCCACAGGGCGGCATCTATGTGTTCCAGCTGATCGACTGGTACGCCCCGGCGTTCGCCTGCATGGTGATCGCTCTCCTCGAGATCATCTGTGTCTGTGCTGTCTACGGTGAGTATGTTAATGGGTGGGTAGGTTGGTGCGTGAGCTATTGACTGAGTGATTGAGCAAGTGCTTATGGGTGGCTCGGTGAGTGAACGAGTTGGCTGGGTGGTTGAGTGAATGAGTGGGTGGTTGTGTGAGTGATTGAATGAGTGGTTTGGGTGGCTGAGTGAGTGAATGAGTGGGTGGGTGGCTGAGTGAGTGAATATGTGGGTAAGTTGCATAGGCAGATCCAGGTTTTCAGAAAAGGGGGGGGCGCAATTAAGGAAAAGAGGGGGCGCACTTACAGGATTTCATGAAAAACCCTATGAAAATGAAGTATTTTGGTGGGAAAAGGGGGGGTGCGCCCCCCCCCCCTGCGGACTGCGGACCCCCTGGATCTGCCTATGGGTTGGTGCATGAGTGATTGATTGAGTTGGTTTGGGTGGCTGTGTGGGTGATTGGAGTGTGCCTGTGGTGCACGGGGGTGTAAGTACAAGGTTATACAGTGTGTGGCAGTAGATGCATTACCCTGTGTGATTGTCTTGGATCAATTTTCTTTCTGGAAAACATGGAAAGGGATGGGCGCAATCATTGTATTTTAAGGATTTATAAAAATTGTGAAGGATGGAAACTTAAAACCAAAAACGACAATTGGTTTTTCGTGGTGGACACAAAGGGGAGCAGCGTAGGTTTCACAGCTTTATCATTTACGAAATCTTTAACATATATATTCAATATTACGCCACTGTATTGTGGAACTAGCAGAAGAAAAAAGAATAATGCACAATAGTAGTGCCTTTAGAAATGACGATGTAAAATGGGGGGCTCAGAGAAATATTATGCCCAATGCATCTGCCAGGATGTCAGTGCCTGTGTACATGTATATATCGTGTGTTGCTGCTTGACTTCCATACATAGCTTGGATTATGCGCATCTTATTACACTTCTGAAAACATCCCCAGTCTTGAGTAATGGCATCATGACAATGAGTGGGTCATATAGCAAAAATGTGATTGGTGATTTGCCCTAAATCTTGAGCGTGAATTGTGAATTTCCTGTATTTACGTGCGTGAAATGTGATGGAACCCATTATTGGTGACTGGTCATCTGCTCATCATAAAGGCTGTGATTGGTTATTTGCCCAAAATCTCGAGTGAAAATTGTGAATTGCCTGTATACGAAGTGTGTGAAATGTGATGAAACCTATTCAATTACAATTTTTTGTGATTGGTGAAAGACAATGAAATGTATTGGTGACTGGTGATTTAGGGAAAAATGTTGGTGAATTTATTTTCATCAAGGCTATTTACCCCCCCCCCCTCATCAATGGTGCAAAGAATATCTTTCACACTGAACATAGCCGTGATATTAAGTAATGTTACGATATCTCTGGTAATTTCAATAATTTGTGAATTGAATAATTGAAAAAATGTGTACATATGCCACGTCGCACTTTTTAATCGTGTAAAGTACAATGTATTATGCAGTACATTACTATGATTAGTACTATTTAAGAGTTGACAATTTTTAATAAAAAAAAAATACAAAACTATGTAGGACACAAAACTCAGAAAGAGTTAAAGCATGAACGATTTTGCATTTTTACAGAGAAACACCGTGACTCTTTATCAAAATATAACATTTAGAAATTTAAACATTATCTAAGTCAAAGATTTATTTATACATTTATTCCTAACACTGTAGTAACACTTCATACGCAGTTAAATTTGTAAAATCTAATCAAAATTTATTTCTCTGCAAATACTTAAGATAAAGTTAACCAGACTTTCTTAACCGTATTTGCTTTATTTAGTTAGACTAAGTCAAGCAACTGGTTCAATCTTGTTTTTGGTATAACGGAATGCTAAGTGCCCAGTTAAGCAGGTCTTTAATAATTTCTTATAATGGGACCATCATGCTCTAGCCTCCATACATTGCCAGATGACTAAATATTCATTACAATGGTGCCAGCAATCAGGTTGCACCCTTTCCTTTTTGCACAGATTTTCCCCAGTTTTAAATTGAACCCAAACATCCCAGTAAATGCAAACCCTGGCTACCCGGCAATGTGAGTTTTCATGTGAAATTCAAGGTGCTTTTGTTCCTTGAAGTGAATCTTACAAACAGTACACATTGGATGAATTTTGCAATGTGCATTAAACATTGTTTCATCATTAAGATCCTTAAAACATTGATTACAATAACGATGACCTTCTTTAACCTTGTGATCGTAAAGAGTCTTGGGGTTACAAAACTGACGTGTACATACTAAGCAGTAAGGATGAACTCCCATAATATGCTCATCAAGCTTTGCTCGAGTAAAAAAGCAAGATCCACACATTTTACATTGGGGCAGATCTTTTCTACGATTATATGTACATGAATGAGTGAGAATGGAGCATCTATCAGCAACTAGATCACAGTCATTACATTCAAGATGACCTTCTTCGCCCCGATGCTTTATAAGCATTTCGATATTTTTAAACTGATTTTTGCAAACTCGGCAAATATGATGAAATTTCGCATGCAATTGATAGCTCTTTGGGTCCTTCGGACACATATGACATATCATATGACTCATCTCATGTGCCACGACTGACTGTTCATTATGAAAATATGACTCACAATAATTGCATCTGAAATGTCCTTGGTCAATCTTATGTTTCTGAAGACAGTCAGTATTGATGAACTTATGCTTGCATACAGTGCAATGAGGATAGCTATCCATATGTACTTCAAGAAAGCGTTGGTTCTCAAATTGACGATCACACAATTTACATTTTGGATGAGAATTCATGTGGAGATTGAGCAACGTTTCATCTTTAAAAACAAGATAACAAATCTTGCATTGGCGATGCAGACTGGTATTGTGCTTGGCCATCAACTTTTGATTTTTGAAGTACAATTTGCATATCAAACATTGAGGATGTGAATTCATATGGTATTCAAGCGCAGTTTGGTCGAACAATTGAGCCTCACATATGGTGCATTGTGGATGTACTTTCGAGTGTTTGATTAAAGATTCTTCATCACAAAAAAATGACTCACAGATAGAACACTTGGGATGTCTGGACTGCATATGAGCGTAAAGCGAAGTTTTAGTTAAAACCTGTTGACACAGTGTGCATGACTTATGCTGCAGCATGTGAATCGCAAGCACACTTTTAGATTCAAAATTCGATTCGCAATTATAACATTTGTAATGTCCTTTCTGTAAAATGTGGTCACGTAAAACCTTTTGGTACACAAACTCAATTTTACATAGGGAACACACAAACATTAAACTACGATTGCACTTCAAAGTTTCTTTGGTTAGTTGACATACCCCTTCTGAATGTGTTTTCTTGTGTTCTTCAAGCGAATTGTCATCACGAAAAATGAAACCACATTGAATGCATACAGGATGCATTTTTTTCACATGCAATTGCCTTGAGGTTGTATCTATGAATTGCCCTCCACAAAGCTTACATAGCTGAAAACCTTTTGATTGTGATGATGCAAAAAGGGAATTGATTGTTGAAAGGTCCTCTTCACCCTCAATTTGTAAATGTTCAGTTTCTGATTCACTTTCAGAATGAGTTCGTTTCTTTGCCTCAACATTTGGTTCTATCTTCGGATGTGTTTCCATATGAGCTATCAATGTTTCCTTCGACCAGCAATTTACGTCACATACAGGGCATTTTTGAAGTGTCATGATATTCATGCAATTTTCTGAAGAAGTATCTGCAAAGGTGCTACCATCTGATTGAAGATTCTCAGACTGGTGCTCATCACTGTGATTTCTACAAGATCCTTCTTCTTTAACCTCCACTAACTCCTCACCTTCTTTTTTAACCCCCACTAACTCCTCATGTTCTTTTTTAACCTCCACTAACTCGTCATCTTCTTTAACCTCCACTAACTCTACATCTTCATTGCAAGGACTGAAATGCTCAATTTTGACCAATGGGAAAATGGGATATGTTTCTTGTTCTTCAACTTTACATACAAAATCATCTATTTCCAAGTTTCTGTCAGCATGGTCGCTATGCACCAATTCCACATGGGTTTCCTTGTGTTGCTTCAGAAGAGACATTGTTCTAAAGGTCTGGCAACAATGTGGACAGCGGTGATCTGTGCATAAAAAATCATACAAATAGGCTACTATGATCTTACCATATTTATATTCTCTTTATATTTGCTAATTTTCCCAAATATAAAAAGAAATCATCAAATTAATGTTAAGTACCATAAATAAGTTTGATTAATTATTAAAGCAATAGACGAAAAACTAATGTTTGGCATACATTTTGAATAATCCCATTTAATAGCTCATTTGATATCGCTTTGATATCATAATTCACGATATTTTTGTCAATAACAATAAACAAAATGTATGCTATTTTCAATATCTTTACCTTTATCAAATGCTTTCTTGTTGACACTGTATAAATAATCACTAGAACAGTAGTTGTGATCAAAAGTCGAAAAAGACTGACTTCCCTTCGCAAACGCAATTTCACTGGTTTTTTCACTCTTGATTGCCTATCAGAAGTACATAAAATATTACGTTTTTATTAATCTTACTATGTACATATGATACATTTTTTCAAATCAATTACATCGATGCTATACAATATATGCCATAAATGATTGTGGTCAACATATTTTACCATATAATTGAATCAAATTATATTCTAATTAAACAGGGTCAGGATTAGCCACTCGTCCGCTCTTATTGACAAGTACAAACTTGTGGAGGACAAGTAAGAAGTTTTAGTAACTCGTCCTTTTGACGAGTAGCAATTCTGGTTAAACTTTATACAGTTATATAGTTTGTGCAAGGAGGACCAGTACATATTTTGCAGGACGAGTTGATATTTGAGGTTTACTCGTCCTCCGGACCAGTAGCCCTTTTCTACCTAATCCTGACCCTGTTAATTATGACCAATATGAACAAACAGAACAATTGATTGATATTACCTCCTTTTCTTTACTGGCAGCTAGGCGTTTAGCTTCAATTGGTTTTAGGAACAATGTTGGTTGATAGTTGATATCACGCTTGTTGTCGCTATGCCAACCATCCACAAAGTGCACACTTTAACATATAAACATTAACATGATTAATTTAAATGTCAAACAGTATGTTTATTTATTTCGTCAACAGTATGTTTATTTATTAAAGAGTATGTGAACTTACGATGACTGGACTTGTGCTGGGATGCTGCTGGTGCCTGGAACAGCCTCAGGATTTTGTGTACCAGTGTCATTAATTGTGCTCACTGGCAGATGCTTTCGTTTCCATTTCCTTCGGTTCCAGATTTTACGCCTACTCTTTGGCCTTTTGGAAGGTGTACTTTTTGGACTTTTGGAAGGTGTGGTACTCCTAAAAGTAGTAAACAAATAATAACAACACGATCATTTACTTTGGTGGCATTAAATAAGAGATGAAAATAAATTCGCATTTACTTTGGTGGCATTAAATAAGAGATGAAAATAAATTCGCATCAAACAGTAAATTGGAAAATAAATATTTATTAAAAAGTATGTGAACTTACGATGACTGGACTTGTGCTGGGATGCTGCTGGTGCCTGGAACAGCCTGATGATTTTGAGTAGCAGTGTCATTAATTGTGCTCAGTGGCAGAGGTGTCCTGAGTGAAGGCTTTGCCATTACAACTAAATGTGCAAGAATAATGAAAGAATTATTAAAGTATGCGTACTAAAGAATGTGTAAACACGTGTAAAGTGGGGGTGTTGTTGAATAAAGCACTTTGAATCTGTAAACACGTGTAAAGTGGGGGTGTTGTTGAATAAAGCACTTGCATATAAATGTCATAGTATCTTTCATTCGAAGACACGTTTTTCAACCCTAAGCATTTGACTAGATCCAGTGGCTCTGGTGGGACTCGAACTCACGACCCCAATGTTGTGAGAACAGAATTGTAATCCCGGGATTGCAATGTCGCACTTAGGTATTACTAATGCATCCAGTAGGCCTGTAGCATTTAAATCTACAAGTACCTCAAATGTAGGTACTTGAAGAAGGTGTCCAATCTTTTCTCTTCTTGATTGCTCGAATCCAAGCATTCTTCTTGCGACTGTTTTGTGGAAAACGATAAAAACTAATGTTACTCTTAGTCTTAAATCAGTTCTTACAACCAACCACACAACAACTTTTCACCATTTCAAATTTTAAAATCCGGGATATGGATACAGCGTATGTAGTCATCTGCTTTTGCCACCCGGACCTCGTTGTACACATGCAAGAATATTTATTGCAGAAATGCTAAAAATGGCTACTGTTTGATGTATAAGATGAATTCACAAATAGTTTCCTGTTCCCTATTTTTAGTCTTATCACAGTAGACAGAATCCATGTTTGGCATGGCACAGCTTTGATTATACATTGTGTACTATTCTTAGCAAGAAATAATACAACACCCTCTTATTCAATATTCAATCCGAACTCCGTTTTATTTACACATTCTGGTTCGACCATAAGAGTTCATGCTTTTTATGATTTTCATAGATCGTACAAATCATGTTCTTTTTAAACATATGTTTATTGTTATTTATATAGCATATTTAATGGCTTGAAACATTTACTTGTATCTTTAAATTTTCATATTAACGTCAAATAGACTTTTCATCTACATAGTTACTTTTGGATATTCGCAGATATTTTAAAAAATATAAAGAACAAAACATAACGGCCTCGGTATAGTTTATCATTATGTGCTACCCGCAAGGGTCCATGTTTGGTTCAATAAACTTATTCTATTTGGTATGGGCATAAATGTGATACTACCAAAATGAGGTAATGATCTTGAGCCAATTATCCTGTAAATGCATTATTTTTCACTATTAATAGTCATTTCCTTTTGTAAACAGTAATTCAGTTCTTAAAGCCTTGCTTGAAAGTATTTCAAATAATCAATGATGATACCTGGTATAACTCTATAGTACTACTATATACAAGCAGCTTTAATACTCTGCAAACAACAGCATACATTGTAAGATCCAGTCAAATCATTTGAACCACTCTACGCAGACAATTATTATCAGTTCGTTAAACTTACAATTTGAGCTGCAGCAGTTCTTCTCATGATCATAAACCAACCTAATTTCGGCACCTTCAGTTTTCGGCCGTTTACTGTATATAACGTTCCTCATTCTCTAAAATTACGGCCGTGACGTCATAGTTACGTGAATGCGTCATAAATAGTATCACACTTGTTATATAAGTCATGTTTGTAAACAATTTTGCTTTCACTTAATTTTTACAATGAGAATTCTGAAGGTAACTGGGGAAAGTTAAGAATTGCCGTATATACACTAAAATTCGCCGTAAGATTAGGGGCTACAAAAATAGTCTTGAAGTACCAAATATATTTCGATTTTATTCATTTTTTGTTGATGTTTCTCACAACTACTACTCCTACGTTGATTTGACATTGACTTTAGCCTGCACATATACACTCGACTCGTGTAGGAGGGGGCCGAAAATTGTCACTTAAATCATGCTGACGGCCGAAAATTGTCCGATGAGGGGCCGAAAATTGTAAACACGTGAAAACACATAATCCCAATTAATTCCTTATACAGGTGCTCTTTCGATACCATCCGTGTTTTGGTGAATCATATTGGATAGTAAACTAAATATGTACTTGTAAGTAAAACATTTATGTAGAATGTGTGTGCCAGTTAATATAGCTAGCTATGACAGTTTAAAGGGCCGAAAATAGGCTGGTTTATCCTAATTGTCTGTTTTCTGCTGTTATGTTGAATAATTCCAAAAACAAAGACGAAAGTTGAAAATATTAGTTTATAAACGTTTTCGGTGCTCAAGCACCCTCTTCAGATATACATTCATGTTTAAAAATTTATTTGACTGTGCAGTGATCTGTTCCACTTCTCATATGTTTATTAACATCTGCAATGTCTTCTAAAGTTGTCACATTGGAAACTGACGGCGTTGGACATCGTTGATCACTTGCAGAGGCGTATACAAGATTTAGGAAAGTGAGGGGGCACGTGTCCACTAGGGGCGGGGGTTGGAGGCAGCAGCCCCCCAGACACACATGCGCACGCACGCACGCGCACGCACGCACGCACGCACGCACACACACATGCGCAAATAGTACATACGCACAGACACATCACGCTAATTTTTTGTTCATTTTTTGTCAGGGTTCCATCAAGCACATCATGTTGATTAGGGGGCAACATACCCACAGCTCCCACCCTAGATACATGTACGCCTATGACTTGGGGTCTTACAACCAGGCTGGCCGATCGCGTCAGCCGTGATAATCCTTGTTGAATCTTAGCATAAGCCAGCCTTTTATTTGACTAGCATGCTGGCTGGCCCCTTTTTTTTTTATTCAAACGTGATCCCAATACTGACGAAGGAAAGCAATATTTTTTTCTGTGAAGGCAGTGGGGAAATTTCATTTTGAAGAATCGAAACAGGTTAAGACTAGATGGTCATTTGTTTAGGAGAAGCGAGACTTCTTGACTTTTAGAGACACAATTTGTCTTCTTCGGTCATCGTTTTTGACTCTAGTCTACTCGCTTTGGCTACTATCAGTCACGTCTCTGGATATATAGCCCATTCAACAAAATGAATGAGGAACATATGATTATATAGTCTTCTAATTCTTTGGGTAGGACGTTGACCAGTTCTAAGATCAGCATGCCGCATGGAACCAGCTGTGCAAATCATTTAGGCCAATCAAATGTAAACACGATCACGTTTCGTTAAGCTATGGTCACACAGTCCCAACTATTGAAGTGTAAGCCAAACCTGGCAATGCATCTCTCATTAATCGTCAAATTGTCAAGACACATGTGTTTTTAAGGGAGGAAATATATTTGCATCGTGTGTATTCTGTTCATATCTTACCGCACTGGCAGGTCGAGGTTTTTTATAAATGGAGCAAGTAGGTGCCCCTAGTGATCTCATGGATTTTGTGCGTTTTATGGTTGACATGTCAAAAATCCCATGAACATGAAATGTTTTGCTGGGGAAAGAGGGGTGGGGGTGCCCCTCTACCCTCGATCTGCCTATGTGTAAGTACATAGTGAAATTCGGGAATCGCTATTCGTGACATTGAGACTGGGGCATTTAGCGGGAAAACCGTGTCATGAGAATCAGCTGGTAAACTGGGACAATGAGTATACCAGAACGTCAACACCGAGATCACGTTTCCAGTAAAATTGCCAAATACCACCGTGTGACAACCAAAACACAGGTGTAGATTTGTGTGTGGAATGTGGAGAGTTTAAACATGAATATTATATTTTGTGTACATGTCTATCTTGCTATTTTGGCATGCTCGCCCACGGCAGTTTTTACCGGGTCATATTAGACGTTCTAAAGGTGGCGGTTATGGCAAACATTCGTCATAACAACGTAAAGTCTTCCTGTAAGAATCAGTAAGTCTATGATAGTATTTCCATATGCGCATGCATGTAATGCTACAGTCTTAGAATCTTCATGTCGCACAGCTATTAATAATATGAATATTTTTTGCACCAATATACCAGTAATGTCGGGCTCTATAGATGTCTACTGTCTCGTCAAAGCTGTCTTTAAGCTTTGCAGTTGTAGCCATACCTTATGAGCATGATATATATTAATACGCAAACGTTTTGTAAGGACTATATAAAAATATAATTGGGATACTATTCTTGTGTTGCTGTTGCCGCGTGGATATGGAGTTTTAGGCCTATGTGAGACATACCGGGCGAGGCATGAAAGTCGTAGGCTCGAATGCAATTTACACACAAAAAAACTATGACTAACAATGGTTTACATGAAATAGATATGAATCAGGTAAGATGTCGCGTGGGGTGTCTGACAATTTGATATGTTTAGCTGGTACGAGTACGCCGTCAATCCATCAATTTCTCAAGTATTTTATAATCTGGTCTATCTGTATGTACATGAGGGATAATAACTCCTAGCCATTCTTTCCAAAATTTCATTATGCCACGCCTACGTCTCTTATACATTTTGTATTAAACACTGTGGTTGCGTTACGAATATATCCTTTAGGTTATTTATGAATTGTGTAATAAAATATATCATTTAATAACTTTGTTGTATTAGGATTGCAGGGGAAAATGAACGTTAATGTTAATTCTTTTTTAAGGTCGGTAATATGAAGCAGCATTATATAAGATACTGTTTTATTGATACACCCATATAAGTGAAATAATTACACAAGTTTAATTTTCGTATTTGTGGTCGTTCTCCCTATGGAGAATAATGTACTCTATAAATTAAATATGTTAATCTGACATAATGGCAGGATACAGAACATAATAACCATTCACCTTCCTCAGTCTTTATCCAAAAGATGCTGCATGTGCTACCACAGCCTCCAAAGGAACCTACAGCGGTCCCCCGACCCTAGCTGTCACATCTTCGAATGCTGCCCAGGTCAAAAAACAATCATTGGAGCAATCCATGCGACTATTTGATGCGGCGGTTACCGCGTGGCAGTGTAGATAATATTCCTATACGTCCGCACGTTGTTTCAGGCGTGCGTCGCGTGAGTTACGACATCAAGCTGATGAGCGGGCGGCCGCTCAACGTGTGGTTCATGATCTGCTGGTGCATCATCACGCCCCTCTCCATATGCGTGAGTATACGTGAGGGTCCTATACCGCGTCCAATAATAAGTGCCATATTTTTCCAAATGATATCCTTAGATATAAACCTCGTGGCTTTCTATTCGTACGCCCGTGGGTGTTTGCTTCGGGAAAGTAACGTGCAGCCCATGCTATTATCTGCATGTAGTTCTAAGTAAGCGCATCACGTTACAAAATATAATGCACGTGGTTCTTTAATTCTATCTTACATTCTACCTTTCTTTCTTTTTCTTTTTTCTTTTTTTTCTAATTTCTTTTTTGGGTTGGTGGTCATAGTGTACGTAATTGTGTGTGAGGAGGTCATATTCATCACACTCTCGGTAGAAGAGTTACTTCTGTCAAGTTTTATTGGTGCCTACAACTTTCGAAGTGCATGTACCGGTATGCGACTATTCAGTCATAATGCAAACTTCAAACTTTCAATGGACAAATGCTTACATGATAGTAGGCCGACCTGCAACTAATGGCAGTCATATCTACAAAATATACCATGCCAATGGTTAAAAAAGTGCTTATTTGTAGACTCCAAATGTTTAATGTGGCTGATTGCTCCTGCACTCTAATATGTCCTTCCATTATGCAGCTAGTATGTAAATTCTCCATTTGCTTAAGTATGGCTCATTGCGCAATGCAATTTATGTTCGTTTATCTCATTAAATGACCATAAATATGAGCAAGACAAAGAGTGCATGGACAGGACCTGGAGGAATCTACATATAAATGGCCGGGCGTCTGTGGTAACAGTACTCAGTGGGCAATAAATAGAATGCTAATTATAGAACCTCTCAATTAAGACGTTAATTTATCTTTGGGACCTGTGTGAGGTGGTCCCAGTAGATAGATGGTTTCTATACGGAGGTTCATTTTGGTAATTTTTTAAAGGGTTGGGGCCGTGAAAGGGGTCTTATTATAATGGTGGCCTCAATGGAGAGGTGGTCTTAATTGGGGGTTCTTCTGTACTAACCATATAATATAGACAATACTACAAAATAGGCAACTAAACTAAATACGAGACCTGGCTGTTATTAACGCATGTTGTAAGCCAAGAATTTGGGAACCCGAGATGCCGACACTTTATGTAATTTCCGTCACTTTTTAATTTTATTCCATCGATTCTACCGACGCAAGTCCGGGGATTGAGGGATGGACGTTCCACACGGGAAACTGGGCTCAATAAGCGAATAAGTAGATGATCTCTCAATGGAGGTTCACAATTTTCTCTCTGTGATCCTCTATGACCGTGCGTGATCAATAGGGTATTAAAACTTACTTTAATTCCCTCAACCGGGAGCTGGTCCCGTGGATCCTCTACTGTATACGTTACCTCCAGATGATCCTGGTGATGAACATGTGGCAGATGTCTGAGCCCAGCTACGGCGAGTACGAGTTCCCGCGCTGGTCCATCGGCGTGGGCTGGGGCCTAGCCATGATCTCTATGATACCCATTCCCCTGTATGCCGTCGTGCTTATCATACGACAGGAGGGGCCGCTTTTACAGGTAAGTTTCCTACTGTTAAATCCACATTTCAGAGGTGGGCATCGCGTTTTATATGTATTTAAGTAATTTGTGATAAAATGAATTGATTAATGGTTTGTTCCTTCTCTATATGATAAGTTCTTAAGTTATTACGCATGCGCAATAGTCAATACGCTTTGGAATAGATTCAATTTGCAGATATACTTAGGCATGCAAAATATCATACCTGCACACTAAACTATCCAAATCAAAATAGGCCATTCATAAATATAAAGCATGGATATCTTTTGACTATGACAATTTATTATCACATTTCCGATTCATTCACCTCAACATCATGTCATGACCATTTCAGCGCGTCAAGAACCTATTGAAACCAGACCCACGCTGGGGTCCAGGTGAACAAGAGTACCGTCTCAACTATCGGTACAACCTAGGAGACACAGGAGGTGGGGGCCTGACCACACTACAGATGGACCCACTGCTCACCAAACAGTGACCAGCTCATGGATTGGATTCATGATGAAATGTACATTTTTATCATATTCATGGTTATAGAGGCAGATCCATTTTTCGTTTGGTTCAGTTGGATTTTGGAGAGTTTGCATACTGTGAGCCGAATTGGAAATGTGTACAACTTTGCATCTCAACAGGTGGCTGAAACAGTCCCCATGTACAGCCTTCAGCTTGGGTCTGCTTCCGGTATACCATTTTCATTGAACAGAACAAGCAATATTTATCGAACTGACTTTGTAAGTTTTCAAGAGTCAAAACAATTTGTTGACCTCATATTGTCCTTGTGATGAATTGAAGGTTGAAAAGTGCAGATTAATTCCTTCTTAGGTAGTTTTTATTCTTGCCTGCCTGAAAATATCAATAGTTTGAAGAAATGTCTAATGCTTCTAATCTATGATGACCCGCTTGGACTTATGAATGTTTATAATATAACCATTTCTAAACATAAGATCTAGAATAAACCTAAGTTTAGTTAAATATTGCACTGCAAGCATCATAAAAAGACAGCAACTTTGACTGCTAATACAAAATAATATAATAAAGTCACAAAATACATCACTTTTTAGTGCATGTGGTGCATGAAAAAATTATTTCTTTACTATTTGTTTTAATTTAAATTATGTGTGCCTAGGTTTCAATCATCAATAGGAGTGAGTGTAGTCATTTCACACTTTATGTATATATATACTTAGGAAATGAACCAATACATAATGACCTAGGGTTGATTGTTGCCCTGTAAGTGTCTTCCTCATGTCAGGACATAATGTATGCTTATCAAAATGGTATTAAAAGCCTAAGCATTATTTAGAGTTGTTTGACTATCATAAGTATTGTTTTGATAACTAGTTTGTAGTGTTCGTGCCATAAATTTAGTTCATACTTTTTCAGTGTATGACAAGCTCATGTCAAAATCAATGTCTAGAAAGAGGCATTTTTGTTTAAAACGGCTTTTTTGCTGTGCATTGTTTCATAGGTTGTTCAATCAACTACGATTTCAATTGGACATCACTTCCTTTGAAATGTATTTTATTGCATTGATATGTTGCTGTTTTAGGTGATAGTTTGTGATAGAGATTTGAGAGGAACTCAGTGTTCACACAAAAATACACCAGTATTCTCCCGTATGTTATTGAAAAGAGGTTGTACATATATATTGACTCCCATCTTTGATATTTTAAGTATCATAAATGTCAGCATCATATTCAAGTTAAGAATTACAGTATTCTAATACATAGTGTATAATATTATGTAATATAATTACATGTATTTGTTTCATGATTTAAACTTAAAATGAGTTGTTAGAGTACATTGTAGCTGTGCTGTCAGTTTTGTATGTAGTAGCAAATGACCAACAAAATTGGGAACAATTTTTTAGCTATGCAAATGAAACATTGTGTTTTTACATGAACAGTATACTCATATCTGGTGTGGTGTTGATTAATGTTTAACATTATGTATAAAGACATATCTGACAACATAACATGAAATCTTTTAAGAGTTCTTACATTGCATTTTTGAAATATTCATAATATCCTGACCAGTAATTTTCGTGATTATTAACAATAGATTATGGCTTTTGTAATAAACTTAAAATTGTGCATTGATTGAATGGTTTGGGGGTCCAATATTACCAGCCAAAATGGTCTATTTTTCCAATATAGTAGCAATCATTATTCAAGTATAAACTTCCCAAACATCGCCAAGTTCTTGAGTTTGCATGCACACAGGGCATGGGAATTGTATGATTTTTTTTTGCTGCCAATTTTACAGTTCTTACAAGAGGTATTTTACTATACTGAGTAATGGTAAATCTGTTGATATTCAAGTCATGTAAACCAATAATCACAACACAATCAATTTGTAAATAATCCACGTGTTCAGAACTTTAAGGGTAACAATCATATAAACAATGTGTTCAAAGTTTGTATTTACAATTTTGTAATAAAACAAATAGAAATTCTTATAGATATAATAGACACAAGCTCAAATAGATGTGCATGTATTATTCACGACTGTAGGTAGTATAGAGATTATGTGCAAGTAGCAGTTTTCATCTATTAATATTCATAACATGAAGTAATAAATAAAGAGTAAGTAGCTTGTTGTTTGATTTGTTATTTTTTATTCTTTTCTAAATAAGTACACTGTTATTAAATTAATTTAAAAAATACAACACATCATACACAACATATTTTATTTGGTCACCATTTTCTTCATTGTGGTAAACATTCATCGGTAGAGGTCATGCCGACCAAATCTTCTATTTATATTACTCTACAAATCACAATTACAGCAGATTCACAAATTACACTACTAAGCATACCAATTAATTTTACAAATGACATACATACAATTGCATAGGACAAATTACACGCGTAATGCTTTGCAATATCAAGTATTGAGCTTTTGTATCGTACCTATAAAATAAAACCAACACTGCCCAACTTACCCAACCACTGCCCCAGCGTATTTTGGACTAAACACAATGCAAACTGACAGTGTTGGTAGCCGCAGCAGTATAACACTATATCAGGAAATGTCACATTATGATACCATAATAGCTTCATCCCATATCATATTTGCATATTGTTCTTGTATCGCCAACTCTTGCAACCCACAAGACCACCCATAGTATCCAGCCATACCAGTGTTTATAGCAAGGATTCCATTTTTATTGGCACAATGTTAAATGGAAAAAAAATCATGGCGTAATCCATGCACTAACACACTTGAGCATAGTACGTGTCGGACGACGTTGGTATCCTCACCCGTCTCTTGGCAGCCTCAATGACGGAACAGTACAAGTCATACTCGCCAGCTGGAGTAACCTCGCTCACAAGGTCTTTGGGATTCTCAAGTTGTGTCTGGATGTCTTCCAGTTTTGGTCGTGCGTGGCGATCGTGAGTCATGCACAGACGGATGATCTCAAGGCTGCAAAGAAAGGAGATCAATAATGTTCATGAAAAGGCACGAGACCACATAATCCTAGAAATCGTGCTTTGAATAAGTAGGCCTACACTCACAAGAAAGAAGAAAAAGCGAAAACGTGCATGCTTGGCAAGAGGATTAGTGAGTGCAATATTTGTCAAAATGAAAGTCACAACCAGGTTAGTCGTGAGTGAGTTCAGATTATGTAGATTATTTTTAGAAGTCGTGACTGTGTTTACATGAATATGTCATAATGTAAACTTGGGGTTCAAACAGGTTTGAACAATCCAATTCCAAACGAACAAATAACCCATTAGGTCTTTGTGAAAAGATGTAAGAAAACAACTTAGTAATTATATTCTGATTATAACATAACTGTATTTTTCGTTAATAGGTAGACAAGTGTACCATAACCCATCTACACTACAAAGTTAACTTTAGAAACGACAACAGAAACACACAAAAAGTATAATGGTACAATTTGACTTTTATGATAGCTACTTACATGACATTGTATTCTACACTGATGCCTTGGATTATTCCTCCTTCGGTTATATGTTTCTTGACTTTATCATCGGACTTGTTACTATAAGGGGGTTGTCCTGAGAATATGAAGAGAATACTTTCAATCATAAATGATAGCCATATCTTCTTCATCATGTACATATGAATATCAAGTTTAGTATAGTTCGACAGTGTTTACTAGAAACATTAGTAAAAACGTGATTTCAACGTAAACAAAAACTAAGCAGGTCTTTACTGAATTTAGTCGATTTTTGGATTTTCAATTATGCCAAGAAGCAAAAAAACTATAGATATAACAATATACCCCCCCCTTACACACACACACACACACACACACACACACACCAAGCTTGTTATTCTGGGGAAAACGTAAACTGTTTATCTCTGACAAGCCACTGTTCACAAATTGTCCAACAGATCCCCCAGAGCGTGCAAAACACATGGAGTTAAGAGTATCACCTGATATACACGCAGCACTTTGATCAAATACATATGGTATATAATACATAAATGGTATTTATACTTGTATTGCCGAACAGGATATTGTGTATGCAGCTAAAATGTCCCTTTGTAGTTGAGATTTACAGTGGTTTGATGTTGTTCTCAAAACCATAGTTTTACTGTAATGTTGATGAATTTTACAGACTAAACCAGGAAAAGGGGCTTGTGTGTTTTAAAACTGTAAGCAAGTGCCTAGATTAGATTTCAATTATGAAACACATATTCTGTAATTGATATATACATCCTGATGATACATACATCCTGATGATATATGCATGTACCTCTGAGTAAAACTTCATTCCTCATTTACTATGTCTGTTGCATTTAATTCAATATTCAAATGAAACAGGCTTCTTCCAAGTTATGACTCATGCATGTATATTAAACAATTTGTGAAGACATAGGGCATATTTTTCAGTCATCTTCAAACGTGAATGTACTTTTAACAAAGAACATTCTTTAATACAGGGTGGAATGCTAGTATAGAGTGGGGAAATTGTGAAAAAAGTAATAATCACAATGTCAGTGGTGTATGACAATTTAGGCTGCCTAGACGTTGCTACATAAACTACTTTTATACAGGTAATACCTGGTAATAGTACCACTATTAGTATAAACCAATATAGAACTGCATTTATGGACCTGGTTTTCAGGAGCAGAATCATTTCCTCTTTTCGGCCGGTTGTGAACATCATATAGCTAACAGTAGAATAAATAGTCGTCCATATACTTTTTGGGCTTATTGAATGAGGAGTTGACCATATTAGTGTGGTGTTCCCTTGGAGGGGTTTTGCTATACAAATGTATCAAAATTAGCCATACCAAAGAGCATTAGTTAAACTATCTCTGGCCATACCGTGCGTGAACATTTCCACCATGGTTGCTCCGAGCGACCAGACGTCTGCGGAGGGAGACACGGAGGCGCCATTGAGGACCTCCGGCGCCAGCCACCGGTCATGAGCTGTGTACTGAAACACGATGATGATGGCGTAATGCAGTGCTGCACTTTATATGCTGATACTGAATGAAGTCAATGTACACTCACAAACTTGTTCAAACATGATAACGGGCAAACAACATTTACAGGTTCGACTGCAAACTTGCTGAGTTAAATAAAAAAAGCAGAACAATATAATAGTTGGCAGTGGCTGTCTAGTGTACTATTTTAGCAGATATCTGCTACTTGATCTGGACACTACTTAGTCACTGACGTGTGTAGTGTTTTGATGGAATCTATGACAAAAACTGCTGCCATTAAGCAAAATTGTATAATGGTTATAACACACACCGAAGGTACATGTAGGAAGAAGTGAGTGTTAGGCATAGGTATACCCCCCTCCCCACCCACCACCCACCCCCACCCCCATTTCTGAAACCTGGATTCACCTTATCAATACAACCTTAAATTCGCTCACACCTCACCCTCGCTTTTTACTCACCTTTTGCGACTGGAGGTGCTTGTGCAGCTGACGCATGTTTTTCAAAGTACCGAAGCCCGTTAGCTTGACCGTTAGGTCTTCATGGAGCAGCACGTGTTTGCAGCACAGGCACTCCATCACCAGACGGTCATCCTCTAACTGACCCTATAACAGTGGTCAACTGTTGTGATCAGTGAACATCACATACATATACTTCAGGTAACACTGGGAGATTGATGTTGACAGGTGGCACACTCACATTAACTTGCAAATTAGTATTCAGTTCATGTAGCAGAAGACGTATGATTTTTAACAAAATAATACAGATCATGTTGATATTGATGAATAAGATTTCAAACAACTGCATATTGTAGTGCCACTTTTCAAATTCAAGTAAAAAATTACTTATATCATGATATCATCCATCTACAATATAAGCTCGCTCTCTGAGAGCTATCTATCCTACACATGGGACTGCCTTCATGGCAAAACAGGAGGCGTCCATAAGTGAAGGCTCACGATGGAATCTTTATGAAGGTTGGAGACCATCCGAAATAGTATTATCATAGAGGATATCTGTATATTAAAGCTGCTTTAATTGGATGATTTTAATACCATGAGCACCTATAGTATGATATGTGTCCGTGAACTAATGAGGTCTAAATCTTAAACCTCCATGGGATATTACCTGAGAGTGTAGATGTTCTAGTCCTGAGATCATCTGGATGAGGATCACACATATGTCTACTGTGCGAAGCGGATGGCGCCGACGCTTCTCACGACGCAGGTGGTGCAGGAGATCTCCGCATGGCGCTGTCTCCATCATCCAGAACCAATTGCCTAACACAAGCATCAGAGACTTCTATCAATATTTTCCTCCAATACATTGGAATAATGACCTAATAGCATTCGCTGGGAGATCCGGGTGACTTTCCAACCATTTTTTTTCGTTGTCTTGCATCACCGCCCAGCACAGGACATAAAATGGCTGTTTCATTCTAACAGTGTTAACCCATCAAGGGGCATCATTTTGAACGTATAGGGAAGGATTTTGTGGGTTTTGTCTTTAACTTTTGATTGGCACTTGGTAGTTAATGTCAAGGTAATGGAAAAGACACCTTAATTTTCATCAAAACATGTAGATACTTATAACTATGGAAAGAATAACATTCTGAATGGAAATAATGATTCTTTCAAAGTTTTAATCATACGTACCACTGGTCGTATTATGCCCCACAGAATGCACAATGTTGATATGCGGACTGACTTTCCTCATCAGCTCAATTTCATTATTGAAGAACACACTAAAATTGTCGTAATCTGAAATACAAGAAAGTATGCATTAAAATAACATTTTCAAAAGCGCCATCTGATTTTATACCATTTTCACTACAGTTTGTTTTACTAATTATATTTGTATTGGCCTTCACTGCATCCATAATAATGCATGTTTATCAAACACTTGACCAATTATTTCTGTACGAATTTTACATTTAAAACAATGATCACTGACACTTTTCAGATATCGCTGTATGTATTCAGAATTCAACTTTTTCCATAATGTAGCGTCAAAATCTACAGCAAAGTACAAAAACAAAAATGTACTGACTTTTCTCTAGTACTTTGGCAACAGTCTTTCGCTTGCTGAGGAGAGCATCAGAGCCCTTCACCTTAAAACATACATAAGCAAATATATGCTACAGTGCTATAACTTTGGCAATATTAGAATGTACATCTTATCAGGTAGGTTTGTACATAGTTGATTTGATAGCATCACCATCCTCGTCCAGATGATGACTCTTCTTGATGAGAAATATATTCAGTAAACCAATAAGCTCAAGATCATATCTCAAAATTGGCCTTTAGCTCAATATGTTATGAGAAGAGATCACAGGTGAATGGGAAGCATTGAAGTATAAGCCAATACTTGTATTGAAGATAGTGAAACCTTTATGGAAATAGTACTGCAATATTGCTATTCAGTACTACCTTGATGGCATAGACGGCGCTGAAGTATCCCTTGTGGAGCAACTTCTTCAACTTGACATCTGCTGTGCCCGCAATCATGTAGATGTCCTCCTGGCCGCTCATCGTAGCCGCTGACCGTGCCTAAACACCACCACAGATAAATTCAGTTAATATTTCCAGTAGCAGATACAGGATTTCTCAAGGTGGTGGTTGGGGTGGGTTGAATAACTATGTGCCAAAGGCACATATAGCCCACATAGGCCACATTTTCCAAGAAAATCAAATGTGCCAGAAAAAAACGCAAAACGATGAAATTTGAGCGCTCTTGAAGTGTGATTGGCTAGGCAATATCATTAACCATGCCACGTACATTCCCTCCGTTATCTTGTTAGCACAAATGATAATCACATATGCTTTGACAATTACATGTAAATAATTATGTTAACAGGTTTGGAAACACAAGTTAACAATTTTGGAAACATTTTATAACTGTTAGTTTCCATGGTGTTTGTTTACAGGCATCGGAAACTATCATTCCCTGTTTATAAGAGTAGTAAACAGGTGTATTTTCTCTTTTGAAGGACCTGTAACAGACAATGATGAGTAATGACTCACCCTGCGCTGCCCCTGTCTCCTGCTGCCTATTAGTGCAGCGACCAACGCGACTATGAGCACAATGAGCAGACCTCCTCCACCGCCCGCGATCACTGGTATCAGCCAAGGGCGCTCCTCCCAGATGGAAGGTTCTTTCTCCTCACCACCTCCTGCTGGTGCCATTCCAGGGCCTTCGGGTTCTGCAGTTGTAGTCTTGCTGCTGTCATTCGTACCTTAGGAAAGAAAGAATGGATTCTATACGGAGTGATTTAGTTAAACTCATTCATTAGCAGATCAAGGGTGTGGGTCACAACGGGCCGGGGCTGGGCCGTGGTCCATGTCCACCCCTATTTTCACAAAAATACCTCATTTTCATAGCGTTTTGGCATGTTCACTATCAATCGTGAGTACGAAATCCATGAGATTCCTTCGCTGCCATTCTCCCCTTTGTTGAAAACCTGGATCTGCCAGTGATTCATAAATGAACATTACAGGTTTATTGAGAACTTAAGTTATTCTTTGTATTTCACCTGATGTCCTCCCTATGTTTCTGTTTCCATAAGAGCATAGAGATTGAACCACAAAAGTGTTTTTAATGCAATTTGAATGAAAGGTTCATTTTTCGTTTAAAATATGGAAGAGCATTGGAATGGATCCATAGATGATTCTCTCTAAATTGACCTGTGCGCCATTCCATCCACTCCCAAATCACATTTTGTTTTAAAGGTACAAAGGGAAGCAAAAACATATAGTAATTTATACCAATCAAGTCATCAACTGGCCATCATATATACACTCACAGCTGACATCCAGAGCCTCATTCTCGCATCTGTTTGGAGGCAACTCATTCTCAGTGGTGATCTTGAGCCTGACCTCCGCGAAGGTGATCTCTTCCCCGTCACACAGCATCTTGCAGTACATCATCTCACAGTTGTCACCACGCGAGAAGCGCATGAACTCGGTGACCCACACGTACTTGGTGGCGTCCTCGTCAGAAGAACCCGACCGCATTGAGCCGGTTCCTGGGGGAATGTAAAGTATAATGTAGTCAGAATTATTATTGAATGCATTTTTATGAAGACATTTAATTATTTCACATAAATAGAAGTATTGTGTAGCTATTTACATTATTAGATTTATGATACATGATTTAGGCTTGATTATGTCTTACTCACTTGCTTACTTACTGACTTGCTTATACTTACCCACTTTCTTATTTACTTACTTACATATTCATTCACTCACTCACATAGCTACAGTGGCAGATCCAGGTTTTTTGGAAAGGGGGTGCATTTAAGAAAAGGGGGACACTTAAATGATTTCATGAAAAACCCTATTAAAATGAAATATTTTAGTGGGGAAAGTGGAGGCGCTCCCTGCGCCCCCTGGATCTGCCTATGACTAGTTACATACTAACATATTTACCCAGGGTACTCACTTATTGCCCGAGGTTTCTTTCCCAAATCGTTGCAAAGGATAGAAAAACAAACTATCAACTGCACGCTCTCACGCACTATATATCGGCGAGTTCTAATCTACAGTACCTGAAAAACTACAATACTATAGTGCACGGTACAGTACCTAGGTTTCGGCATCCCTTGACCACCCACATCTGAGTCACACGATGGTCGGCGGGCGCCTTCGGCAGGCGACATTCCACGGTATAAGGCCGTCCCTCTTCAAACTGACCCCATGACCCGGAAGTGCTGTTTGACCAGTGGCTGTGGTAACCTGGGGGTGTTTTACGGATAATGTAAATAATAACAAGCACTCTCTGAGATAGGCCTTGAGTTTGTGTTGTGCACTCATGAAGAAAAACATCTTCTCACCTCAAATTCATCAATACGTGTTATTGTACGTGTTTAAACTCATATTCTGATAGAAGGAGAATACTACGTTTGCAATTATGCTATTATTTGGTGACTGTAAGACTAATCATTGTAAACCAGTGTTCAATCAGTATTAGAAACCCGACGAACTTTCTAACCGCAGTTTTACGGTAATATAAGCGTGTTATATGCACTCACCACCACAAACTTTACCGTTGAGGACTTGAACTCTCGACTTTCTCATTACAAGTCCAAGTACACGTAATTATTCTTACCGATGAACACCCGGCTTCCATAAAGTGTTATGAAATAACATTAGAACTGCCTATTGAGAACACTACTCTATTGAGACCACCTCTATTTAAAAAAAGACAATTTCTTGCAGTCCCAGGCCTAGTTCATGAAATGACCACCGTGAAATTCCATAAAAAGTAATGAGAAAATCTATTGGGTTGGGACGAGTCTACGGGTGGTTTTAATTGCAATGTTATTATAGTTTGAAATCATATATTAGTCACGCTATGAAAACGGGGAAAATTCTCTTTGATAGAAAAAACATGTATCACAAAACGTTTTTTATTTATAAACTTTTGACTACGCCCTATAGCTTTTACATGTCTATTATGCAAATTACTTTCTAAATTATCTGTCTACAACGACGAATATGTAATAGTTACCACTATGTTTCAACATTGTATTTCCATATCATTTAACATGCTACTTTCACACAAAAACTTTGATACTTCATAATCTATTTGAATGTTTCAATATACGTAAAATATAAACATGAACATAAACAGGTAGGAAATCTGTGGCTAACTACAATGTTTCGAGTGCATTTTTATTTCAGTGCATTTTCTTGACTCTGGTCGTGTTTAAACCAATGACACTATAACACACAAAAACAGTCCAAATCCACACCAAAAGTGTTCCACCTCTCAACTGTTGCAGTTGGTTCTTGATATATTCTTCCTTTGTTTAAATGCAAAGTCCGACAGTTTATAGGAAACTGATGTAGCAACTGCAGTTAGCAGGTTCAGACACATGCATCTTGTTTCGAGAGTTTAAAACATGAAAACTAATAAAACTATAAGTGCTCGTGCAATGACTACAACAACAAAAAACTTGTGACACAAATATTCTTGTTTTAACTCTGGGAATGCTATTGGTTTGGCATAACAATACGTATGTTATAAATGTAATAAATATTCTAAGTCTGTTTTATGAGTATGATATCTTGATTGGCAACTGTATACTGTTTGGCTTGATGGATATAAACCAAAAGCGGGTTCCTTTGATAGTCATGCAAAGTTCAAAGATAGAACAATAGAAATATTTTCCCTTGAATTACTTGCATGGACAAATGAAAAGCTGGCAGCCAATACAATGAGCCCTTGTAATAGGAACACCTCTCTTTATCAACACCCCACAATTAGGTACAACTTTAAATTCTCCGGTTGCTGCACAATATGATTCAGTAATGGAGACAACTCCTTAATGGGGAACACCTTTTCTACTCTCACTTGTGTCACTATTAGTGAAGTTTCACTGTATTCAGTTCTGCCCGGATTATTGATAATGCTTCATAATCCAATAATCAATTAAGTAATCCGCGTGCCATGTTAATATCCAGCATGTTAAGACATGGCGTGCACAGAGAAGGTCTGAGTTAAACTTTGATACTATTTAATATAAAAAGTTACTTGGCATTTGTAATTTGTCATATTAATTAGGGTTAAGATAGTTTCTATCATCGTACAGATTAAATGCGCTATTGTACGAACTGTGCATTTGCTATACACCAACAACTTGAATATAATGATAATAAAATAGATGAGTAAATGTGTAAACTCTGACACACTTGATATAATTATGTTATCACGTACCATACGCAAAAAAAAACGCTTACCATATTCACATCCATTTATATGCGTTATCACATTGCAAAATAATAATAAGCTTAAAACTCCACGCAGAGTAGAATCCATATTTCCCAAATAGAACAGGCAACCACTCATAAATCCACCTTTATAAAGTCCCGAAAGTTACAAAAATACATTAACAAACACAAATAGGGATTCACAATAATTAACTAACTAGGAGAAATAGCAGTATTTCCTTGGAATCAAGTAGTCGCGGTTAAAGCTAAGCTTTGTCAGTTCTATTGCTATGGATGAATCATCCAAAGAAAGGTCTTCGCTCTCACGAAAGTCTACCATGCGTACGGGAAGTCACCTACTTTACTGAAAGCTAGTGTCAGACAGTTCCACATAGTGAACCTGAATCAGACGAGATATTGTTACCTTTGCATGTTTGCAAATTGACGCGTTGTCTTGGAGCAGACGTATTTTTTATTTTTATTAAAAGAAGATTCATATTAGGCGCGCATTTTAATTTCTTGCCACGCAGTGAAAATTCCGAGGTAGACAATCGTGACTGTCTTACCGGGGCTTTACTTTAGTTATAAGTGAAGCTCTCTGACAATGGTCTACCTTATAAGTCATGACCCAAAGAAGGTTGAATCTGTGTTCCGGGTAGTGGCTTGCACAGTGTCTTTGTCATCTGGTTTTATTGTTCGGAGAATTGAAAAGCCAAGCCGGGGGAAATCCAAATATGGGTGTAAAGGTAATGATTTATGAAAGTCTTCCAGACGAATTCAAGATTAGCGTGGACGAAAAACAGAATGCTATTTGATTTAGAACTGTATATTTAGCATACAGTGTAGGCGTAAAGTAAAAATTTGTGCACACTGTAATGGGGTATCAGAAAAGCAAAGATTAGCTACTAGCTAAATGTAGCTAGCTATAACTAGGTGTAATTGCCCTTAGTCTTTTGCCTTCTTTCTTTTACTTATTTAGTGAACTCCATACTATATTAAAATACAATGATAATGTTGATAGTATAAAATTCAATATTTCGTTCCACCCACAATTCTTGAAATTACTGTAACTTTAATATAATACATTCAAATAAATAATGTAGCCACACATCGCAATGACAAAAAATATACATAACAAAAGAACATTATTGGCAACATTCGTCATCATTTGCGCATTTAAAACTTTGTTAAGTTTTACACTAAAACAAAAAATGCTTAAATAAGCCAAGGTTTTGCTGCAGGCTAAAATTGACATCTCAAAGTTACTCTCAATGTTGTCAAACGGTTTAAAGAACTCATGGTCCTTGGTATCTGAAATATAATACTTTGTTATTGAATAACAAGTGTAAGAGTCTTCAATATCTTGCATTCTTAATATCAAGACGTCAGGAAGCTTGAAATCAAAACTACTTGAAGACTGGTTTTGAATCAAACAGAGTAGTAGACGAAGATGGCTTTGCATTGTAGAATTTCAATTGCTTGCATTTATATAGACCATGATATGAAATACGTGTATCTTATTTTTTTTTGTGCACGTGCTTTGTTAGAGTATGCATGTACGTGTGTGGTTCATGGTGGTATTAGTTATTCAAATGCACAATATCCAGCTGCCAAAATATCTTATTTCATCAACGCCTTTGTAAGTAACTGATTTTTTCCAAGTATAACTACAATGCAAATTGAAGATTGAAATCGTTCAAGTCAGACAATCTATTACACAAATCTTACATTTAATTGTACAGGCCCTATGAAATTCCACAATTTGAGGATGTGGATTGGAAAGGCTGTATTTTATGTATGCATTCAATTTATGTTACTTCGATAGAACTGTTTTGTATAAATATTACATTTTTTCAACAACCTTATTAAACAAGATGGTAGTTCTAAACTAAGCGCTTATAAAATTCTATTTATTTATTAAGAGTGTTACAATCTACATAACAATGGGCAAAATTAAAGAACTTTGATCACAGTACATGTAATATAGATTTCAACGTGTTTCACTTGACGTGTTATGACGCATTTGACATCTAGAATCACAATGCAAACTTAACTCACACCAAAAAATGAATTTTAATCTAAATTAAGAGTCAATATTATAGGATTTCACGACATACAATTAGTTGATCTTTTTCCTTTATGCACATTATCACTTCATGTACATGTACATATAGTATTGATGAAAATGACTTAGTGTAAGACATTGACGTAAATATCTCCAAATATGTGCCAAACGTTTTCCAAACTGTTCAAATTCAAAATGATATGAATTTGTGCCTGCATTTGCCACTATGGTCCTAGAAATGCTAGTCTGATCATAGACAGTTTAATGAGATGTAGTATACAGATTGAACAATAATAGTGTGGTATGTTTAAGATTGAGAGCTCGTGCCCTCCACAATCTTTTGTTTCATGCAAAACGAGCTCCCTACATATTAACCTATTGTATTCTACACTATGAGATCTCTATCTTAAACTCCATTGCTGTATTATTCTTTGACATCAAACAGCCTCAATCCAGATGGTCCTTCTCGCCAGTGAGGGGGCAAAGTCGCCTGCACCGAGGCTCGAGCCATTACTCTCTGAAAAATAGGCAAGCAATTCAAATTGTAAACGTGTATAAGGGAGCGTTCACAATTGACGTCAACCTTGAAGGGGGGGGAGTTGACGGGGGAGGGGGGGTATCATCAAAAGTTGACAAAAATTGAGAGGGGGGGGGGCACCCGAAAAGTTGACTGGGTGTCGTGGGAGGAGGGTGTTGGCAAGTTGACACCAACTTTGTACATTAAACTAACCTAAATTTGTATCTCAACTTCTGTAGTAAAGTTACCAATTTAGGACTAAATTTATACTTGACCAGTAACACTGGCAACATTTGTAGAAGAATAGAATGAGAACATTGTGATATCATAGAAATCAAAGGAAATATAGCTTGAATCGGTGATTTAAGCATGTTTGGTCATCTTAGTTAGCACATATATGAAAGAAACTTTGTGGCTCATAATGGTTCACATATATAAATTTTCAAAAAAAAAACTTATGCGTAGCCCGTTATGCGTAGCCCGTTATTGCTTCAAGTCATTCATTTTACGTTATTCTACATTCTAAGTTATATACCTTCACGAAACTGAAAATTTATGACAATGGTTTGTAAACATAAAGGTATGTATTAATTCTTTGAAGCCAGATTATCTAAAAACAGTGTTGTGATTGTTTTAAAAAATGATAAATACAAAATCATGGTTTGTTGTATTAGGTGATATGCCGCAAGAATTCACCTGATAAAATAATTCATGTTACAAACTCACCAAACTCACCTGGTTTTGTCTATTATCATGAACATGTTTCAGTTAGGCACATGTATTGTGCCACAGCCACATACATGTATAGTTTTGATACAGTTGTTGATTTTGGAGAAAATTGCTAAACACATCAAACAATCTATTATTTTTTCAGCAGGGTAGAATGGTGTGACAAATATAACATGGTTTCTCCTGAGCCATGTCTATAAAAAAAGGATGTTGCATTGAGGGCGTTTGCATTGTGACTAAAAACTGTGAATGTTAAATGTGCTTTGTTAGTCTTATAGTCAAGTGGATTTTGATAAATAAATATTACTGTTCAACCATAAATTTAACACTAGGTATTAAACCATGAGGTGTTTGTTCTTATTGTGTTTTGTTTTTTAGTAATGTAGCAAAAGCAAAACACAATCATATATAGGCGACCGGTATGTTATAAAAGTTTTCTACTGATGAAATGAAATTAATATAAGAAACAGAATTCATGTGAACACTGTGGCTTTTTAACAAAGGTGAAATACATCAAAACCATTTCACGGATAAGACTTTACAGTGGAAATGTATCACTGATGTATGACATAATGTTTGGATGAAAAGAATCTTTTTGTCAGTATCACATTAGAAACAAAGAAGATTACAATGGCAAACCACAGTGATGAGCAACAGAAGTCAATGGTGAAGGAGAAATTGCTCAGCGGAAGTGACACTCTGAAATCAGAAGATGAACCATTCAAATGTACTGATTGTGGCAAGCGTTTTAGTGACAGTAGCGCCTTGACCAGCCACATGAGAATCCACACTGGGGAAAAAGAACATCAGTGTATGGTGTGTGAGGAATCATTCAGTCAAAGTGGAGCTCTGACAAGACACATTAGAATCCACACTGGAGAGAAAGAATATCAGTGTAGTCAGTGTGGCAAGTGTTTTATTGACAGTAGTGACTTTACTAGACACATGAGAATCCACACTGGTGAGAAACCTTATAAGTGAAGTGATTGTGGAAAGTGTTTTAGTGACCATAGTGCTTTGACGGGCCACATGAGAATCCACACTGGAGAAAAAGAACATAGGTGTATGGTGTGTGATAAATCATTCACGCGAGGTGGAAGTCTGAGACCCATATGAGGATCCACACTGGGGAGAAAGAATATCAGTGGAAATCTAAAAATCCATATGAGAACTCACATTGGGGAGAAACCTTATGTGTGTAGTGTATGTGGCAAGTGTTTTATTGTCAGTAGCGACTTGACCAACCATTTGAGAGTCCACACTGGGGAGAAACCTTATCATTGTAGTCAATGTGGCAAGTGTTTTAGTAACAGTAGAGCCTTGACCAGGCACATGAATATCCATACTGGAGAGAAAGAATATCAGTGTACAGTGTGTGAGAAATCACTCAGTCGAAGTGAACATCTTAAAACCCACATGAAAATCCACAATAAAGACAAAGAATATCAGTGTACAGTGTGTGAGAAATCATTTAGTCAAAGTCAACATCTGAAAACCCACAAGAAAATTCACACTGGGGAGAAAGGACATCAGTGTACAGTGTGTGAGAAATCATTCACTTATAAGGGAGATCTGACAAAACATATGAGAATTCATACGGGGGGGAGAAACCTTATGAGTGTAGTGAATGTGGCAAGTGTTTTAGTGTCAGTAGCCACTTGACAAGACACATGAGAATCCACACAGGGTAGAACATCAGTTTACAGAGTGTGAGAAATCATTAGGTCAAAAGGCACATCTGACAATTCATATAAGAATCCACACTTGTGAGTGTGATCATATATCCAAAATAATTGTAAATATAACTTAAGTTATGTTCTGAAGAGGACAGTGGTTGAAAATGTTTCAGACAATTATTTTGGATATCTTAATATTTTAGTATATCATTTGGATAAATCAAGCATATATTTGAAAGAAATAGAAACAAATAATAAGAATCTACCTGCTATACTTACATTGTGGTAAGCAGAAAGACCTGGAAACCTTGATTCTAACTGTAGTCCAATTCTGACTAGAAACGCTAGACTTGGGAAGAAAAACTGCATCAGCTAACGTGAACTTGTCACCAGCGACATATCCCTCCTGTAAAAATAAGAATTCTAGAATGAATATCAATATGATCTAAGTTGAAATATCTAACAATGCTTGTGAATATCAAATATGACTCGAAGTGAAATACGCAGCATGATATAACCTATGGCATGCAGAATACTAGCTGAGCATAAGATAAATTACAAAAGTTTATGTACATACTATTCTATTTGGGTTTTTATGGCAAATGGATCAATATTGAATATTTGGGTTTTATATTTCCGTCTGCTAGTATTTGGGGTGAAATATATGAGACACTATGGTGTACACAATACAAAAATATACATGATTAAATACTCTATTCTATTACCTGCCGTAGACACTGCACAAACTGACCAAAAACGCACCTCCAAAATGTCAGCACTACACCGCTGGTTGTGCCCGTAGCTTTTGACAAAACAACAGCGTATTGTCTGTCTACATGTGGAGTGTTGACTCTCACTGTTCCACAAGAACGACTAGACTTTTTGAGCGCTTTGATTTTAACCTAAGGCAATCAGCAGCCTTGCTGGCCCACTTAACGCCGTCCGAAACCGATACATGATATGTACGTTCAAACGAAATTGCGGTTTTCCGTGCAACTAAACATTTAGCAGTTTGCATCAGCCACGCCACACTGCCACATGTACAATACGACAAAATATTAGCCATTGAGTGTCATCAGAGTAGGCCATTACATGTACCTGTAATTATCATACATAGAAATAATAGTAAATTACACCGAAAATGCGGAATTTCAATGCATACGAAAACAGACCTTTTAGTGCTACATGTGAAATACATCACCACCACTTTAAAGTGCCAATAACTAGCCGCACAAACATTTCAATCGGGGAGGAAGATGGCATTCTTGGATGGATGCACGTAAAGCCGCTTTTTTGGTTTCACGTACCAGCCGGTGTGGGACAGTGACTGACCTTGACGTAGCTCTCCCAGTGCGGCAGTTCGGCGTCCACGGCGGCGATGTACTCACGGTCCTGGTCCTGAAAGAGAGGCCTAGTGGCTCATTATGTGCTCAATGAAGATATGTAGTTTGTAAGGGGGTTATTGTTTATTCAAAAAGCAAATAAACATACATATGTTGTGGGGAGAGGGGGGTTGAGGGTGCACTTATAGGTGCTGGCCGGAAAATTGAAAATCATAGCACAGTTGTTTCATTTTTTTAACTTAAAAGCCTAAACCATAATAAATGATATCCACTAAAATTGTCTTGAAATATAACACCAGGCGTATTATGCAACTGAAACAGAAGCACTTAAAAATATTCGGTGCCTTAATTAAACAATTACCAAGAAGTAACTGGTTTACAGGAACTGTGCGGACACTATTTTAACTTACAGCAGAGCCACTTATTAAAACTATCCTTTGACTGTCCATAGTGGTCTATAACGTGTTGTACATGTGTTGTACGTGCAACAGAAATAGCGGCCTTTACGTACCACTAAACATTGAGCATACAGGTTGCATCAGCCTCTCTACACTACCACATCATGCACATGTACAAGGCGACAAATGATAGACCATTAATTGAGTGCCACCTAATCGATGTTAAACCATTTATTATTTGCATATCACAACATGCTTCTATCAATGTTATGCATGATTGATTTGCACACACGCATGTTATGAAACTATCATAAGTACACGTAAATACATCATGAATGCACAGCTCATTTTAAGCTACTCCGAAATCAAATTAGAGTTTGCTCAGTTCAAGACTTTAGGTGGAATTATGTTTAAATGTTCAAAATGATATATATGGCTTTCGTTTGATATAACTGATTTACCTTAGTCCTGGGTTCATTGTAGTAGTTGATGAGGAAATACAGATCACGTGTGAGGCAAGTGCTGCTCACGAACTGTGGACGGTACAAGGTAAAGATTCATAAGTGATAAGTGTGATAAAAGGTGAAGAAAGAAGCAGCAACATTGTACATGTATTCTTAGAATTGTGACAGGAATAAGAATGGGAGTATTATATAGCATTGTTTGTAACTGTCTCCTCTGCAACACGTTTTTTCTTACCATCAAAGCTAACTACATGTATAGATAAAAGAAAGACATTCAAGATAGACAAAAAAGGGTTGGGAATGATAGAAAACAAAGGAATTTCCTATGGTATGAGCAAATTTATACAGATCTCGTGTATTAAGATAAATTGTTGTATCTGTTTCTTCTGCAACACTTTCTTTCTCACCCTACCAACTTTTAAAACAGAAATAAATCAAAATAGAAATAAAGAACATGGAAACAAAGAAAGTAAAAGAAGCAACTTCGTAAGATATGTATACAGACCTCGTGTTTTCTTTGCAGCACGCGAGCCTTGTCTCTGAGATCTGTTGGCATCAGCGGCTCCCCAACATCACGGTACCGCTCCTGTTGACATGATACACTGACTCAAAAGCTACAATACTACATGCTAAAATACATGTATTAAGAGACGTTCAATGATTGATATAGCATTGAATATCCTTTTAAACGCGCTTTTGAAGTACGTGCATATGATGATTTTTAATCACACCAATTAAATATGCTGTATATATGTTTTAATTATCATTCTATGACGCGTCCTTAATAAAGAGGGAGAACATACCCACGTGTCTGTGTTCAAATAGCAGATCTACTTTTTTTTAAAAATGTCGTTTACAAATGGGCAGTAGTCAGTTGTGCTGAAAAAAAAAAAAAATTACAAAAAAAACACGGATTTTTACGGAGAGATGGGGTGTCCCCTGGTCGGAGATGGCCCTTCCTCAACTCTCTGCAACTGACAGTCATGTTACGTCTCACCTCGATAAATTCACATGCTGCGACGGACTGATTAATCACAATGTCCCCGTGTCTGAACGTGGGCAGCTCACGGCGCGGGTTAAGAGAAGCCACCAGCTGAGACCGGTGCTCGTTCCGGTCGAATGACAACAGACGACTCTCGTACCTGAAAGGAGGAGTTGTGAATCACATAGTTGGCGAGAGGCTACTGCAGATCTAGGTTTTTGGAAAGAAGGGACTGGGGTTTGCATACTTACGGGATGTCATGGGTTTTGTAATCGCCATCGATGGAGAACATGCTAAGAAACTCACGAAAGGAGGCCCGCCCCAGCCCTGCGGACCCGCTGGATATGTCGATGAGAATACTTCTATTCTGGATTAAAAGGGAAATGACGAATCTCAGACATGAAAGGGTGACATGACGGCGACTGGAAAAGTTGATGGTAGAGGTAAATATAGTTTGTTTTTTTTGTTTTTTTGTTTTTTTCTAGAAAATTACTTCCGCAGGCTTTGACGTATCTGCCATTCTAATTAGCTGCCACCAGGGATTGATTAGGGGGGTTGTATGGGGGCGGGGGCGCCTGGCAGGGTAATATAGGGTATTTCACACTGGGAATGCCATTCATGCACTTCATATACATGTTATAAAAGATATAAACTCAAATGATCAATTTCAGGAGGGACTCATTACTCCCCCTAAGGCCTTTTCACCGCAACATTTTATATTATGTTATATTTTTGCATGTTAGCAACCTTTCCTGCTTACAAAACCAATGACAGTTGGTGGTTGAGCCTCCCCCCTTTTTTCTAAAACCCAAATCTGTTAGTGTGATCAATTCTATTTTGTCGCCCAAGGAAATGGTAGAAGGATGGAAATGTGAAGCCTACAGTGTTTAGCCGTGCTATATGTATGAACGCCAGTTCTATGAATACGTGGGGTGCTTAAGATTATGGGATGTACAAGTACATTTTGCGACGCTATGTTCGAAAGGTGAGAGGGGGGCGGGGGTGGACCGTCAAATTCAGGATATTGCTTTTTTCGTGGGTCTAAGATTTCTTTTTATTATTAACAGCTTACATATCAGAATTTGTGAGAATTTATTTAAATGTGGCGTTTAAAAGATACACAGGCTGTGATTCAGCAAATTAATCATTTTAATATTATGATTTAAAAAAATTTTAAGATTTTTTATTGCAAAGGGTGTTTTTAATCAATATTATTTTTATGGCATATGCAGTAATATTTAAGCAAACGAGTCGCTTTTAAAGGTCAGTAATTATATATATATTATGATTTAAATTCTTTGAATATAATCAATATCATTTTATGGCATTTGTAAGTAATATTTAAGTAAATGTCGCAAGACTCTTTGTATAATTCACATTTAATGCATGTTATTAAAGTATCATTATTTTTTTCAATAGAAGACAGTGTTTGGAACTGGTCAGATTAATTTTACTTTAACGTCTGTGGTGGGGTTCTCATGGATGAATAAAAGCTTTACGTGTAAAACCTACTGGTAATTTGTGTCTCCAATATTATAGAGGGATGGAAATGGACATGTTTCGTTATTCCAAAACACATTATGATTAGTGAAATCACAATTTCTGTACTGCAATGGTGTACAAGGTTAATAACGATCAATATGGTCTCATGTTCAACACATTTATTGCTCAGCTTAGTTATACTAGCTTCCAGGAATCATTGTTTCCATCTAAAGCCCTGGCTTGACCAGGAGGCCGCTGAAATAGCTGTAGCGGTTTTCATAAACATCATCGCCAGCGAGAGTGCCCCCATAGCGCACGTTGAGCCACACCTCTTCTCCGGAACGACAGGCCACAATAGCGTGGCCAGTGCTGCTAAACCTATTGTCGTTTGCAGTTGGATGCGTGTAGTTCCAGACTCTCAATAAATTTACGTAACTTCCCCCGGATGTTTTGCGCAAATCGGTACCAAGGTTACTAGTGCCTTGCTCATTGCCTTTGAGAAGTGTAACCATGAACAAGTAGTATCCACTAATGGGACACGTGTAGCGATTGGAGTTCGCATCCCAACCCCCTGGTGTAGAAGAAGGCTTGACGTCAGCATAGGTGTTAGGAAATTTCACGACATCCCCTTGAGAGTAAGATTCAGTGAAGGTTGTTGAAACCGAGAAAAATGTGTGTCCAGAGTCGCGGTCGTTGAGCAGATCAACCTTTTCACCGACGCTATCAAGGTCTGCACGCAGTGCCTTGTTTTCTTGTCGCAACGCTGAGTTTTCTTCCTTTACAGAGGCAAGGTCCTGCTTCATGGCAGCGTTTTCCTGCTTCATGGCACCATTTTCCTCCTGTAATCCTCTCACCATATGCAGAATGTCATTGAGACTCACGTGGCTCTCGGAAGCCGCATCAGTCTTGGTGCTGGAGACACCCGCAACCATAGTTGAGAACAGCAACATGACAGTCCACAATGTCATCATGCTCATTTATGTTCAGCACAAAGAGCAGCTTCTTCAAATATCTTAAGTCCAAGACTTCACTCTAAGGAGCTATTTATGATTCCAAGCAGTTGATTTGCAAGTATTACCTCGTATGCGCAGACTTCACTTTACCTTTTGCACTAGCTACATGTGAATGTAGAAAGTGTTGAGTGCTTAACTGTAAAGAAGTCACTCGGTGGTATCAGACAAAATGGGCTATCAGGCTTTTTAAAAGCGGTAAGTTGGGCATAGACCAGGTGGTGTGGACGTTGCCAGCGTGCTCGTGTGATGTGTGTTATCGGCAGTTATCACCGGTGACATGTCACTACTGTCCACGAGCGCAATTGTGTTATATGTTTGTCTGGGTAAACACACATAGAAAATGCAATATTTAATGGTATACTACAAAAAGAACATTCATCACACAGCCTGTGTGTGATAGTCACTCATTTTTCATGTATTCGGTATCACCAATGCATGGAACTCAATTATTGACGAAATGCATGTCTACTGGTTCTGGTCACGATTCATATATATGTAGATGTAAAGTTATAACATTGAGTTTTCTTTGTATTACTTGGGGTTTTGAAGTTACTCGGTATCACAAGTTGAACTCAATTAAACAAATACATGATAAACAATGCCTGGCATTGTGATGATATACATTGTAATTAGGTGACAATGTTTTAACCTTCATATTTCATTGAATAATTTCAAAGGCCGAATTGCTGTATGTGTTTACTATACGTGTATTCTTGCTAACTTCCTGGCTGATAAAAAGGAAGGCGTGATAATAAATATCTTCCCATGATCAGTGGTACAAGGAACCATAACTCGACAAATATGATAGACAACCGTTTGTTGTGGGAAGATGAAATATAAAAGCTCCAAAGAAAAACGTGTTTGTGAAATATTGCCTTCGACAGTAAAAATGACATGTGTTGAACAAACTACAGATAAGTCAACCAAAATGATAAAAATGTGAATGAACACACGAATGACGCACCTATACTCCACACCAAAATAACCAGAGGCACACCAGCACCCACACTCTTAAAATCCATTGAAATAGCTACGAATAATACGACGTTCGTCTATATATGTAATATAAAACAAACAAAATTTCATGCACAGATTTCACAGATTTATATTAATCCCAAATGAACAGTGGGGTTTGTGGTGGAGTGAAGCAATATGATATCAAGCACAATTTGCTAGTGGATTCATGAGGACACGTGCCATTCCCGAATATACCTGAGTGGACACAACCTATTTTGCGCAGTGCAGGTACAGAGTGGCAGATCCGGGTTTTTGTAAAAGGGGGGGGGGGCACCTATGAAAATGAAGTATTTTGGTAGGAAGGGGGCGCCCCTTGCACGCACGCACGCACACACACACACACCCTGGATCTCCCTATGAGTACATGTAGTTTAGCCGAAGGTATTACACGATCACTCACGGCACTTGTTTCTCTGCGAGGACGATCATGAGTCTCCAGCAGGGGGCGGAGCCGGACCCCACAACAGCAAGTTGCCCGTGGGTGGCATGGCAATTGTCTGCTGCAACGTGTTAGGTACAGTGAAGAGACGGGCTAATATCCTCTAGTGTATATATTTTAGCGATATTTCACAATGTTGCTTGTGTATTCAATCTCAATCATCTTACTTTCAACTCTATATACAATCACCCCATGTAGCCAGCTCTTAAAAGGATGAATTTATGAGCGTGATCCCCAGTTTACGTATTTGCCAAGTGTCTTCTCAATTAAGAAGTGGTGGTTTCGAATCTCACTGGAAGTTTTTAGGGTCTATTTTTCATTGATTGGTTTATAGAGTAAACAATTGCGTGGTTCATTCTTTGATGTACACAATTGCCATGTGTGTGTATGTGTTATATTTTGATTATTTTTATTTGGACATAAAATATTACCTTACTTTAGCAGACTTATTGAACCCTTATTTTCCTATCGGATATATCCACAAAGAAACACGTCATAGTGACAGTCACACTTGCATTTAATGCACTGTAAAAAAAAACTACATTATATCAGTACCAACGCGTACATAAAATATCAATTTACCCTGTGACTCTTATCAGCAAGACGAGTACTACTGTGAAGCGAACGGTACCGTAGACTTTTACAGATCATGAGATGATTAATGGATGTTGCCAGTCACAACATCATCGGGACATTGGTTGCGTTGTGATTTAATGGCAGACGACATAACATGGGCCCTTGTATGATCATCATTTCTCGTGAACCACGGCAGTTGGTTAGCTTTAATCACACTGATTGTTGCATTTTGATATGTGCATCCTTACTTTGCCAGGACACATATAGAGAAATGTATGATGTTTTAACGGTAGAAATTATTAACATTTCTTATGCATTCTGCTGGATAGGTTGCCAGAGTGATCTTGAAGGATAATCACGTTATATATTGATTCTCGTCATGTTTTAGAAAAATTATTATTCCTGTATTTGTTTTTGAAATTAGTGGAGTCTAATTAAAAATAACATAATGCATACACGATTTACATAATTTATTCATATTTTCCAGCATCATTAAACCGCAATCTCAAAATAAATTGAATTCAGTTTTAAAATGAATGCATTATTCATGTGCCTACAGTCACAAAGATTTTTTAAGCACCAATTTTGAAATCACCAATATTGCTGTACATCAAGTACACATTTTAAAGCACCTTAGTGTAAGTTGTGTTGGTTTATATATAACGCAGTACCTGGCAATCAAACATCTAATTTCTATTACTTAATTGATCAACAATTATATATGTATTGAACAGAACTTACATGATTCTACATGTAGTTATGATCTTGAAACAAAATAAAATATAAACATATCAAATTTTCAAAACATAAACTATTTCTTCTAGAACTGTATATTAAAACTAATTATACATTCATGGAAGGCATTATGCTAGATTATGTACAATTTTACACATGTATCTGATTGTTCCAGCCAATCACCACTGCCTGCAGTGACAATGTGGCACAGACTTCACAAACTAACAAGCAAACACGTTTAAATTATAGTACAATTTGAGACAAGTTAAACATGAAAATGTACATGTACATATTCACAAACGGAAACATGAGAGATATACACAAAGACAGGAAGTCAAGTATAATTACAACTAACAAAACATGTCAACAAAACAAAAACAAAAAACATGAGCACAACAATCGTTTGCACAAGTTTACATCATATCAAAAAATTGATATTACATTTAACATAATATATGTTACACAAAGCATTGTTAGATACAACTGTACTGTTGCATTTCTTCAAACTACATGTGAGTCAGCGCGTGGCTATATGCATGGCTTGAATGGCTCTGCTGGTGCCTCTGATAGGGTGAGTACCTCATGGACTGCCGACTGCATGCCGTCTGCGGGCTATTACTGCTATTATACTGTACATGTTGCATTGGTGATGAGTCATACACTTGTTCCTCCTGTGATCTATTATCCAGAAACACGCTCAAGTCCACATTATTATTATTACTGCTATACGACCCTTTCTTGCCAGACCTCAAAATGCCTTTCAGATTGAACCTATAGGTGAACCGTTTGCCAGGGATCTTGGTAAGGATGAGTTTGTCATAGTAGTACCGTAGTGCGCGCCCCATCTTATCGTAGTTCATGTTGGTGCGGTTCTTGCGCCTACCCCACTTGCGCGCCACCTCATCTGGATCGACCATGCGGAACTCTCCTCCGATACCCTCCCAGCGGATGGCGCTGGCATGCGCTGCGGGGTCTGCTAGGAGCTCCAGTAGAAATTGCCAGAGCTGAACTTGACCAGAACCTGCCATGGGTAGATAGAAACAAGGGGTTAGTCAAACATATTATTAGATAATAATTGTAAAACACTAGTTTTGATGACGCTATACATTGGGTTATGGTAAATGGAAAATACAATTTTGTTTTATTTTCGATATAAAATCAAAACAAAGATGTCATGCTCTGGGTTTAGTTGTTTATGAAAGTTATTTAACTTTATAACGGACGGCGATACCAGTTTTGAGGAAAAATGAGACCAAGAGTGTTACTTAGTATCTAGGGTGGACATCTTTACATGTCGTAATACTTTGGATTGATGTGAATCACTTAATGTTATTCACATACTTGAGATTCAAAAATTGCACTTTTCACTGACGCAAGACTACCTCTGCTGAGGAAAAAATAGCAAACACTATGACCCTACTTGGGGTAAAATTGATATGGTGACACAGCTATTTTGAGCCATTTTTTGTAAAAGTGACACATTTAGAAATCCTTATCTATGGACGAGAGATATCCATGCGCACATTTATTTTACCAAAACGTGGCATGTAAAAGCTTATTGCAAAGTCTTAAAAATTACAATGGGACATAGCACTTACAATAGAACCTCCAATTAAGACCACGTCTATAGTGAGACCACTTTTTTCTTAGTCCCAATCCTTAGAAATGATTCTTATGGGAACTTCCATATAGAGACCACATCTCCATTGAGACCACATTATGTCAGTCCCACACATGGTCTTAATAGAGAGGTTCTACTGTACAGTTACTCCCATGTTGGGGTCATAACGCCCATGACAGATTAAGAGAAAATAAGCATTACTCACTGTTGACAACCCCCAGGCGGTGGCAGCAGTGCTCGAACGTCTCATTGCACCAGTGGCGGGACTCCTCTAGCTCGGCCGGCGAGAGAGGCAGGTCCCCGGCACCCGGAGAGGCCGAGGGCGGCGGGTGGGGGTCTGCAAATGCGAGGACATATAGGTTATTTATTTTTTCAATTTGTTTAATTTTAGACATCAATATGGTCTCATTGTTGGTTAGTATGTCTTTTTTGGAAACGTTTGGAAATGTTTGGAAAAGTTTGGAAATGTAATTTGGAATATAAAATCTAAAATAGACTCATTAAAATAAAATTAAATTAAGTCTTCAACCATAGAATACTGTGACCAACAAAAGGTTTATTTAACTTCTGTTTTGATCAGCGCTCTCCGTGGTTAAGAGTATGGACGCTCTCTACTCTCAAATATATGGCATGCGATGATGCGTGAACATTATAACAGGCTATATTTTAGCCATTAAAATCCACGAAGTTTAATTACTTTTTTAAAAAAAGGTATTATAACCATAGTTTGGAATGACTGGATTACTGTTAAAAGTAAGTTACAGCTATCTACAAACTCCGTACTTCATAACAGCATTACATGCATCTAGCGTCTGTTAATACATGTTCAATTGTTATTTTTACTTACAGTTTATAAAAGCTCAAAACACCAGCGCTCACCTGAATACGCAGGGTATGGTGAGACCACCCTGAAGCCAGCAGAGTGGTTGTCGAAGCTTGCGAACGATTCTGTGGAAGATCTCCGCTTCTGCTCAGCAATGTGCTCATTATAGGAGGGTGGATTACGAGTAGTACCCTCCGTGCTACCACCAAACCCTTGGCAACATCCTCCTTCAAAGTCATGATTGATTTCCGTCTTAATTTGTACGTTGTTATTGTCATTAAGATATCCGGAGTCACAGTTGACAGTATTGGTGTTGTTTGAATATCCGGACTCAATGTGACTGTACTGTTGACACAATGCACCCATCTGCTGCGTGTTGTCAGCCGCGCAGTTATTTCCATTTTCCATGAATCCGTCATGTTGAAGTTGGTCAATGAAATAGTTATTCTCTGTCCATGTAATCATATCTGAGTCCAGCTCAGAATTCAGATTAGTAGGCGTTATATCCGTAAGCGTTGTGTATTTCTTGCAATCCGCTGTCGATACAGGAAAAGCCCCCAGATCCGCGAACTCTTCTCCTGAACCACCTTCAGCGGCAGCTCGATCGCGAAGCAAAGAGTCCACAAGGGTGATGATATGGTCGTCATCCAGCATAGTTGAAGCTGCTGAATGGTCTACGGAAGCTGATGGTGGTGGAGACGCGGTCTGAACCTCCGCGCTGGGCGGAGAACCGGCCAAGGAGCTGTCCGGTGACCAACAGCTGCTGCTACTGACCGATCCTGGCATGGAGAGAGGGGTAGATGGCCTCCACGAAACGGAGAGGGACGCCATGGTATGTCTCAGCCACTATCCGATGGTATTATTACACAATTGCTTCTAAGATGGTGGAGTACAACGGACTTGCTATGTATGTTTCCTGTGATCTTTCTCAATGTCTACGTAGTCAGCCTGACTTTCAGGGAGTACTCTTTATAGAACTAATGTTCATGTATAATATCCAGCTATTACTCACAAACCTGCTTATGTCCAATGTCTAAAGGACTAGCGTTAACCGTAATATCCTCACACTGTAAGCAATAAGTGATGTCTGGTGAGCAGCCGAAGACGAGAGTCACCAACCACGACGATGAACCAGCCACTAAGTGACGTTTATCTGAAAGCAGAAAGAGCGAGAACACACATTAAGTCATTTTCTAAAGAAAAAATCGTGTGTGGTACACATAATAACAGCAGATAAGGACTTGACAATCTGACCAGATAATTCTATTAGCGTGTGACCACAAAACCCTGCAGTGTGGGCCACCCAGAGTAGGGAGAGAACGTAACGATCCTTTGATGGTGCCATAAACCACGCGGACAACTACCTATAAAGCGATAAAAACGTCCTTGGCGTCGGTCGCCAAACGACAAATAAACATGCATATCCCACTGAGAGATAGTTTAAGCTAAATAAGCTGACACCCGAGAGTTATGACTTAAATCCTCTGTGCAGACACCCACACTTGTTTGAATGCTGTATTGTCATGTATTCACTGAAGACGCTCTTTTGTCCTCCATCATAACAGTTATAAATATAACACTTAATTCCCGGAATAGTTAATGGTCCCCGTCTATGCTATTAAGGTCGTGGTTAACAAGACCGGCAGACCTTTTAATAGCTTTCTTTGTTGTAAGTAGGGTTTTGTCAATGCCACTGCCTCCTCTTGTGTATGTTGAGAAAGTAATCTCTAACCAATAGTTGGTGTCTTATGTCAAACTAATGGATTTTTATTGCTGTGAAACTGTTGACAACCTCATTGAGACACTTAGTTTTGCTGGGTGAATGTAATTGCAATCAAAGCTTATTTCCGATTGCTTAATTGATGCTATTTGATTTGATTGCTACATTTTCATCAATTGCAATTGAGATTTATTATCACTTTAAATTCAGTGCTGCTCTAAGTAGACAATGACAGGATAAATGTTAACAATGGCCATGGACTAGACCATGAGTCATCCGTTTAAAACATAGCAAATTGCCCTCATTTAACTGATCAGTGCATTTCCAGTGAATTCCCAAGTCAAGTATCATGAACTATTTATAGATCTCTATTTTCCTAGTTGAAATATACTACAATGCCCACAATAAATTGATATAAATCGCCATAAAACGACATGTTCTTTCATTTTATCGCGATTTCATTGCCATGCATCATATTTGAGTGAACATTTGTATAAACTATTACCATAAAACGTCCCACACTTGTCACTATTGGTATCAAATACTGCTCTTCACATAATGTAGGTATGTCACATTAACCCTTGTCTGTTTTATACTATACTGTAATATTTCTAGACATAAGTAGTAAATGACTGCTGACATATTCTATTGTGTGAACGCAATATTATCAAGAACATCTACCAAACACCAGCTAAATTTGCAACAAATGATGATCATGAATTATCCCAAGTTTCAAAATCAATTCAATGCATTGCTATAGCAAAATAGAATTCCTAATCATTTAAAAGCACTATCAAATCCCTCTTAAATATCACTCTGTTACCTCTTTAACAGTATCAAAACATCCTTTAATATCCTGCTACACACACATGAATGAATGAAAAGCTGTTTCCACATTAACATGACCAGACTGACTGTAACATCCTGCCTGGGACACAGCTAGCTTTATACGGCAGCTACCAATCGAGTGTTCTAGTCCAAAAGGGGGCGGGGTCAAGACGACAGCCCACCAGCCTCTTATGAGTAATATAAACAGCCCACAACTGACTAGCAGCTGGACCTTTTTCGCTAACTAGTTTGCAAGCGGTGGTGGCGGCTTCCTAAATTGTGGTTTTGGAAAGAGTGCCTCTAGCGAGCGGGGGTACCACCGATTTGACGGAGTACGGAGAAATCTGCAGTAGTCCTAGTATGTAGAGGTGAGGGAGCTTACAGAGAGTGAATGCTGGGAGAGTTGTAGTGTTTTAAGGCCCTGGGGGCTTGTGCGGAGACATCATAATACTGTTCACACGTCACAAATCATGCCCAATCAGACGTGATTTGCGTGTTTTCGTTGGAAACTTTAAAAGAACCATTTAAAAATAGCGGTACTCTTTTTTTTTTTTAGTTTTCAGCTGAAAACGCGGGAGGTAGCTACTTGCCAGTCTGTGAATATGTGTTTTAGCTGGGAGTTTCCCAAACGAGTTTACTGCACTAGTATACTAAGGCTATGGCAGTGAATTCACTCTAACTTTTTATGCGATTTTAGCGTATAAATGTCTGTAGTTCATGTATCCTTTTCCTATCGATTGTGCGCAGAGGAATCGGTTTTTATAGACTGTATTCTCTGGTGGTATATTTGGTCACAATCAAGAAATCATCATGTATGACCAACTTGACGAGTATCCTGTTACAAAACATTAATTAGTCATATAGCACTGTTATATACAGAGGGAAACTTCTATTAAGACCAACCAGTGGGTTGTCTTCAAGTGGTCTCAATGAAAATGGGGTCTCTATATACATATATTGAGGTTAGCTATGGTCTATTAAAACTGCATGGGACCACAAGAAACTATGTTATAATGCAGGTGGTCTGTTTATAGAGGTGGTCTTGTAAAAGCCAAAATATATGCAGTCTAATTAATGCTTCTCCAGTCTCACACCCATGGCTTTAACACTGATGTACGTATAGAGTATGCCTGTTTTAACTCTTTCAAATCGGCTGTTGACATGCATAAGCTTCGGAAACTAAAATAATTCCTCATGGTTTCGATATTGTAGATTGCATTAATAAACATTGTGTGAATATGTCCGTATGTACGGGTTACCCTGTATCCCAAATACCCGAGAATCAAACTGGCAACCTCTTGGTCATGGATCACTAACCTGGATCCACAGTAGCAGTCGACACCTGGACGTTGACCTAATCATTGGAAAGATTAGTTGGCTCCTAATCTCTCCTCAAAGCAATTATCTGCTACTGAAACCCCTGTTATCGATTTTAACCTGGATTCGTGACCAATATCTCAGGTTCCGGGAGTTCTGTGAAACCACCTCAGCATGCAGATGTTCTATTGTAACCTTGACAGCAACTAAGAGTGTCAATTATACGATCTCTGCTTATCACTAGTCTTGTGGTTTCATCATCATGTAACATAATCATTCATTTGGTGAATTTTACAGGCTGCTAGAAAGAAAGAAAAAAAACAATAGATTACTAAGAACATTAAAATGAACACCGTGCATCAATTCAAAGTTGTGACGTCATAACCATTTCATGAATACGGTGACATTTTTGCGAGTTAATACGACTGAAAAATGACCTCTTAAGACGGATGTTCACTTTTCAAAGTTCGGTTTTATATACAGTGGTAACATAAAGTAGGAAGGTAACACAAAAGTCTGTAAAAAAACTTATGGCCCCTGTGCACGCGTGTTTCTGCATTCGCGTGTCCTACAGTACACTCTGTGTAACAGTTCAAAACAGCTATTAGCACAAACGGATGTGAGATGTCCAACATGCGAACTTTCTCACTCTGCAGTATTCTATCAAACAGCAAGACTATTGTATAATATCACACACACCTAACGGAACTATCACTATGGTCGTCTGTGTAGTGGAAAGAAATGTTTAATTCTGTCAATTGAGAACAGGAAAGCTGCTGTTAAACACAGAAAGTGGCCAACTGTCAGTTCAGTTTTACGCGTATCTTGCGTTTTTGCCACGTGACATAAATGCAGACTGTCAGGTGGTAGCACATTTTCACATGGTGAAAATCCTCTTTTAAAGCTATTTGTTTAAGTAGTTCAACTATTAACAACGGAGTTGCATCGCATATATATGGGGATTTTTGCAATTTTGCTGGTCTTCTTTGTTCATTAATATGTTTATGCTGCAATAGCGTCATAATCAGATCTCAGATTTTAAATAAATCTTTTTATGTGGCATTATCCATTTATTATCACCAATTATGCATTTATTTCATTGTGCTGCATTCATTGATTCACTAATCATTGGAACTCCTAATGTCTTTTTGACCGCAAACTTTAAACACTTACGGTGATGTGAAATAATTACGTCTGTCAAACATGTTAAAAAAGACTCATAAAAAGAAATGGCCTTAAATTGTGGCTAGGATTTCTAGTGAAGTGATTTTCCATTATATTCTTAATAACTTTACTGACAAAATGTAACAAAAATATATTAGAAAATAGACAAACTTATTTGTATCTGTCATACATTTGTAAGTACAACCGGTTCATAGACTACCCAATTTAAGTAGGCTATATTATGACGTGCAACCCTTCTCCAATGAACTTCACTTTTAAAAAAAGAGAGAATGATAATTGCACATTTGTTTTCAAATTTTATACCTTGCGTGTAAGAGTTAGTTTTTGGAAGGACAACTTTACTGGATGATTATATCCTACGTAACTGTTGATCATAATCGTTCTGCACAATTTCATTCAAAGAATATGCCTATTTTCCAATTGGAAAAAAAAGTTATGTACTTATGTTAAGTTATAAGTTTGTTTTATTAGTATTAAGTTGTGTAACCGTTGTAATGTGCAATTAGTTTAGTTTTTGCTGAATATGAAATGTATAACAGACTACAATCACTTGAACTATTTTTGGTTAAAACCGGACGCATAGTGGTGCAAACCTAATTAAGCGAAACATTGTGAAGAAAAAGGCAAATTGCACCCGAATCTTTAGAACAATGCTCTAAATAAAGCAAGTTTTCTCAGGAAAGAGGCAACGCAACACATCCTAACGATATATTGACCAGGACATTGATAATTGCGCTGAAGTTTAAGTGAACAAAAATAAAAAATAAAATACAGAGTCAACATGACATTGAAGGCAGCTAACTTTACGCGAAAAGCCAACTATATATAGTCATATTTAACTTGCATGGGCGGAAAACGCAATGGCGAGAACTATATATCTAAGGGCTATTAGCAGAATAGTTCAAAATATTAAAATACAACCCACATAAATCATATTTTAACCTATGCGCCATGCAACATGATACAGAAAAAACACCTGTCATTTGAATGCGACGATAAAGGGAGAAACATGCGCATACGCATGCGCCATGGAGCCAACAGCTGACAAGTGTCATGTCCGGCTGTGAGCTAAGTGGTCGCCGCCGTGATAAGATGATAAGAGCTTATCTTGACCTGTGGTCAAGGGTAAGCGTGCACCCATCATTGCACGACCAGCGGCTAGACACCTGTGATAGGGGAAGAGTGGGGACGGGGTTTGTTGTTTAAGCAAGTGTTCCCAGCATTGTTTAAATTGGCTTCTGAGAAAGTAGAGTTTCATTGTTCACAGTATGTGAGTCATATGCACTAAATACATATAGAAGTTGAGAACGAAGCTGAACCACACGTTGAAGACAAGTGTGTTAGTGTGTTTGGTTGTGTGTGTGCGTGCGCGTGCGCGCGTGCGTGCGTGCGTGCATGTGTATAGAGTAAAATTGTCAGTATAGATCATATTATTACAGCGTTTTTTTCTTAAATTATATGTCTCACGAGCCTTTTATACGTTGCGTACTACATGTACATACCATTTTGACTAACTGGAATCTCAAATTTAAAGGTTTACGTTCATGGACATTGGAAATACGGTGCATTTGGCATACAATGTACATGTGTACATGCATACATGTGTACAACTAAAGACTAAGTCAACACTGTTGGTAGTAAGAAACACAGCGTGTAATTTTGACTTGTCAAAAAATTTCATTGCATTGAAAAACGGTATTCTGTTTATTACAAATAAATTGTAATATAGTGAAACCGTGTTTATTAACACACATTGTAATATCGTGAAGTCATTTTTTCTGCAGTAGGAATGGGATCTTTAAAGTGGCCATCTACAAGTTCAGTTTTTCGCTTATTACCTAATTATTCTCGGCTGAAAAGAGTTGAAACGAATGCGACAAAATCCCGGTGAGAGTTAAATGTGTTTGTCGGTTTTATACATACAGCCCCTGGCTATAGCATTTTCCGGGAAAGAATTAAAACTTTCTTGTTCTCTCATTAAGCATAGTACTTAAATAAGTCTTGGGCTTAACTTTTTATTAGCAATTTTCAGATTAACACCCACCTAGACACACTAAACATATACATGCATGTCAGCCACTTTAAAACAATGTCCTTGGTCTTGTTCTCTGCATGTAGAGGGCATTGCCACTGAAACTTTAGACTCTAGAGAGAAAAGTCCCATTTAGAAAACATATGTCTAGAACATGCATAAACATGGCTTTGTTTTCCATCGATCTAAAGCCTGATATGTTGTCACTATGGATATAGTCACACGTCCGTTCTGATACATGCATCTACATTTGCAGGTGGGTTCTAGCAGACTTTTCATAAGTGGCTGACACTATCTTTGGTAGTCATGTTACTACAGTAGAACCTTTCTAGTAAGGCTGCTCATAAGACTTGCCTCAAATGATCTAAATGGAAACGGAGTCTCTTTAAGTAGCTTTATAATGATCTCATCGTGAAGGCTTGGGACCACTAGCAATTTCTTATTATATATAGAGATGGTGTATATTTTAAGTTGATCGTAATTGCATCAATATTTACTCTTTCTGTGCAGTCTCGCATTACATCAGCTTTAAAATCAATCAAGTCTCGCCCTAAATTACCATCATACTGCTATTAGTTATGTTTAAAATGCAGTCTCACATCAATGCATAGTTGGCATGGTTTAAGACCAACACCTCACAACCAAGAGAACACCGCTAGTAAATCAGTCAAATACACAGTCCTCTTGTTAAATCATACTTGGCAGCTTAAACACTGGTTCACAACATGTTAAAATAATTAATGATGATTTGCTAGGTGCGTGAAAGTCGCTCTTTGAAGGCTCTCATTTCCTAATTGGATTTATTGTAGGAAGACTTGCCTACATCTATATGATCTATTCCACTTTTGTTAACTGACATATGATGTTATACATGCGTAAATTTATACACAATTAGCATAATATTTAATCCGTAAACATACACCATCAACTCGGGGGGGGGGGGTGTCTTACTATATGTCGGGTAGTACGAGTGTGCCATTTTTATGGGTCACCTTTTTAGATATCTCGGGTATAGTGATGGGTCTAAATTTTGTGATTTTAGTATAGCTATGAGTCTAAATTTTGTGATTTTGGTACAGTTGTGGGTTTGAAATTAAATGTATAGATAATGTTAGTGTAAGGTTAATTTTGTTTGATACTGATATAATTCTTTTGAATATTTTGTTGATAAAATGTTAAAAGTATGTAGTTTCTTTATTTAATAGGTATAGACATTGGTCCCTTTTTCATCGTCAATGTATATACATGGATCGCTTTTTCATCGTCAATGTATAGACATGGATCACTTTTTCATCGTCAATGTATAGAGATTGGTCACTTTTTATGCCAAATTAGTATATCGATGGGTAACGTTACAACGTTCGAAATGGCACATCCGTACCCATTTTTGAGGAGAGACATACTCATTTATTCTTGTAATGTAGCTTTAAATTGTGCGTGGGCTACTTCACTTATATTCTAAGATAGATCTTCTCTCAACACACCAGCCACAGGCCATCATTTTAAAGTATTTATGCGAGTGTGTCCAGATTGCTATAGTATCTTGACCGTTGTACAAATGATGACCACAGTCCAGTACATCTGTATAACTGATAAATTTGTGATATGTACACATTGAATCAAAATACTGATCAAATACTGAAATAACCACATGTATTCAACCATGTACCTGTCCATTAAATCTCATTCATATCAGAACGCATTGTACAACCTCAGATTCGATAACATCTTCTCTACAGCCACCTTCCACACCATTAGAAAAGAAGGAAAAAAATAATCACCCACTAAAAAAACAAGAACACATTATGGTTCTGAGAACCGTCCCTGGGCTTCTGTTCTGGGAACGAGGCTGTGCGAGCTACCGCCAGACGACAGCCGTATCTCTCCTTACACAATATCGTGTTTGTGATCTAAGAAGGGGCCTGCACAATTTGGGGTAAAGTTTCTGACACTTGTAGATTTGCAAATCTTCCGGCTAGCTGGCGATAATCTGAGCATGTAGCACTTGAAGGTCGGCCAGAGGTTGTTAGCAACGCCCCGGTTCTCACGTGGACAGGAATAATAGGGTCGGGCCGGGTGTCTTTTTCCATGGAATGTTATCACAAGTGCAATACCTTTCATGTTTTTCGAGCGTTGAGACTCGAACTAGGCCATTATAGCGTTGTATTTGTGCTTCACAAGCACTTTGGTTACGAGTACATTATGTATTTATATGATTATCTATGCTCTCTTTTTTTTTGCACGTTTGTTACGAGGACATTATGTTTGGATTTACTTACCATAGGAATGTTTTAGATTGCTAGCATTCATTTACCACTCTATCCTAAAAACCAAACCTCCCTTAGCACATACCATCAAAGCAATACATTATGTAATTTACTAAAAGTAACAATGCTGATCATACCATATTGTATTTAGGTGTTATATTACTAAAATGTGATGTGATCACCAACACCTAAATCATTCACTCAGTTTAGCTGAAACCTATATAAGTAAAAGCCACTTAGAAATAGGTGCAATAATCATCACACAAAATGCATCAAATACATAGCCAACACACCCAATCACTACATGTATACACCACAACGCGCACAGCCTTGTCAGTCAGGATTTCCCCGTATAATCAGAGGTCAGAGGTCATACACACGAACAAACATCAAAGCGGCATAGCCACGGGACATTACGTTGACGAGAGCGTCGCCTACCGCACGTTCTCAACACTACAGAGACCACAGGTCATTTCGTCGCTCGGGAGTTACGCCTACCTCCGCTCTTGTGGTAATTTTTTGCCGGCTATTTGGATTAGTATCGCTCCACTAAGCCGTTGTGGTTAACACATACTAATCACTGGCAGATCCAGTTTTTTTTTTTAGAAAGAAGAGGAGTGGGGTGCTTACGAACGTGCCAAACGCCTTTGAAAACAATTTTGGCAGGGGGAGAGTGCACCACTCCTAATAGAATATCAGATATCTTCAGATTGCTAGCCATGGACACAATGATGTAGCTTTAGGAGTTCTGATATCTACTGACGTGTCCAGATCCATTGGAGGATTCAATAATGTTTGTTTGCTTGCTTGCTTTTGGAAAGGGAGGATTAATGTTTATCGCATGTTTTTTATACGTGCGATTAATAGCAAAATGCTATAAAAAGACATGAAAGGGAGCCCCCACGAAATTGAACTATGTTGGTGTAAAAAGGTTGTGTGGGTGTGCTAAGGCCTGCGACCCCACCACCACCCCACTCACAACCCATCTGCCTGTAGCTCTACATGTTTAAAAAAACAGTTGTGTGCGCATAGCCGATAGATTAAATGAGATCCTTAATTATATAAGCTAAAACGAAAGTGTCGAAGATGGACAACGCAGGTACCAATACATCTATAGTAGCTACATTTTGCCCAGTTTCTGATTTCTGTTTCTACTCTCTTTTTTCGCTTTCTTTCAGTTTCTGATGAACGCATTAAAACGGGACGGGTATTCCTATTACATGTGACCAAGTGACCAACGGGAGCTATTGTTTAAATGCACGTAGATAGCTTTGGCACCAGCCCCCCACCCCCATACACACACCCCTACACCCCCACCCACCCACCCCCCTAAAAATTACATCCTTGATGTTGTTTGGCTACCACTGCACACTTACTAGCGGACGGATTTCCTCAGACCCCCTCCTCTATTCCGAAAACCTGGATGTGCTCTTCTAGTGCAAAAGATGCTGGCAAGTTCTAGCAAAATCAACGTATGTTTTTGTGAACTTGAAATACGCTAGTGGGCACTCATCGTCGGTATCCGGGAATCTCTTTAGCAATGTACAGTACGCGTACATTTTTTTGATGAGATCGAATTATATGATAGTGGCAGATGATGACACCCTGGATTGTATTTTCAGCATAACCGATCCATTTACGCTTACGGTTATCATTTAAATATGCTCCCTCACATCCAATCATATATATCGAGCCTGTCAGTGAAATCTGTAGGAAGAGCAATATCGTAGTCTATAGTTTTATGTTGTTGTTTTTCTCATGGGAGAGGTGTGTAGGCATATAGGCATATCTTGTGGAGCGCATGGGGCGAACCCTTCCCCTCACCATTTTCCACCAAAATATTTTTTTTTTCATTTTCACGTTCAGCTTGTTGTTTTTTGTTTTTTGATTTGCATGTTGCTATTGATCACGCATACAAAACCAACGAGATCCCTTTTAAGTGTGCTCTAGCCCCCTTCTCCAAATAACAAAAATAAAAACAAGTCAAAACACTAATTATAAAAACATACCCACACAAAAAAAGAAAAAAAGAAAAGAAAACTAAATCTGACATCAGAATCTTACCTCCATAATCCCTCAGCTCCACCCTTGCCCCCACAACTCATTGTACGTATGTAGTTTAGTTTTCCTAGGAGAAACAAGTGGTGTTAACTTGCATTTTGAGACAGGTGCATTTCAGTGGATGCAGCCCGGCTGTGCATGTGATCAGTGCACTACATAGACAGCAAGACGCTATCCCACGTGGCAACTGTTCACCCATTGTAACTCTGCCGTACTAAACCAGAGACGACATTTACAGACAGGAGAAATACAGTGTTAACTCAGGCCGGAAGAACTACTAGGCACCAGCAAATGTTGATACTTATGCATTCTATAATAAAATGTTGTACAGTATGTTGTCTCCTTTTTCCCCTAAGATAACAGCTGGAAAAGCAGGTGCATGATGCTTATATAGATTGGACATCTTTGTTAGAATGGTGGTCATCAGTACTAAGAGTGTTGTCAATGTTGATCAGCTGAGCGAAGGTGTCAACATCTTTTCCAGAATTCGTCATTAACATTCAAAACACAACTTACTAAATTGTATTTGTAAAACACTGACGAATGGGCCCTTTTGATAATTGTTGTAAAATTAAACAGCAAAGAGTTGTAGGTCTAATCAAAACCACGCATCACATATAGTGGTTACAAAACTTAACCTAATATACCAATTAGTATTGTGCCATGTTCATCAAACGCAAGCACAACACATATACATTGTACCTAAAAACCAGAACGCACACGTTGACAGTTCAAGTGACATTGGCCATGTGCGCGCGCACACTCTCTGGACCCGTCTGGATCACCATGGATCTAGTATGAGTCATCAGGCCATCTGGATCTGCCGTCGCCACCACTGCTGCCGGCAGCACATACAATCAGTGCATACGCAGTGTGGGGAAAACATCACCTCTACTGCTTTTTTTCACTTAGTCTTTCAAATTGTTTGAAGCTTTTTTATATTTTTGTTTTACTTTTGCATGTGTATGAAGTCAATGTATGGAAATGTTCAAACTACACTGGAATATGGAAGTATTAGCTCGTACAAATAGATATTGCATCATCGCTGAAGTTTTACAGATAAAACAAGATAAGCATGAAAATGCACTGCAACTCATTTTTCTATATATTTGAGAGGAATATACTATATACATTGATGCAACTGTAAAAAACTATAAAAAAAAACATGCATCACCCATTTTCAAAATTCACATGACATACAAAAACCACGAAGACTTGTAATTAAAGTTGTGAAGAAAGTAATTAATCATTGGGAAATAAGATATTGCAATAATTCACTTTCTGCACTAAGAAAGCAATTTGCAGCCTCATCAAAGACTAAAGTGCAGCTTATGTTCTGTATATTAACGATGAGATATTTCATAATGAAAAAAAATAAAACAGTTTTCAACTCACCAGAAAAAAGGGTTAGTTAATCCAGCCACTTTTCAACTTTACGGTATTTCCGACGTAGCCATTTTCGTTGAATTTCTAACTGTTCAAGTTGATTTATTCGAATACCGGCATAATATGTTCTCTTAACCTGAACATAAACTATGACCAAAGTATTATTCATGGAAGCCCTTGCCATCAAGTTAACGTTAGCACAGCAGACAACCTACTGTTATCAAAACATCCCTCTTCCTTCGTTTTATGTTTCCAGTGGGTTTCATTACGCGCATGGTGAAAGTATCAAATGTCTGTAGCCATAATGATGTTAAAAGCACAGTGAATTTTACCCGGTGTAGTTTATGCATATATTAACCGTTTAGCCAATGTGACGGCAGTTGTAAGTTTTGTGTTAGAAAATTGACATCACTGAACTAAACTTATGAATGAACGCCGCTGCAGACGTAAATTATTACGGAAGTGGTCCAAGTACAGCGTAGAATGTTCGATATACATGTATCTGTCTTCAGATCTTTGTAAATAAGATGTCAAATGTTATACCAAACACTATACACAAATAATCAACACGATTAAGAGCTGCATCGTATTTACATATCATTACTTAATCTGCAATTTCTTAAAATTCAACTACATTTGTAATTATACACATAAAGCAAAGATATATAATCTTTTTTTCCCAAATGATATTAGTTTGGTACATTTATTACTTTCACATATACATCAGATCAGTTTTATATATACTGGTAATTTATAGTTCTAACCATGATTTGCCTTTAACAGGGTGTGTGCATCAAGTAGTAATTGTAGCTTCCACTAAAACATAGTCAGTGGTGAGTCATCCATCCATGGCCAGAGCGTGGGCGTTGTGTCTGTAGTGGGGATGTATATAGGTAAATTTAGGCGCAAATTCTTAATTCCTTAAACCTTACACCAGGTCACTGGCATAAGGTCACTCTAGCCTATTACGCATGTGTGGTACTGCTTTACATTTGTCTGCGATATATCATTCAACTCTCGAATCTCTTACCTTTTTTCTAATCCCAGCGGTAAAGCATACTTATAATTGTTCACCCATGCACCCCCTACATAATATCACCTCCATCCCATTGACGTCACAAACAGAATGCATCTTGTCCCCGATGCGGGAAGAGTCGTCTGTCGTAGTCATCATCACCGCAGTGTTTTTTATAAATCAAGTATGTTTACCATCTAACAAAAAAGAGTTTTGAAGAGTTAAAAAGTCACTTCTTATAGCCATCAGTTTCGGCTGGCCTGGAGAATTTGGAGACGGGAGCTTGAAATGTCTATCAAAGACAGTTTGTGCAAAAGTTAATCAGGGTTTGTTGTTTCTGTCTCCTTTCACTCATCAATGCAGCTTATAACGTTTTAAGGCTATTGTGATGACAGTGATTTTTGCATGGGATTCAAAAATAAACCAGGTATAATTATGTTTGGCCAAAGTGCACTTGGCTCTTAGATTGATTAATGTTTTTCATGTCACATGCTTAGAATGCTATAATATTTCTGTGTTCGTAAAGTGACAGAGAGAAATTATGCTGAGAGAGACAGTATGCTAATGTAATTATGAAATTCAAACATGTAATTAAATGTCTAACACTTTGCAGTAGAGCAAAATTAAAGAAAAAGGAAAGAACTAACAAAAAAGAACAAGGTAAAAGATTCATGCCAAATGACAAATGTAAAAACATACCTAGACATAGAGGCAGTTACTCACGCAATCACCGTAACAATGAACCACTGTCATAGAAACAACCATTTGCACGCACAAAACACGCACACGTGCTAAAAGATCAGGACATACACCACAGTGTCATCGCCCGTACCAATTTTATGTGTTGTGTACCGTTATTTGTGTGAGTAAGGTCAAAGGTGAAGGATCAGCCAGTAGATCCATGTAAAGTTAAGGTCATGCCAGTGTAGAATTCACAGTGACTCACAGTGTTTGCCTTTATTCCATTGAAATTTGATATGCATTTTTGTTTTGCAAAAAGATCCTACGTGTATTTATCATGTTATATGTACACACGCCGGGCCACACGCGTTACAACAAGTGTACTCGATCAACAGAATTCATCACTTTTTTGCAGAAAATGTGTGCCTTTATGACAAATACGTTTAAAGTCACATATGCAGATCAACCCCCCCTCGCCCCCCAATTTTTTCCCATCAAAATATCTTTATCACAGGGGTCTTGACATGCTAGCTCGTTATCGATCGTGCGTACAAAACGCATGAGATCCCTATTTAGGTGGGGCCACCGGCCTTTCTGAAAACATGGATCTGCCAGAGAGTTTTATGAGCATCGTGTCTTTATGTGTGCCCGGTCTTGCATCAAATTGTGACTTGAATAATGTAATTTTGGAAGCATTTTGTGCTTGTATACTATACATCAACTTTCACTGTGTGCTGCCCAGAGAGTTTAGAAAGAAGGAAAATATGTCCCAGAAAACTAGTGAATTTGCACCTACATGTACATGTATGTAGTTATCTAAACTCAGTGGACTTTCCATTAATTAATCACACCAGATGAAAACACATATATTCTTTTCTATCTCCCTGGGAAGAAAACTTTGTTGGATAGACCCAGCAAATATCATTCGTGTACAGCAGGTACAAAGGATTTGCTCGACACCCATCAAAAGTCCAATTCACTATATGCTAGGCCGAACAGGAATTGCACACGTACAGTAGAACCTCTCTATTACGACCACCTTTGGGACCAGTGTAAGATGATTTCATTGGAGAGATGGTCCCTATACAGAGGTTCATTTGGGTTGCTTTATGAAGGTTTGAGACCTAGAACAATGGTCTTATCATAAAGTTGGTCTCATTATAGAGATGATCTTAATTGGAGGTTGTACTGTACTTGTAAATACATCGTCCAATGAATTACCCTATATGAAAATGATAGTGATTTATGTTCAGCTGAAGCTCCAGTTCTCTAGTCTCTAGCGTTAGGATGCTCATTGATACGCTACCTAGCAGCTAGCGGTGTGAGGGTCTGGCTGATCTAGAATGCCACGTCTCGGGCCTGGTGACACAATGTCCCAGATATGGTGCCACCATGACTCACCACATGTCATCTCTTGTCAGTTTTTTGCTGTTTATTTGTGTGGTTTCTAAGGTTACTATGTGTTCTGACGTCATATAAACAGTTGTGATGTCAAAATGATTAAACGTAATCTTGGTGACTTGGTGACATTGCCATTTGAAGTAATTTCATGCAAATAAATAATCTTTTTTATGTTTGTTGGTAAAGTATATAAACACTATAGCATGATTTGCATACATATGAATTGGTGTGATGTAGATTTAATCTTGATTTGAAAACTGCAGACTTCTAATTATTGATGGACACATAGGTGTATGATAAATGGCAGGTTGGTTGAATAAAGCTGTATTTTACCATTGCTCGCTATAATATCAGTGTACACTTTCCAGGATTATAGTCCTTTAGTCCTACGTCTCACATATTTCAAGTTGACAAATTTTTCTGTATTTTTCTTCCTATTTTTCTTTCTCTTTTGTGTGTGTGTGTGGGGGGGGGGTAGATGGATCAAGAAATCCAGCATCACTCTTTTGAGTCTCAATTTCCACTTTTATGAAGACGGTTTTGACGTCTCCATGGATATTAGAGTAGTAGAGACTCAAACCATCTATGCATGTAAGACAATATACCCATGCATTTGCGCATGTGCATGCATACATTGTAGCCACAGACTCTACATAAAATACAAAGATAATTAACCCCATGCATACAAGTATACAGACAGCAGCAACTGTTTACTAACAGTGTCGATGATTCATTGTGGACACTGTTACTGACTATAGCCCAAATATAACCGTCAACAAACCGCAGAGCGACCGTGGTTTGACAAGCGATGTTTTGATGATGCTCACTTCTGAAGAAGTAAAACATCGTCACCCACGCGTATGTACTTAACTGTGGCTTTTCCTCGTTGAAATCAAAATATCATTAAGTTATTCATCGTCGGCGACCCTTCGCGCGTGTGTAATGGATAAGGTTTTGAAGAAGAGGCAGCACCATGCTTAAAAATAATATTCAATATATGATATTAAAGAAGTAAATGTTAGTGTATTACTTTATTAGTTCAATATTAGCTAAATCCTAAGAAAGCTCACACAACCCGATGCTTGTGCTTGTGGTTTGAATACCAGCGCATAATTTGATAGGGCTAGTTAGTGTGCATGGTGTTTGCTTGTTTGTTGGTTTGTTTGTTCTCGTTTCATCGTCATAATATTATTTGCCTTTGAATTATACAAATATTTTACAAGCACGTGCCTTTCGTTATTTCAGTTGTGACAGAAATTTAATATTTCATATCTCTAGCACCATAGCTGTGCTGGATGAACGAGTGCAGTGTAACTCATAACACGTTAGCTTTATTCTTAAAACACACACACACACACACACACACACACACACACACACACACACACACACACACACACACACACACACACACACACACACACACACACACACACACACACACACACACACACACACACACACACACACACACACACACACACACACACACACACACACACACACACACACACACACACACACACACACACACACACACACACACACAAAAAACATCAACACACATTTATTATACAACATGGCATTCAATTAAGACCACGTATACGATGGGGTCATTTTTGCGACACCAATGCCAGCTGGCCTCCATAAAGAGACAACTACTCTATGTAGACCGGTTTTAGACCGTACGGGAGTCTTAATAAAAATGAATAGGTTCTGTGGTATCTGTATCTATGCACGTTGTTTTGTTTGCCAATTAATATTTCCGGATTAGAAAGTAATCAAATGTAACTTTGTCCAGCGTAGATCAATTGGATCATTAGAAAAATGCGACCTACACCTCAATCTTTATTCTCGTGAATCTCTTAAAGTGGATTTCTGAAAGGTGTGACATACATTTACAATGTAAATGTAAGCTGTGATAAAATGTTAGTCGTTCACATTATAAGACGCAGAGTGACACAATACATGGATTAAATATGTGACTAGTGACTCACCCCTATTCCAAAGATGTTGTCTTGATATTATTGCAATGAAAGGCATTTTAACTATGTAAATACACATGGTTAACAAATGAATACATGTAGTTGTTTCCTTACAAATGACATCACATCTAGAATTAACCAGCTCCTGGCTAAATGTACACATGCCCACTTCAGACACAATAGGTAAATGATTTAACGCACTCTCAAGATGGTTTAGATAGTGGCTTGTAAAGATGCAGGTCACTAAATTAACAGACATTTGCAAACAACCAGTGCTGGTCGACCACCTCAATAAGGATCAACAAGCGATTATGGATGATATCATTGATAGGGATTTCCCATTATGACGAATGGATGTTTCAATATAGCATGTGTACATGTACGGTACAGTACGGCCCGTTTCAACACTTCGAACTTGCAGAGTGAATTTTAAAAAAAGAATAGAGTTTTCCAGCATTTTGAGGTGTCACTGTAACGGTGAATTAATATATGAAGGAACATGAAGAAAACTGGGTATTTGCTCCAGTTATCCACGAACTCTGCTTCGAGATACACAGATTAAACTGGCACATCATTTTCTATTGATATAGGTGAAGTTTAAATGTTATCACAGCTTTCATTTACCTTGTAAATGTACGTGCATGTCACAATTTTTCAGAAATCCACTTTGATAGATTCAGGAGAAAAAAAGATAAACGTGTCGGTCTCAGGATCTAGTGGATCTGGATTAAGTGAAGTTACATGAGTGAAGTCTATTACTAAATTAAGTTGTACGCGTTTTCTCTATATACTGATGCAGTGTAATAACCTAGCAATATTTTAAATTTATACATGTCTATTTAACATGTTCAACACTCCAGTATAAAAGGCTAAACTAGTACCCGTGCTGACGTAGTTACAAAGAAACCAGTTGCGTGCAATTAGGCATTTAAATTGAGTTGAGTTAAACCAGGAACAGTTCAACAACAGTAAAGTGTCGATTTTTAGCTCATAGAACAGCTATTGATGTGCAATTACTCATCTCCCCAATTAGTAGGTCCAGCAGGGAGCATTTCCTGCGTTGTGGCAGGTCGCCAGCACAACCCTAGACAGCCCATTCCAAACATATGACAAATCGGCGTGTAAATATAGAAAATATAGAAAATATAGAACATTATGCAGCATATGATATGTATTAGTATATATTCAAATCTTACTTTTGTTCCTGGTCAATGAAATTATTTTTATCATATGTTTACAAATTGTGTATATTTTATTTATGTTTCAGATGGAGGAAGTTATATCTGTCAGCCCGGGAACGCTTGCAAAGTGTGGGGGCGTCAAACCCAGTACCATAAATTTGTAAAACCGTCCCTCAACTGGTTTAAGCAGTTACAATGTATATGCTAATGTATTTATAGATTTGCCAACCAACAAACCAACCTACCAACCTACCAAAAACAACCGAACAAGCAGCCAACTAGCCAGCCAGCCAGCTAAGCATCCAGCCAGCCACCAGCCAATCGTGAAAAGGCTACATGTAACAATAAAATTAATAATCCACATATAATACATATTCCATTGTAATTGGTTGAGAAGCATATTACTACTTTATGAATTGAATTCAATTTACCGGTGCCATAACACTGTTTTTTACATGTGTACATATATGTATGAGAGTTGTTGTATTTTAAAAAGTTCTTGGGGTTGTTCGTATCATACGATAAATAACATTTTTCACTGGAGAAAGCATCGATGATGCGAAAATTTGTGATTTAAATAGAATTTCGTACCAGTTTTACTTTATAATCTGTTCTGTTTTGTTGTATGTTATTCTATTTATTAACAGTTTTTGAGCCTAGTCTCGTTTTCAAACTGTTTCAAAGTGTAATCTTTATATATTTGGATTAAGATTTTAGTGTGTGAGAAAAAGAACAACAAAAAACGCATTTTGGGAGCATATGCTACTTACCAAGTACATATAGTGTTATCATATATAGATTACTAACTATTATTAGCTTCTGTAATGTGCTGTGGGTCGAACCTCGACGTTTCACCAAGGTAACTGCCCCACCAAAAAATACCCTTTTTCATGGAGTTTTTGACATGTTAGCTATTGATCGCGCTATCAAATGAAACACGTGAGATCCCTAAAGTGTGCCCATTATTTTTCTGAAAACCTGGATCTGCCAATATTAACAACTCTTCTCCATTGAATTTGCGCTGCCCTCGTTCTCTACCGATTTCTTGAACATTCAATATTATGAACGAAATAAGGTGACCTACGTTTGAGAAAAAATATCTACACTGCCAATTTGGTCTACTGCATTGTATATTAACCATTTAAACGACATATATTCTAAAAATAGTTGTCAATCTTGTCAACAGGAACCTCGTTTGTTCCGTTTACGTTTCATACTTTGTGACAATGATTGGCAGTTTTCGTCTGCCCTCCTCGTTTTTTGCACCTGCTATGACGTCAGAATAGCCCGTTATGAATGGAAGACGACATTTTTAGGTCAACTTCTAAAACTGTTTCAAATCTCAGGAATCCGCTTAAAGATACATATGGCATTAGAGTTATGTAAGGTATGTGAATGTCGTGTGTAAGAAACAATACCTTTTCTGGATAATTCTTATAATAAACGAACTTTTGGCAATTTTGTTGGGTGCTGTAATGCGGGTGTGGTGATAACTTTCGAGGCCCTGGAATTCGCGTGCCTGGGACTTTTGCAACTAACTCTTGCCGCGAGAATCATACCATCGTTGTTTGACTATCATTACTTATGATGCTACGTATGTGTTGTGTTTTTGTGTCTCTAAATAAAACTCGCATACGCCCCAATTGAAAAATGTCGATAACTATAATCCATTTCCCATCATTACAATAGTATTTTCATATCATACAATTTTATTAGTATTCATAATCACACATATTCATTCATTTGGTGACCAGTCAGACATTGACATTGACTAGAGAAGACATGATTACTTTTTAATGAAAACATGATGAAACTATTTGCTAAGTAAAAAATTATCATCAGACTGAGAAGTTAAACCCTCGGTGTTTTACCATCACCACAAAACAACTTTAGCGCACAGGCACGCATGCAAAAATGCAATGTGTTGAACGATGGCAACCAAAGTATAGCGCTTGTGACCGCGTAAAATTAACTTAACACAAACGGTCCCAGTTTTGAGATGATACATATCGAGATTGGATTACAGCTCCAAACACAAGGATTGATGCTAACTAAACGGGGTTTCCCTGTAAGACCGTAAAATATCACGAACCGTATGTGATGTGACCGGTTATGTTTAATGTAGATTGTGATCAGCCCACATCCACCCCACTCCCCTCCCAAAACACAAAAAGAAGATATATTCAATAGAAAAAAAAGTAATAGATGAAAAACTTGAGTAACTGCTGTAGACTGTGTACTATGACAAGTGGCCGAGAAAGAAGGGGTTGTCTTTTTAGTGCGTTTGTGTGCCCGTCCACTAGTCGGATTGGTACGAGACCCGCCATCCGAGGTGCAACTTTGATGAGGTGTGAATAGGCAGAGGATTGTAATAGAAAGGCCATTTTTGTGTCAGTTATGTTATGCTCTCTACACTTGCACAGTGTGTGTGTTTGTTTGTTTGTTTGTTTGTTTTGTTTTTTGTTTTTTTCTGATTGACATCATCACGAAGTTGTAGAATAAAATCTGACTTGTCAACAATTCCTCTTATCTAGATGAACCGCATAAATGACAAATCAATACACAGCCATGAAATCCGGATTTTAAAAGTTGATATTAGTTATGTATTTTGCCCTTATTGGCATACCCTTTGCCCAGTAACATAGTTTACTAGACGCCGAGCATCCAGATATAAGAGCAGTCAAATAATTGATTTGCTTTTAATATTGCTTCAAATATTACCATTAATCCAAAAAGACTTGATATATATTCATAAATAGACTGACTAACATCGGTAGTTGTATTAGTACTGAATAATGGTCACACTCCTCTATGAAGCACAGAGACTTTTCATGTGCCTGAAAATATAGATTGTAAGTGAATTATAATGCATCATTTTCTGTTACGTATTGTAAATTGAGGTGGAATGATATACTGTAAGATATCAAAACTGTTCATAACGGCCCCACCATAAGCTTATGTTCGTTCGTAGGTCCTTCGATTCAGAAAACTTGCTCGTAGAGGACTAAATAATTACTATAGCTGTGGAATGATGTAGTAGTTGCATACACTGTTGGTGGAAATACTTAAATTGTAATTGTATATGACTGTGTCAGCTTATTTCAATAACGTGAATTGATAGTGTTTTTCTAGAGCAGTTAAGACGAAAAAAGTATAAGTTCAATGTTGTAATTGTGAAACAATGTGATCGTTACTTAAGGGTACTTAAGGGTGGTAAAAAATATTCAATGAAGATTATTTTTTTTCATTTTTATTTAAGGAGCATTCACAATTGCCATCAACCCTGAATGGGAGGGGGGTTCAGCAGGTCCGGAGCAGATAAAATGCACTCGTTGTATGACTGTACGTGTGACGTGCAACGTACGTTTGACATATACAAACGTTTAACGCATTACGTACCTTTAACAAACATGAAATGTAAGCAACATTTCTAAAAATTCTTTTTTCTTGTTTTTATCATTAAACCCAATTTATTTGGTTTGAAATGTGACATTAGTCTCAAAGGCTGTTCGAATAGAGAGGTTCTACTGTATATAGTCATGTATTACCAGTCTTTCTACTACTTTATATCGTGGACAGTGCTCATATATACAAGTTGTGCCTTACATTAACGATACTCTACATGTACTGCACCTGGAGTTGACAGGACATGTGCGGTTGACACGCGTGTGTTGTGGTCAGAACGTCCCCACAACAGGAAGAGAACGTCCTTAGCCCCCCGCCCCCTCCCAGCTCCCCACACGCTATCCAAATACTAAAATCTCGTCTGTGCAACATCAGTCAAACTCCATGACAGCTTGTGACGTCACTAAAAGTGGAAGATTTGGAGAATAAAAACAAAGACTTTGTTATTGTCAAGAATGACTCATATTTTGATGAAAGTTTGACAATTATCCGCTGTTCGCATACGGATCATCAGCCACACGGTAATTTAGTAATTCGCAGAATAATTCAGTAAGGATAGTTTTTTTAAAACTGTAATTTCAGTCCTTTTCACGAGAATTATTTTGGTGCAAGTTAAGTAAAGATATTATGGCAATATTTTCCAACTTGAATAAAAAATGTTACAGCAAGAAAGGTGTAGAGCTAGAATAAAGCATTTATCGACCCATGAAACCTTTGCATCCCGGGTCCCATTTGCAAGTTTGCTAATAAAATATTTAAATTTAGAATAATCGCTTACAGCAGTTGCCATTAGATGTTCAGAAGTGTGGAGTTACATCAGGACAGTTGGTTGGGCGTCTGGACAGTCGGGTTCTTTCAGCCTCGAAGTGAACATGACTGTCCTGAGATTGCTGTACCGGGCTGTATTCTCACTTCAATCTTCAATCTTTATTTCCGAAAGGGCCGATGGCCGCACAGGAAATTTTATGTATTTGTGACATACCATGTACATGAATTAATAATATACAAGTGCAATAATAAAAAAATCAATTGCAATGAATTAGAAAAACAACAAGAACAAAAAATAACAACAACATTTCTAATGAATACCACACAAGAGTCCAGGTATTACATACTTTTTCCCAATGTAAAGGGGATATCCATATTAATGATTTCACTTTAAAATTTTCAATGGATCCAGCATCTAATATTTGTATAGGAAGCACATTCCATATACGAATGGTACAACAAAAGAAACTTTATTTGTACTTTATTTGTATGCGTCGGAGTGGAGAATGTTAACCCTATTGCATCTTACATCAGATCTGTATGACAACTGTACAGTGGATGGGAAGGAAATATTGACGAGGTTATTTTTAATCTTATAAAACATAGACAGGTTATAAATTGCTTTTCTGTGCTGCAATGGCAGTCACTTAAGTTTTGTAGTAATGCTATCACTCAAGTTTGAGTTTGGTCCATAATTATAGTCATTCATCACAAAGCGAGCTGCTCTCTCCGCTGGACAGCCTCTAATTTGTTGATGTTCCGCGATGTGTGAACTTACCCCAGATTGTCACAAGATTTTTTTCTATCCCTTTTAAGAATATTTTGATTCATGTTTTATGTGTTCCCCAAAATGTTTGAATTACTTTTTAAACTTCAAACTCACGTCTTAATATTAAATAGACATGAATATCCTGAGATGGCAGTTCCCGGGAGCTAAACATTAATCATCACTCATCACTCCTAAAAGTACATGGTGTGTAGTTTGACCATTTTTTGCACAAAAAAACAATCAATGCAGGAAAGGTGGATTTAGAAAAAAATAAGATTTAGTATAGACCTATCATCATTTAGCGCAGTAGAAAATACTTATATGTACTTATCAACCAAGAAAGTTACAAACTTGGACTTTTAGGTGTTTAAAAGTGCATGGAGTACGTTGTCTTAGACTTGAAATAATAATAAAAATCTTCATTTTAAATTGACCCACACCCCGAACCCCGTATCTATATTTCCGTTTTTTAAAGAAAAAATCAATCCTACCTTCGTGTAATCAATTTTGTACGTAATATACAATCTCTCATAAAATTGCTTCTCTCGCCATTAATTCCTTGCAATCGCAGCATCTGCCAGATCTATTTTACTTTGAAGCTTTAATGTAAATTGCTCAGGGAGAAAGTGTCACAGCCGCTCCCATATGTAATTAAGCTGTAAAGAATGAGTTGTCAAGGAAAAAAACACCAGTGCATACATTGTGCTTACTATCAGAGATTTAAATTTATCACATCACATTTGGGCAGTAAACTTATCATGGAAATCCCACTGGGACTTATTTAGTACCAATATGCACCAATAATAACACAGTAGTATCATTTGAATACATTTGTCATGGCGATTTAATCCCACAGGGACAGTATATACCAATAACACCACAGTAATATCATTGTGTATATATTAACTATGGAAGTCCCACAGGGGCGTAAGCCTAGTAAAGTATGGGCTTTGGGGAACTGTCATCTCTGTTCATTGTTTATTTTTGTTTGATACATTTGAATACATTGCGCCTCCCCCCCCCACACCCACACCCACCACCTCTTTTCCCACCAAGATACTTCATGTTTACAGGGGTTTTGGCTTAATCGGCATCGATCGCCTGTACAAAACCCATGAAAGCCCCAAAGTGCGCCCCTCTTCTTAAAAAAACCTGGATCAGCCAGTGTTCCATGACCTGTTGCACATGCACACCTCAATAACAATGCATAACGTCACGCTGCATGCATACACAAACGAAATAAGTAATGCAACAATAGACACAGAGCAGCATTGCTGCATATGACATTATTAAGTGCATTACCCTCACCCTCTAAGTGGCAAATGCACTTAAACTGTCATGTTTGTGCCGTGGGTGGCATTCAAATATGTAGATATGGCCGGTAATGCAGAAAACATATAAGCTTAAGTTGTCCCGTCTAACGTCATCAAAAAGCTATGGTGTGTATTCCGTGCTCAGTAATTCACTTTAGAACGTTGCATTTGCTTGTCATATTTGTCAATTGCTGTATGCTGAATGGACTATTTGATTCCTCAGGAACATATTCAATGGTGGATATTCACAGTACTCGTTATATGTTAGGAGATATATTTAAAAACGCAATGTAACATTGTTTTGATCTATTGTACAATGCATTTGCCTAATGAGATGTATTCACATCCCAATTATGTATAATATTAGGACTTTTCTCGTGGAGACGGCTCAAGTCACATTTTGCCATGCCGAATCCTTTTTCATTTTTGAAATAAAATATGTTTAAACCAAATATATACATAGACTACAAGCATATGAGACTATATGAGACTACATAGATTTTATATATGTGAGATCTCATCGCGATCACACTATTAAACCATTTATCTTGCCAATCGCTCTGTAGTTTAACATTTCAATTCCATGGGCCCAATCTGAGGGATGAATCTTTTTCATTGGTTATTCCATGTTGTTGGACCATTTAGCAAATGATTCCAGTTGTTGACCTTGAATCAGTGGTGGAAAGAACAAGTTTTTGCTCAAACAACACGGCGTTAAGCACACCCACATATAGTTAGGTATGCTCAGCAACCTGGATAGAAACTTAGCATCATGAATACTTCACATGCGACAGGAACCCAGTTCCTGGCTGCATTACATTATTTCCCCTGGGTACTTTCAACACGCCCACGGGAGGCAATTTCCATATAGATGCGAATTCTCTCAAAAGGTGAAGACTTATATGTAGTATGTAATATTTTAAATACCTTTTTGTTCCACATGTACCACAAACAGAGAAAGATGGACTCAACAACCTGCCACATTGTAACCATCATTACCATAGCCATTTCCTTACGGCAGGAAAGCGATAACCTCGGCGGCCTCCATCTATGGCACCAGTCTGAGCTCTCCCTCCACAGATAAAAGCCGCCATGAGGCGATCATCACAGCTTTCCAGCCATAAAGCCAACGGCAGCACTCGGCTGAAAGCTTCTCGCACCATCTATTAGTTCCGCTGTGCACATGATTACACACTCAGGGTCTGAAGATGGTCATTTTTATATGAATTGGTATAGAATATGCAAATATTTTAGATGATATAAGAATGGTGGATATGGGTGGATACCAGTGACAATTATTCCCTGGATTTCTTTTAAGAAATGGGAAACGTCTGCTATATGGATAAACTTTACAATTGAAATGATGAAGAATGCTTGGAGAGTAATGGGCTTGTTTGGCTTACTTACTTTCTTCTATTGTCATTTGTCTCTGATTGAAAACAATGTGAGGAAACAAGCAACAGCAAACATAAATCCCAACAGAGAACTAGATATCAATCTAGGTAATAGGAACAGTGTAAATCTCAGTAAATATTGGAGTGCTGATTTAACCCAAAACATATCCTTCAAAATACCATATATTATCCATCAAACATGGGATACTGAGTACATTCCTAAAAGAGGTAAACTATTTTATTTAATATTTAAGAGATCACTGTAATCTAAAGAATTATCGTGCATATCATCGCGTTTTGTCAAACTTATGAGTTATACTACAATGTAAAGATCGTATACATGTTTTCCCACTCTATAGTACCTAGCAACTGCTCTATTTTGATAACAATATCATATACTCACAAATACTTACACATCCATTTATAGCATTTCAAAGATTTACATGACTATCCTTATCCGACTCTCTAACAGAACGTGCCTTGTGTACACTCCTTGATAGATTTGCACATGTACTTTATCCTTAGTGTACAAAAAGCATTATTACACGATAATTCAAAGACACATTTAAAAGAGCCCACCCCTCACCTCACCGCCTTCTCTCCTGCAGACGGCGCCGTGGGTGCGCTCCTGGCTCTCCGTGCACCGAGCGCCGTCCTGGCAGCACTGGCTGTGGAGCGCAGCCGGCGCTCGCCGCCTCATCGGCCGCGCCTTCCCGCACCACCTGGCGCTGTACGACCAGTACCCGTACCTCATCAACCGCGCCGATGTGCGCCGCTACTTCCTGCTGTATCAGTACGGCGGCGTGTACGCCGACCTCGACGTGGAGAGCCGTCGGCGACTGGACGACGGCCGCCTCGCCCGGCTCCCATGTGTCATCGCGCAGGAGCCTCCCGTGCACCAGGTGCTGCTCTACCATCACCAGGCAGTGCTCTATGCCATGCCCGCATTCATGGCATGTCGACCGCGACATCCGTTCTTCAAGCTGCTCATAGACAAACTCGCTCAATATATCTCGTTGGCGTGGACGCTGCCGTGGAACGATAACATATTTCGCAGCACAGGGCCCATGTTTGTCAGTGACGTATTGGAGCTTTATGCCAAACATCACAATGACACCCCAGAGAACTATGTGTATCTGGCCCCTTCTGACTGGTTCATGCCGACGTTTGATGCGGCCAATATTGAAGCCTTCAGGGAACAGTGTGCCAATGTGAGCTGCTCAAAGAAACCGTGTACCAACGATACACAGACTGCCAGTGTGTGTTCACATCTAGAGAAGACGCATTATAGAAATGTGCCTGGTCCGGATGCATTCACTGATCACCATTGGTTACATGCCTGGGGCAATCACTTCCAGACCTTGGGTACTGTCCCAATTAGCCAAGTCGTGCCTTCTGTGAGGGTCATACACAATGAACTGCCTGATGTTACTTGAATGTTGAGAAATTAAATTATATAATTTATTGTTTTGTGTCTCATTGTTCATCAAATATCTCTAAATTAATTTGCATTTCACAATGACAATATCACGATTTTCAGTATATGTATCTTAGCAAAATGTGGCTTTGTCTACAAGTGCTTAATAGACATGTAGTGTTGGTAGACACAGAATTGCAGCTGCTCATATACAGTTGGGGGCGGGGGTTATAAGGGGTCTATAAATCCCTCATTCATAATTTTCGGCCTTTTGTCCAACATCCCAAATTTTAGCCCTTTTTCCCACATCCCACAAACTTCATGGCTTTTATCCCACATCCCACTTCCTCGAAATCTCTCATCCCTCTTTTGGGGGCTTATTTTCCCACATCCCTATTTTTCGGTCTTTTTTCCAACATCTAAAAAAAACCTGCCCCCACACTACATGACCAAAACTTGTATTTAAAGCTACGATACAGAGCTAACAGAAGAATGTCAACTGGTGGTTTTGACACAGGCTTGATGTGGCCTATGCCCTGTTTCTATTCTTATATCTTTTAGCATATTTTGGGAGCCTATATTTCTTGAGCCACTCCAGAATGATGGATGCGTGTCGCCCGAGGTAGTCACGTGACAGATGATGACGACAGACTTGCTTGTGCCGCCACCTACACTTTTACTCAATTACCACATACACAATGTACAATGACATTAATTTTATACATGTGCATGACAGTTGACGGGATGCAAATGATAGCTATTCTAGAATTCCCATGGTTGGTTTTACATTTTTATTGCACTTACATGAAGACTCTTTTTTGTATGACATCGTTTTCCATGATAGGATGACATTATATTATTCGTCGTTTGCTTCAGTTTAATGCACAAGACAAGTCAGCAAAACACATTTAACATAATGTATATTGATGATTATTGATATCTATATATATGCACTGTCTAAACATAAATGCAGTTTAAAGGTAGGTAAATGACAGCACCTTTTCAACAAAGGACATTCCCATGTGCATGTGTGTAATCTACATTAGAGAAGGATGCTGACTTCATCCATCAGACAATCCTAAAATAGGATTTTGATGCATTACCTCTCATGTCCTGTCCCCTGCAACTGGACAAAGCCGGAAAGAAAGTATTAAAGCCCCAGTCAAAGAGTTGCGCATGTGTAATTGTGTGTACACCATTTCACTGTGGTGTAAATTAATAGAAATACAGCAGAACCTATCTATTAAGAACACTCTGGTACCTGATTAAAGTGGTCTCAATGGAGAGGTGATATTTATACGGAGGTTCCCATTGGAATGATTTTGAAGGATATGGACTGGACCGAGAAAAGTGGTCTTTTTAATGAGATGTTGGCTTTACAGGGGTAGTCTTAATGGGACGTTCTAGTATTCTTCTTCATCTCCTATCCACAATGAATTTAATGCGCTACAATTTAAATGGATTTTTTGGCCATGGTGCCTGTAGATTTTCAAGTTGCATTCATCACTGTGAAAGTAAAGCAATTTAATCTCAGGTTCCTTTCATTAAATAGCAATATGCCGCGGCACGCCTTGCGTCAGTGGCAACTAGGGAATGGTCGCATTTACATAATCAACACCGAGTACACAGTGTGCACTGATTTCATTCCACGTCCTGGAATCTTGGAATGAACAGAACTTGAAGCTTTGCTTGATTAACTCATACAATCGCACGCATATGGACTGATGTTACACTCTGCTGTTATGAAGTAGTAAAGGAAAGACTTTTTGCCTCGCGGGTTCTAAAATCTACACAAACTATTGCCTTTCCATATGGTACACTGGCAGACAGTGATGTGGTGACACCTGTGCATACCACTGACAGATCCAGATTGTCAGGCCTTCGAAAGGAGTGGGGGTGTGGGACGCTTTCGTCACTGTAGTCAAGAGTAAAACTGTCATTTCATGTGGGTATACTTGATTCTTCCAACTCCTGGGAGGGGGTGGGGGTGGGCGCAGGTACATAAACCCATACCATTCACTGATGCCCCCCTTCCCACATTTGGTTCAAACCCTGGATCTGTAACATTACTGAGTGCATCTGTTCCGCTATCCATTACGCATTTCACTAAACAAGGGTTGCGTTCTCCCCAAGGACATACACGGCTCTTCAACGTAATGAATTGCGTCTAATGCTTTAGCTTCTTTGGCTTTGTGGCTTAAACCATGGAAAAGAGAACTAATTCTGCAATGCATACTCCATCTACAAATTGGGACGTTTGGTAATTCCACCCATTACAATAGGGTAATCTAGTCCTATATCTCAGTAACTATGTTTCAAGCTTTATCTAGTGAATGAACGACTACATGTGTAGCAATTTCAATCAAATATATGAAGTTGTAGCTATAATAATATAAGGACTATACTGCAGTGGGTAATATCTGTATATTGCGATGTCTTACTCAAAGACTGTTCTCAAAGAAGTTTTGACATCTGAGTTAATGAACCTGAGTGTGTGAATAGAGTTTAGTGAAATAGTGACTATGAATAAGGTCTGGGATTTACATTACACAAATTGGATAGACTTGACTTCTTAAAGTATTTGATAGTTAAATTGACAATTCCCATGGCAGGAGATGCTGTCTGAGCGTGTCTCTGTATAGTACTGAATTATATATCAATAGTTATGAGTACTTTTTTTCAAAACGGACACTCATATTTCAAAGCTGCAAGATTTTTTTTGTTGAAATTGGCCTGTGATGACATCAAATCTATAAAAACCCTTAAAACATTTTAATTGGCATTACCTAGAATCCTAACTGGTAAACTAATTTAAGTATTAATTTATAATCACACAGTTCCGAATATTGCACTTGATGTTGTTTCTACCACATTGGCTGCACTCAGTTTTAAATACTAAGTATGACAAATCATCTTTTCCACTTTGCAGTTCTCATCATCTCATACTGCCAGTATAATTTATGCTTGAACATTCTTGAATATCAGATGTGGTTTTGACAATTAGCCTATTCAACAGACCGAGAGGTATGTAAATGTAAGTGTACATGTACCCACAATGAAAAAAAAACAAAAAAAAAAAACAAGTCTGAAGTAAAGGATTGAAGATGCCATTAATGCTAATGTCATAGGATAGCACCTACTCAGGATCGCATTGCACGGATTTGTGCCTTGCAGTATTAATCAATCCTCAAGTCTTTAATATGTGTGTTGAGCAAAGGAATTAAAAAATAAACACACACACACACACACACACACACACACACACACACACACACACACACACACACACACACACACACACACACACACACACACACACACACACACACACACACACACACACACACACACACACACACATTGCGTCATAGTTAAAAATGTATATAAATCACATCACTCTGAGGATAGTTCAAATGTAAGTCTATCAATAGATGGAATTAAGTAATTGGGCATGTGAAACTACAGCACATGCTGACACTACAGAACACGTGCGATACCCTACAGACGTCTTCTGCATTATATTAATCTATATTCATATACTAACTATGTGTATGTCACCAAGTAATTCTGGGTGTGTGGGCTATCCACACGAAGAGCCATTATCTATTGATGATATTCCATAATAACCTGTGCATAAGACAAAGCTGATTCTTACCCTACACAATATGTCCCACCCCCATTTAAACATTCGACGTGTTGATGCGATGTTATAGGAACATATTACCATATGTTTAGCCTTGCATCTGCAGCCATCAATCCCTTGCAATCAGGGCTGCTTCGCGACGCGGCACGAACAGAATGGCGAAATGATGGAACTCTGCTGTGGAAGATGGATATGGTGAGGATCAGGGAAAGTCATGCATGCTGTACACGTATGGGATGTTTTATTATTATGACTGATAAATTATAAATAGCAACTGTTTATTTGGATTTAATACATATGCTCTGATTCAAGAAAATTGTAAAATATAGGTAATAATTAGCAGATTCAAAATGCCGAAGGGGTTCGTTCGAGGTGATGGGAGGGGGTAATATTTACGGTAAACGTAACTGGATCCTGTCCAAATGAGACATCATTTGACAAAGAAGGCCGTAGGGTGGCATGCCTGTCCACCGCCCATTACATCTTTATCTGTATGGCTAGAAGCTAACTTAATGTAGTATTCAGGGTGCAATATTCAATCGCTGATGTGCGTTCCTTATAATCAACAAATCTTAAATACTAATAACAATTTGCAATCTCCTATGTGTATTCATGTGCACGGCGAATGTTATAAATGTGTCTTTTTCTGATGCTAACAAACAAACGTGCTTTACTCGTAATGGTCATGGTCGTACATCTATAGGCCTACGTGTTAAACCGGGCTGCGTCAACTTGCAAATAGACATCCCACAAATGTTGCCATCAATTCTCAGTATGCAATGACGGATGTGTGACACTTTTGATTGCACAATTGATCGAGTGAGATGGATTTAGCATTGTCCAATATTGTTCTCGGCACATGCTGAGTTGAATTGCATGACTTGGCAATAGCACTGTTTATTTTTCTTCTAACTGACGAAACACAGTTTAATGCATGATGCAATATTTATGATATTTGCATATTTGCTCTACGAATCATAAATAAATATGTCTTGTTGATTTTGAACAGTTTGAAAATAGAGTTGCACTTCATAATGATCAAATAAGCGCTACTGTGGGTGTTTTTAATGTTGTGTTGCAGAAAAGGGAAGAGATCTTCAGGAGGAGCATACTACCCGTTAACTCATATACTGGAAAAGCACTCACTCCGTGCTACCTGTAATGTGTAGACTGTTACATAGATACCGGTAGATTAAAAGTGGATTTACAGCAACATATAAGTTTATACAAAGTGTGAGTGCAAGCACACGTACTGCTCATGAATCTGTGGTACACGTAACACACATTTACAACCATCGTAGTTTATGCTAGGGCCATACAGTCTCAAATACTGAGGCTCAATCAGCCGTGGCATTGTACTAGTACACTTTGTTAATTGGTCCATTGTAAAGTAGAGATATCTTTTCACTTATGATTTTCGCTTCTAATGCGATTTTTTATTATGCCTTTACATTGTACACAATTTAAATTCTATGACATGGAAAATGCATCGGTGCAATAAGATACAAATAATGAAACCATATTCTGAATTCTTATTTATTGGCAAACAACAACATTATAATACACTAACAGCAAGCACACTGAAACAAAATTTTGAATTCAACATAAAATCCACAACCACATTTGGTGTGCCTTTGTAGATAAGACTGATGCATCGGGAGTCGACAGATCCCCGATTCCACGGTGCGACCCCTCGATGGGTTAAACCCAACACGGCAACTCGGCCGATTTTAGCCTTTCACCCACTGAGAAACTTGATGCTCATCTTCCAAATGAAATCATCATACTCAAATGTAAGCCATACAAAAATAGTGAATATTCATTTTAAAATACGAACAAAAATCTGTTTAAAATGCAATATAGCACGGACACATTTCCGGACCCCATGTAGGAACCCAGGTTGGACAGATAAAGTCACCACTGGGACCCGGGCAGTAAAAATGGGTCCTACTCCTCGGCTTCCAACACTGGGACTCGTAGAGTCTCCAAGTTGATCTATATTCATACTTTGGGTACTCATTTCAAATGTTGAAAACAAGTTTTAAGCCAATTTGAGCAGTATTAGAGAATCTGATTTGTGGTTGGACGACCAGCTGTTTATGTATATGACTTGCTAATATTTAGTATTCTAAATACTATTTATTTGGTGCATATACCCAGGTCTTTGTGGGATGAGCTCAGTTCACATTTAAAACAATAGTATTACTTTACATGTACTTACACTATTAGTTTGAACACGGCGAATTATGAAGCTATTCTTCCACGTTAAAATCATCTTCATCCACATCTACATTTAGAAAAATCACTATTATAACATAAGCTATATTCCTCAATCTTTAATTGATAAACTCCATCAAAATATCAGTTTAGTTTAGCTTAGTAAGACTTAAACTCTAGAATGTACATACCGGGTAACACAAAAATATGACCACGTGAAAAGAAGATAATGAGAATGACCTTCCTGGATGATCCACATTAATCTGCCGCAGGCGATAGGCGCTGGTCTTTACGAGGGTAGGAGAGAAGACCCCCATTGTAGAATAACTCACCAAGCGGAAGTTCATATGTGGCCCAATCTCTTATTTGCACCATCTCATTTTATGCTGTGTGGCTTTTCTCTTCAGATGGCAGAATTTGTTCATGTGCCCGTATGCACAATAATCAGAGAAAAGCTAGGGCCAGACAGGCCTGACTATTGCACAGTGGCTTTGTAATGTGTTAATTGGTACGTTGTTTGGTCAGGCTTGCTTCTCATAGGTAACAAAGTATTTTAGCCCAGGTATTTATCATCTCCTTTTGAAGTGTAGACACTCTGAGAGGAGGATTCGTGATTGTCAGACTGGAGAATAAAAGGTTTTGTTCCTTGGTCCTGGTGTGATTTCTGAGTATATGGTGCATCTATTGGAATATTTTTGTTCCTACAGTCTTTAAGAAGTAAGAAGCTATACAATATGTTGTAATTACTTAAACCTGCTTTACAGACCAGGGAATACTTACAACGCATGCACAAACTCTTAACAATAATAAAATATGCAAGCATAAACCTATAGAGATACTCATGCTCCCTTTCTAATACTAAGAAAAGGTGGCACCGAAAGCACTTAAATGCAAGAAAAGCAAACCTAAGCATGCAAGTAATGGGTACATTACAATGAATAATGGAAAATGAATTAATGTACGTTTTGAAATAAACAATTGTAGCCCCATGATGTAACTCGACTCAAAATGTTACCAGTTTCATTGTCTGGGTCCGGTTTCCGAATAACACGCAGCTCCCCACCACGAGTAGAGTAGCGCACGAGAGTCCGAAGGGTTGACGATTTACGTGCAATAAAGTTTACAGTTCGGCATCATGAGACAAGCAACTAAGAGTAAATCGTGATTTATGTGCTACATACTCTATGGCCCAGACTGCCCTGGCCAATTAGACGCCCAACGTCGGTGGTCTCATTAGAGAGGCGGTTCTTTTTTATGGGAGAGTGAGGGACTTTACAGCAATCTTTTACTTAATTTAAATATGTTAATGTTCGGCTATTATGTAGGTTTGGGACTTGAAAAAAAATGGAGAAAGGGTCCTTTTTTTATAAAAGTCTTCTCTGTATGTGGGTGTTCTTAATGTGTGGGTACACAGTAGGCTACATATACTCATGCCTACAATGACACAATTGATTTGGCTCCATCATTGAGGAGTGTCAGACCCTAGCTTTGCAATTGTTATCGCTCTGCATTCTTTTACGGATTCAGCTCCGGGTACAATCTCAACCGTTTCTCAAACAACTAAAACCCGCTTTACACTATCATAGCGAATTCCACCTACGTAGCTCTACGTGCACTGGCGAACTGGCAAATTCGTCAGGAAAATTTGAACATGTTCAAAAAATTTGAACGAACTTTCAGTTTGGTTAAAGTTTGCTTCAAATAGTTATGCTGCGCCTACGGTTTGCAGAACATTCGCACATATAAGTAACACTTCGTTTGCCTCAGCAACTTGTCGTACCATGCATTTTTACTACGTTCAATGCCGCCTCAATGCATACGCCGAAGTTGACGACGTGACACATAATACGTACAGATGCGTTGCACGGGTTCGCTCATGATCGCTCTAGTGTAAAGTGGGTTTATAGTGTGTATTCCGCTTACCCTATTTTGGCCAATGCTAAAGGAAAGAAAAACACATCAATATATTTCATATATTGGTACACACCGTTGACATTTTATGTTATACACTTAGTTACTGTCTCGGCCAGAAGTTACATCATGTAGTACTCCAAGCTGCTTGTTATACGAGATGTGTGCATTGCCACTAAGTAAGCGGCTTTGGGTCTATAAATCCACGTTTTCATTAGACTAAGCTCTTCTTTATGATGCATCGCTTGTAAACCGGATGTCGATACATTTTACGGGTTCTCCATGTCACGTTGTGAGGTAGATTGTTGATTCAGGTCTCAGTAAGCCCCATGTCAACGTCGGGTGACGGGAATCTCTTTCACAGGGCACATACAGCAGTCCAATACCTACCAGTGGGCAAAACATGTTGTTTTTTACAATACAAACACACTTTTCTATTGAAACCAATAACGGTTTACAGTACATGCCCATGTTAAGAATTAATTTTGATGTATTGGTCACATGACCTTTTGAATAGCAAATGTTTTAGGCAACTTCGAACAATACCAGAGACTGCACTGAAGGAGGGGTTATTTTTAGTTACTCGTGAATTGGATGACAAGTCCGAAAAACATGAGAACAGGTGGGTCGTATAAAGCACTCTAAATCTACAAAATATCAAAGTCCAAAACGTTTACAGTTCAAGTAAGTCAAAGTATTACATTTAGAATAAAGCAGGTAATTGACTGGCAGATCGAGGTTTTAAGAAGGGGGCACACTTTGGGGTATCTAGTGGGTTTTTCACGCCCGATCGACAGCCGACATGCCAAAACTCTAGAAAATAAATTATTTTGCAAGAAGAAAGCGGATGGCTCTGGATCTGTCTATGTGATTTCTCAATTTCAAAGTTCAAATAAAGCAAGAAAGTCACAGTTTTACAGTTGAGACAAAGCACCCCATCATCATGGTGGTGCAAAAAAAGTGAAAATGAATTATTCTGTTAGAAAAAAAGCAATGCCCACCTAGTACCTCACTCCCCAAAGATCTGCGTAGTATGTAATTCTCAATGTTAAAGTTCAAACAAAGCAAGCAAGTCCCAGTTTAACAATTGAAATAAAGCACCCCACCATCATGGTAGTAGGGCAAAAAGTGAAAATGAATTATTGCTTTAGAAAAGAAGAATTCAACCACACACACAGACACGAGCGCGCGCGCACGCGCACACACACGCACACACACACGCGCAACCACGCACACAGACGCACGCACGCACACACAGGATCTGCCTAGTATGTAATTCTCAATTCTAAAGTTCAAACAAAGCAAGCAACTCCCAGTTTAACAGTTGATATAAAGCACCCCACCATCATGGCTGTGTCAATACGGCACGGCCACCATCTGCCCCTATCAGCCGGGCCGAGGCCAACACGCCAGCCGGCCTTATCTGTCCCCGGGGCCACATTGCAGCCCCGTCCTAATTACGGCGAGAGGAAGAGATATCAGCACTGCTTCTGTCTAGTACCCCACTGAGATAGGAGGACGTTGCACACTTCTTGGTAGACCTCTTCAATCCGATTGTCTTGACACAGAGCAATGAAAGTGTAGTTATGGTAACATTTGTGTGTGTTTTGTTTGCAGTTTTAGAGTTAAATTGCCCGTTTTAAAACTTTAGACTACGAATGTGTGTATGGATGTTCGCGGGTTCTGTTAATTAAGTTTTGTGTCTGTTAGATGTACTGAAACATATTAATTCTGTACAACTCGGATTGAATGTTTTAGAAGGAAACATTATCAAGCGAATTTTCAACAGACTATATGAAGAGTAGTATATTCATCTAAAAGCAATTTAAATTTGCTAAATTAGGAAATGCAGTCGAAACGAATATGCCTTGGTTGATCTGATGCATCGTACCAAATCCACATTCGAAACCAGGCCAGGATTATTCGAGATGATGGACACCTAGATATCAATGTTTCTACTGTATCATGCCACACTTCCACGGACCATACGAAGGCTATGCCAAAACTGTGCATTAGATATATTGCTACTGTGTCTGCTCCAATTTCATGCTTCTTGAACACTGTCCCAATAGTTGTCACTAAAATTCTTTACGATGAGCAAAGTTGCAAAGAACCAATATTTTAGGATTGGGCACGGATATCTGGCTTTTTTTTCTACCAGGCGGGATTGGTTCTTTTCATTTCAGCTATAAAGTGGAAAATCAATACAATTCAATACATTGATATCAGATATCACAACCGTAATTCAATATGAACTGTATGCTTGCCGTAATAAAGTTTCCTTTCAAGTGCATACAACTACCACATTCTCTACTCGCATCCTAGCAACATCAACATCTCTAGAAGTAGTATCATATTTTCCCCAGTTTGTGATTGGAAATCCAAGAATCCATCTCATCATTCTAAACATAACCAACTATCACAAATAAAATCATATAAGAAAAATGAGTTAGTTTCTATTAGTAAAAAAATAAATGTTGACTTTCGGGTGGCACTGGATACTCTATCAAGCGCCCTGTTGATTTGCTCATGACAAGTCGCTGGCATTATTGGGTAAACAGGGTCATGGTTCCACATCTTTCTTTTGGATTTAATATGACTCTGGCTTCGATTTCACTGGTCTATTACGCACGAAGCTTCTGGGATGCTTCAAACTGCAAAAACATGTCATGTTTGTGAAAGATCAGGTGGGTTACACCCAGGGAATTTCCTTTATACTAAATCAACAGCCTGATTTAACTAATTTGTTCACAATAACAAAATGAAATAAATGGCTGCCTTGAATATGCTTAAACTTAATTCGTTTAACCCATGCTTTTAAAAATAATCAGATGCAATACCACATTACATACACACATATTGGACTTAAATACCATGTGAGTCTCTAAAATACCATAAATCAAGTATGCATTAACATCTACAAATTGCAAAGCACAAAACTAGTTAACATACATGTTGCAGAAGCCATTGTAAACCAAAAGCGTACAGTACATAACAAGGCCGCCTCTGCGTGCATAAATCCCCTGTAATTGCCGGTCTGCCCCCGAAAAGAAGAACATTTTGGCGGTAATGGAGAAATAAGGGTGTTGGTGGCGACGACAGGCGGAGGTGGCGGCAAGTCAATAACCAATTTGTGAGCTTGTTTGTTCTTCTTATGCCCTTTTTCATTTTGATTTGTGTCTCTGTGCTAGTCACTTGTCACAATGACAATGTATTGAGCTTTTTACACTTCTACTGAGGTTTACTTTTTAGTTTTTCTATTGCAAAGTAGGCTATTTATTGGTGTTAGTTGTAAACAGGTGGATGCTGCAATGCACCTTGTGGCACTGCATGTATACAAATATAGTTGGGACCTATATATTATAACAAGAATGTGCAAATGTACGCTTTCTCTCAACCATCATACAAGTAGATAGGTATGAGCGTTCACCCCAAGGATCATAATAAACATTACTTGCCGAGTGTAAAGCTTGCTGGCAAATATCACAGCAGTCAGCTAAGCTTGCGTAAATCATTGTGACTGAATACAGCTACTACAATAGACACGATAGACTTATTATCGTAAAACTATACGGAATATCCATGTGTAAAGGCAGATTCGGGAGCTCCCCATGTCCTACCTAAATATTTGGGAGTTTTGGCATATGTGCCACACATGAGATCCATTAAGTGTGCCCCCATAACTTTCCAAAAAAACTGAATCTGCCATTGTACGTGGCATTGATAATACATATAGGCCTACAATGTCCCTTCCCAAAGTTGCGGCTATAAGAGAGAGAGAGCTATTCCTTGTGATACATCTTGTCAAGTGAGGCCTGCGCAGTTTCACGTGCGCCTCTTGATTACTTGTGGGCCTTGCCACGTCATGACCCATACAGCTGGGCAGCTGGTATTGCATACTATATCATTCCTGATTACTTGCTCTAAAAAGTACACATCTTTTACTAGCTGGGTGAAATCGTATTGAATATACCAGTAAGCGAGATTACAAGTGCTGTTGATGCAATACTCGATTGTTGTCCATTAACATTCAAACACACATAATAATCTAGCTCATTTACACGTAATAACCAACTAATATAATAATGACAAGTCATAGCACGGGCCAGCAGGTTGCTGAGCATTAGTTCTCTCATTTGTATAATATATTTAGACATTGTCATAAAAATGTAAACTTAAAAAACCTGACATGGTGAGCGCATAGTGATTCAATATTCAAAAGAAAAATAATATTTCCTGATAAACCTTAATGCAACATATACTGTTATCATTCTCTTATGGCTGTGATTATTTTGTACATAAGAGTGACTATCATCGGTAGTCACAGTTGTTTGTGGGTTTGGAGACCCTGGATATTCTAAATTTAAACCGTAATAAACGCGTTAAAAGTAAATGTTGCTGGTTTTATCTATGAAATGATATATAAATAAAAAAATGTATACATTCAAATGGCTCAGCAAGTACTATTTATGTGGAATAAAAAGTTTATATGACATGAAATTCACCTGTTCATGTCGGCCAGTTTATTTAAGACGTTCAGAGATATGTGGGGCACGTCATTGTTTGGAGGGTTGACGTTTTAAGGAACACGTTGAACGCACTGTGTCCTACTTGAACGCTGCACGTTTTACGCTAGTCGCTCTGTATTCTCGTAAGCATGCCGCCATTAACATTATTGTAAACAAGCTAGATATTTTATTGGTGATCTGAATTTCGGGCATTTTAGTATAGACGTGTATTGTTAGTACGTACACAATGTGTCGAATAAAATAGACTGTAATCAAAATATCATGGGATCATTCATAACACCTAGATATGGAACCCAATTGACGTTATCAGGAAGGAAAGAATCGAATCGGCAGTCTGTTGTCAACATCAAGCTGTCAATCACACGTCACGTACAAAATAGTCTCTTTCAACCAGACTCTCTATTGCATGAAATGAGCGCCGCCATTACAGAGTCTGGTTGATCGAGACTACGTACAAAAGGGACTAGTCCGTGAGCCACATTCTCTTATAGTTACTTTGGTGGAAGTGGGCGTGGCATCATGAAATAATAACGCTCTTTTCGGAAAATATTTCCGGGACTTTGCAGGAGTGAACTCTACATTAAAGGCCGTGCCTGCCGGCCCGTAATATAAAGTAGACATGTTTTGTGTTGCTATGTAGCTGGGTGTGTTGGTACATCACGCGGTGGGCTTGGTGTTATCAGAACCAGAATGCATGTAGTTTAGAGGTAGATTTTATTCTGAGAGCGGCTAATAAAAACCTCCGAATAAGGAATCTAGCTCTATTCTATTTAACACTATATGCTCAAGAACCCATGCACATGTCACTGTTGATAACGTGTGTAAAACTGCGCTCGTTTGTTCCATATCTGGGCTGACTTGTTGGTGCGTGCTAAGGGCGTGGGGAAGATTCACTGGAAGTACACCAGTTTTGTTGCTTTGTTAATGAACACTTACCTATCAAGAACAAGCCTTGACGCATACATATACCGTATAGTCTTTGTACGAATCGGATTTAGGTGATAAAGAAACTAATACCGGTATTAGGCCTGCCCTGCCTGCAGTCCTGTCACAAACAAAGTAGTCCATTCCTTAAGCCGAACCGAACAAGGGAGGTATGACCAGCAACAATCCAAACGCCTCCAGAGATCCTGATGTGGTTGTGGTCCCTCATTTAGAAGAACCTGCAGGTTCCAGTCCAGAATCCTCTATTGCCATAGGGAGTCCTTGTATGTTTACTTTACCTGCTCACAGCTACTACATCAACAAATAAACGTATATAACAGAACCTCTCTATTAGAACCACTTTTGCAACCAGTGTTAGGTCGTCTCAATAGAGGTCGTCTCTATACAAATTTCAATTTGGCACTTTTATGAAGGTTAGGGGCCGTGACAAGTGGTCTTATTGTAAATGTTGTCTCAATAGAAAGGTGGTCCTTATTGTAAGTTTTACTGTATTGAAGAGTAATAATATTATCTGAAGTTAGAATGCACAGCTGTTATGGCACAAACAGAACAAAGCACTTATTTCATGAGACTAAGCACCGCATTGATTTGCCATCATTCACACACAACCTCTGCGGTTTCATGATCATATTTCTTCATTTTGGAGCAATTGTCTTTTCCACAGACAAGCAATTATTGCTGAAACTCAAGCCAAACCCCATCTATTGATGTGGCAGGGGGTGGATCCCTCCCTGGCCGTACAGGCATTTGCTTGCATACTATGTACACTTTGTTCAGTCATTTCTATGATATTGCATGATATTGTAAAAATGTATTTAAAAATATTTAATATTGGATAGTATAGCAATACAGTTGGATAAAACCTATTTTCTATCAAATATATGTTCATCTGCTTCCATTATTATATATTATGTTAGTCTATGTGGAATACATATTTCTGCTTATTTCTGCTTGGCGATCTCTTCCAATGCAACAGTTCATGCATACTCATCAAAGAAAACTGCTGAGATATGCCAGTATCTTACTTAAAATAAGCACACAAAAGGCAAGAAAATCTAATCAACATACACGCAGCCAGTGTGTGCATAATTCAGGTCATATAAAACTTCAAAATAACTCCAAATAAGACCTTGATGGGAATATTGCCGACATAACATGCAATACAGCCAGTGTAATTTAGCATGACATGCCAGCTCGCCATATGAGACCACGTGGGTTATGGTCCATACGTCATCTCTTGCTGAGACCCCACAAGTAATCAGCTATGGTAATGACGTTGTAACTCCAGAGCTCTGCTTACCATTCGAGTATATTCATGGGTATCATAAAGTGGATCAAATATACCAAATAGAATACAGTATAAGGCAGAATCATATCCATAATGAATCTTAATGCAATACATGCAGAAATGATATGTGAATCCTAATATATATGAACATTTATATATTATACGTATATGTACATGTATATGGTTGTGTATGTTACTATGTTACCAGACTACAGCACAATGTATTTGCTATTTACTAATTTTCGTGGTGGATATATATATAATAAAACATTATTTATAGTCAGTGATAAATTAGCCCCGAGGGACTGGGTATACTTCACGCAACAGTAAAATATGTAGTCTTTATAGTATGTTCTCACCGTAATAAGCAACTTTTAATCAAGCAATAATCTCTATAAGGGAAGCCCAGAGGACAGAGTTACCGTGACCTCAGTAGCTATGTTGTGTCTGCAGGGTGGCTCACGTGGGTTTCTATCTTACTGTAAATGTGGTCTGTTCATGGAGGTGCTCCATGTACAGAGGTGGACATAATTGCAGATTCTAGTGTTTGTTCTGGAGAATTGACAATGTGTGTTGTATATTATGTTTATAGACAACACATGAATGTTTTAAAGCAATAACGACTTGCATTAAATTATTATGTATGCACACTGGGTACTTTTCTAATGAATAACTTTTAAAGAAGAAACAACATACATTTGTGTAGGAAGATGTTAGAACAATACTCACTCTTTGAAAACACATCCCTTTAGAATTTCCACCGCCTAAGTCCACTGCAATTTACTGACTTCCTTTATGCAAATGCCAAATGTAACTATATTCAACCTCACACTCTGCGCTTTACTTTGGTGGCTTGGAAAATTACAGTCTATTCTCTACCATGCACTCAGCACTGTAATAATATTGGAGGCATCACAGGGAACGCCGTATTTTGATGTATTGTCAATGTGGCAGATGTACGTTGACGAACACCATACGGCAATCAATTCGTCTTATGAAATATATGCAGTATTTGATTGTTAAGCTTCATAGGGATCAAATTGTTGAGTCCATTTTGTTGGAAATGTGTATCTCAATAAAAACTAAAATAAGAATAGCGTTAGTGGGGGATACAAGAACAATAGAAGTAACAACAGCAGCATCAAGATGTACACCAAACATGGTAAGGGGTTTTGATGAGGACAATACAAAATGTAAATGTAAATGTCCGGTTTATAGTCTTGATCCAAGTTTTTATCTCACGACTTTACAATTTACATCAGGTCATTGGCACATTCAATGATCAGCAATTGATGATTTCTCATATGCTTGCATCGGCAGCACATTCAGCGCACAATGCTAATCACTCACACAATCACTAACTCACTCTTTCAACCCAATGATCTGTACCTAATTAACGTGTAGGTGCCACGAAGCAGTGCGCAACAGTTTAGGGATGAGTTTGCTCAACACCCACCACCAGATCCGACTGGGAATCGAACCCATGACCTTCTGGTCACCAGTCCAACTCCCTAACCACTCGGCCACGGAAGCACACAAGAATACAATCACTATAATTTCTATTTACATTGACCTTGTATGTAGAAATACACATACAATAGGGTATCTAACTACAGAAACACAATGGGAAACAGGGCATCCGTTTTAGGCTTGATTTACTCTACTACATACTTCGCTTTAGCACCTTCCCCTCAATGTGCATGGACCTATACAGCTACAAACCACTATACTTAAAACTCAAATCTGATGACTCCTATTCACGTTTTGGCAAATGGAGAGAAGAAAAAAACAAGCACCAAATTAACTATTGATTTCCATTCAAGCACACTTTGCAGCCTGTGACAGCCAACATTATTTCTCTATTAGGCAAAAGTCTTCCTGTTCAAGCCCCAATTACGGATGATTTATGAGTTGTGTGCAAGTAAGTGGTTTTCCTCATGCCCATTGGTATTCCAAAGACTTGATTCTCCCCACCAGTTTAAGCACAGAACATGTAGTAAAACTGCGGTGACTACTCGCACTGCTGTTGCATTAAAGTTCTTGAGCCATATAGGATGGATTGTTTTCAAAAAGCTTTTAATAAACAATGGAATGCCCGTCTCCATATATGCTTAGAAAATAGGTATAACTACGATGGATTCATGGTGAATGTAAAAATAAATAGTTGTAAGTGTAAATGTGGTGTAAATGTAAATGTGATCAATTGATCATTATTCCTCACGTACTTGCAAGCATCTGTAGCACATTCAGTGCATAATGCTAATTGATAATTGTGATTGCTCAGCACCAACTATCAGACCCGACTTGGAATCGCACCCTCGACCAGAAGG
>CM032661.1:34864760-34985223 GCA_019095985.1 Streblospio benedicti
TCACGAGTCCAACTCTCTATCCATATCCACTCGGCCACAGAAACACACCAAACAGATGGAGTTCTAATTAGTAAATTAAGCCTATGCACGGTTTAGACAAAATTATCTCTAGATAGCGTATATGGTCGCTAATTAAATAATAATAATATGTATACGTATATTAACATAACCCTTTACCTACGACTAATGCAACATACGTGTATACTATTCGCCAACGTGTTCACATCTTATTATACAGCATTATTACTACCCTGCTAAGCTCAACGTATTCAGCTAGCACAACTACAAGTAGACTTATCACATCCCACCATAGGAAAAGCTTTCCAATATGGAACCAATGACCTCTGAATTGCGCAATATCAAAGTCCACAATAAATATCAGAGAATAGTTCCCAATAGAGTATTCCATATATGATTCACATGCAATGGGAAGCGATAAACCTACATATTGTTAGAAAACTGATGTTCATATACCAGTGGAGCCTGCATAATGATTAACGCCATTCAATGGACTGTAATCACAGTTTCAACGGTGAGGTGATCTATTTTGGAGTTTCATGGGGTTCTGCAAATTAACTTATGAAGCCCATTGGATAGTCATCTTATTGCGGAGGTCATGTAATGGAGGTTGTCTTAAAATTAGTTGTGATGTTGGAATACGCATTTTACCAATATGTTTGGTGTTGATGGTGGTGCTGGGGGTTGGTAAATGAAATGATACCGTATACATATGCATATACATATCCAATGCACTTGAATACAAACATGGAAAATTGGAAAAAAAAAATCCCAATGACAAGGACTTCAATTGCATCCAGAGCTAGTAGACTTCTTGACATTTTGTGATAAATTAATGGAATGAAGCCTTGACAGAACAATTTCAGCGGGCTTTATTCTTCTATATGGTCACTTTCGGTGACGTTTATAGGCTACGCAATATTACTGTGACTGCTATAGTGATCACACAAAAAACTAACAGTTATACCAGCATTTTTAAAGGAAAGACATAAATGAAAGTGTATATACCTCAAAACTTAAGCAAGTTTCGGCACATATATTATGTTATGTGTGTTAGACACTTTTCTGCATTGGACATGAACTATTGTGAGTTGGAACACTGATGCAATACACTACAGACCACATAATGAGTGTAACACATGCATTAATTAATTCATGCCAAAAATCAACTAATGAGCCAGGTCCTAACCTGTGTGATCATACTACATATTACTACAAGCATTCATCATATGCAGTGTTTTAAAAGCCATCAAGTATGTGTAAAACAAACCAGCAGTACAAACACACAAGTCATTTGTACAACTGTGACCACATCTAATATCCAAACGATGGGGTAACTCGGAAACAAGGCTGATATATACCGTCCCAATAGACTCTTCAAGACCTACTGAAGCTGGCCTTTGCATGTGTATGTGTTTGTCTGCAATGGTTTGAAGTTGGATATATCCTGACTGGTTAAAACAAACTTTTATTGGCTACATATCTCAAGCCAACACAGTACAAGTGTATGGTGTTCACTACCAAGCCAAAATCTATGTGTGGCCATGGAGAACTTTTGTAGTGACCATCAACCCAAAGCTATAACCCAGTAAATTGCAACTAAGTTGACAACCGAGATTGTCCCATAGACTGATATTACCATTTGCTCATGACAGCGTTTAGGGAGATGTAGATCTCTTCTGCTCCACGTTATTTGCTCCTAAAGGTTGGGAAAGTTTTTCTTACTTTCAGAGAAAACCAAGTTTGTTATTTTTGATATAAAGGTTTATATAAGATATATATAAAGTGAATTGACCGGAGTACACCTACTCTTAAGTACATGGTGCATCACACATGGCACCGCCGTCCTCAACTATTTCGAGCTTATCATTATACAAATCACAAGTTAAATTGAGGATAACCCATCATTACAAGTGCCACATTTTCGTGGAACATAACATTAGTCATGGCTTCAACCAATAGCCTAGTGAGTTCTTACAAGGCTCAATCCAAGGGGTGATATTGTGCCACTAGATATGATTATATGCATTCGGTAAGCCAACGATGATTGCACCCTGAAGCATGTACGGAAGTAGCTGTAGCCTGTGGCCATTATTGATTGGCACATTGTTCAGTCATCAATATATTTTAACGGTAGCACCACCTTTTCCTCGTGTATTTCCCATATTTTACCACATTGTGCAATTCCGGCAATTGACATTCGTGACTGTCAGACTCAGGCTTTATCCCATACTTATGATTCAGAGTACATGAGGTATGCATCAACTAAGTATTGTCCTAATTCTGGTGAGTCATATCGTAAGAGAGAGAAGTGCGATGGTCACTATGATGACCATTGCTACTACAATGAGGCATTCGCTTATCCCACTTTCCTATACATTCGAAAACAATAACGTATGCAGAATATCAATCATTCTAACAAAGCATACACGTTAGAATCTGGGCCATCGAAAAGATGCCCCAAACATCGATGTTCCAGATAAACGCACAGATGATGTAATGCCATTCTTACTTTTATGCTCTTTTGCAGCCCGCTCCAACCTCACCCCACCCCTTCCGCAAAAACACGCGTGCACGCACTCAATCACGCACGTACACGCACGTACGCACACACACACACACACACACACACACACACACACACACACACACACACACACACACACACACACACACACACACACACACACACACACACACACACACACACACACACACACACACACACACACACACACACACACACACACACACACACACACACACACACAAGATAAGTAAACACAGATGTAACCAACCCTCTTAGAAACATGGATCTGCCAGCAAACCACTCTCTTCATAACAAACCCTAGCCTACAAATAACCTATTTTAGGCCCACAAAATGCCTCAAGCCCAGAGACAGACGTCCCAGTCTGGCACCGGGCCACCAGACAGGGCCCCTCCGGTGCCCGCCACGCATTATTGCGCTATGATGGATGTGATTCAATTTTCGGCGCGGAGATTGAATAAGCTGCGCGCATTAGAGGGGCACGATTTGATAAAGTATATTGTTTGATATGGATAGTACGAGTGTGATACATTTAGCAAATGTGACTAAGGTTGTTTAACATAAGTGGCCTCGATGTGGCTGTTGTGAATTGGTTCATGTTAAGGAATCAAAATTTCCATTTTCATAGGTAAATTTTAATGAGAAACAACTCATGGCCAATAGCACAGCGGTACGGTCACTGGCATACAGCAAGATAGGCTGCAATGATTGTTGCTCCAAGTTAGTCCTCCCCTGCCCGGGCTGACTGTTTTAATGTTTGAAGTACAAATACTTATTGTCATACAGTGGTATATCCACCATCATCTGCGTGCCAACATCAGTGCATGAACGCATAAAACATAGATTATGTCAGCCCTACACTTCTTTATGTCATCCTCAGAGTAAACGAGTCAATTATTCATGCTCTGTTTTCCCAATCCTGGATCCCACATCATCTTTCCTATGTAATAACACAGAACTTAATTATTCTGTGAAGGAAAAGCCCTAAAGTGTCATATAAGGGAGGATTACCCTTTGATAGCACGCTGCTTGGTAATGGATTATGTCACTTTTAAGATGGGTCTTTATTGAGTGTCCGGGATGTGAGAATATGCAAATGTATGAGGTATTTTTAGAGTGTGATCTTATGACGTTTTAAGGTGATATGTTGGATGATTACTATGCTTCAAACTATCAGATTTTTCCATTAGAAGTCACGTAATAATTTTGTGTAAATATGGCATCTAAGCATGCGTGAGACATTATAGTGTTGACAACGGTTTATAGTGTCCATAGTAAATGCATTGTTTAGCAGCAACGTTGAGATTATTGCACATGCTATCAAATCAAATCATTTGTCATATAAGACATAGACATATAGCTCTGTTTGGCAATTAAAACATTATTACAGTATTAGCCGTTGTTACAGTTATAACAGCTTCTATCGTTAAATATATTTAAAACATATATTAAAATAATATATCAAAATCCGACTCTACCATTTCTTAAAGTCCTAATATCACTTGATTAACATGCCTGCATCAGATCATTCTCACTTACAATGACATATTTAACAAACAATATATTTTACGTATTATACCATTAAAACTGACTATTCCATAAAATTTCGATAAATGAGAAGTACTTTGCATTTTATTTACAGACATGCTATTGCGAAATGTTGACATCCACAATGATTTTCCGTGTTGTGAAGTGAGCATTTTTGCATCATCCCTCACGCCATGATGCCATGCTGGATTTTCCAAGTTCTTTTCTACTTTAAGTAACAACTATTTCAAGAAACAGCGTCTTACCAGAATGTACGTTGCAGTCGGGTCTTACCCTATGGAAACTGTCACAGCTTGTGGTGGGGAAAGGTCGAGGGAGCAGCTCTAATCCCAAATGCCATTATGACCTTTGAATGCTTCTGAGAGATGGCTTCTGGCGACTTAATGTATAGTAATGTTGGACTCAATTTAATGCAGACGCATAATGGTCATTTTACACAGGCAGATCCAGACTTTTATATTAGAAACGGGTGGATGCCATGGGTTTCATATATGAATAACCTAAAGCTGAATTCAGTTTCATGCTCACGATTATAAATGCCATTTGTTACTTTATGGCAAGAAATGAGAAACAGAAGGAGAAAACTGAGTGCACATTAAAAAAATACTCCAACAACGAGACGATGCGCTAATGATCACAGATTGAAATACTATAACGTTGTTGGTTCCTACTGTCTGACTAGCTTTAAGAACACTGTTCCCTGGAGTAAGAAGTATCACAAGGGGGATCATTAGCTGTGTGGCCAATCAATGATAATCCCCACTGGAGCAGACCTATAATGTGAGAAATGATCGATTGGAGTAAACTGCTAATTTGCTCACTGCAATGGTCAAGTAGTGTGATGCTCAATATACTGTCTTGCGAATCCATTAACAGTTAAAGCAATGGTCTATCGCAGATGTATAATACATCACTCTTTAACGGTATTATCTATTGTTGAGAATGTAATATTATTTGATAATGGAAATCAGTACATGCTTACTTTGAAGTTGGCTGTCCAAGATTATGCTTACTAGCAGGCAGTCAAAAAATAATTATCAGGCAGTCCTTATAAGAAAGCACACCCTTGTGCCCCAAATCACGGTTTTCATAAACGGGGACTGGGGTGCACTTACTTTTCATGGATTTTGTACCAGAGATCAATAGCGCACATCATGCCAAATTTCCCATGCAAATGAGGTATTTTGATAGGGAAATTGAGGGAGTAAGCCCCCTGCCCCTCCTCCACCCCCACCCCCCTCCAGATCTGCCTGTACCCAGTACGCCAGTCACGATTTTAGATGAAACAATTTGCCACTTCAGTTATGGAGACTGTCAGAATCTAGCATTGTGCATCATTTAACAAACAAAAACCTATTTTGATGAATATTAATACTAATAGCACAGAAACAGTTCCATCACTTTACACATTTGCTACTTTCGAGCAACACGCGTGGCTAAGAGACTTTTCAATTATTCTGTTGGATGTGGCAATGTTTGCACGGAAGCTCTTGATCGCCTGATGTCTTATTCACAGCACTTTTCCTCAATTAGAGTCATTGTTACACGTGATACGTTAGACACTTGCTGCGTGATGTTGGCACAATACACGTATAAAGCACTCGTTCGAGTGATTTTTGTATGGGAGTTATATGAGTTTGAAGACATATTCATCATTAATAGAAGCAGCCACATATTGGAGAGACGGGGCTATAAGGGACAAAAAAACATATCCCTATTATCACAATGTTTTGGCTTTATTCCCCACATCCCTATTTTCTTGCTGTTTTTACGACATTCCACCTCGTTGAAATCCCACAACTCCCTTTTTGCCTATTTTCCCACATGCTTATTTTTCCGCCTTTTTCCCCACATCCCATTTCAAAATAAACCCACACTCAAATGCTCTTTATGGGAATCACATGGCATATACCTCATTAGAAGCGGTGACGTAGTGGTTGATAATGAATAGATAAAAGATGTGGATGTTGGCAATATAGTAGTATAGTGATCCAACAATGTGCATGTACACAAGGAAATACGTATAACATTGACCCCCAGAATACTGTAGCATAGACCAATGCATATGCTAATTAAAGATCCATGAGCAAATCAAAACTCAATTCTACCCCAACTGTCCCACCATACGCTCACTCTCCCGCGGTGATGTCATTATTTAACGTTTACAAGCTGGTTGCTACAGTAGGAATCAGACAGTGCCCAATATTGAAGCCGCCTATCACATACATTTTAAAACTGCGGTGATGGACATTAACATCTATAACTGCCAGACTAGAACTCGTCAAACCAAACAGACATGTTTTCTTAAATCTAAAATCGGCAGTGTTGCCATGTAATTATCATCGCCCCCTGCGCGATAAAACTTCGGGGATTCGTGACTGAGAGACTGGATCTTTAGATTTTATCCCAAAAGTCGTCTGTTCTGCTGCTCCCACTTTCATCAAAGCGGATTAAGGCGTCACGTGATTCCTATCAAGAGCGTCTTTAGAGGATCAGATTTACATAATCGTACACGATGCTCGCTCTCGACAAGTGTGATGGGATGGCGTCGAAGGGTCTCGTAATGAAACTGAACATATCACACGAGTTTAACATTTGAGGTAGGTATTCGTGACTGTCTGACTGGGGCTTCGATTGTTAGTTTCATAAATGACATGCTATGTAGAAAGTAAATGTAAATGTGGGGGTTTGTAGTCGTGATCCAAGTCTCACGACTACATTTTATACTAGGGTCTCTTTTACTCTCAAATGTATTTTTCTACTGTTGTAAACATATGTAAACAATAACAAAACTATGTGACACTGGAAGATTTGTCTCCGAATATGCCTGGTTACAATTCCAAATGTTGGACCAATTCACCGAATAAGACTTTGGTTCCCTGCTCAATCTGACTTCCCATGTATTCATGTGTAATCACGAACCCATTCATTCACCCGCACAGGCAAATTTTGATTAATGTTCAGAAGTCAGAACCCTTTTATGGCCATTCTGAACAAATGACTGCAGCTGCAAGAAAATGGGCTTGTTGAGTGTGATGAATGAAACTTGCCTTATGATTCTGGGTAGGAAATGGACAGAGGTATTAAGAGTTATAAACGGTGTATAAACTCTTATAAACATGAGCTTTATAGCCTATTAGTCACTGACAGCCTCGATAAAACGTTGTTATGTCATTTTGTGTGCCTTAAAGGCATAGCCCATCTCTCATATAGGATACTGCATGCACGGATGCTGTGATGCCATATGTAGTAGCGCTGCTGTACGCTAGCGGGCATTTTGCTATGAAAAATAAGTTTTTCACTCTAAAATTACTGTGGATATCCATGTATCGGATGGATCTCCTAAGTGCGTAGAGGAAGTGGAGGTAAATTAGGTGTGTAGTATAATCAATATGAATGCCATACATGTGGTAAAGAAGAGTAGAACTAATCCATCGGCTGTTATGATTTTTGGAAGGAGAAAAACTTCAAAATACTAAACCTCACTCTCTGCGAGAGGTCAAATATATTTTTTGTAAATAATATTATACTATTTTGTATTATTGTATTTGATGATTTATTGTGATGATAAATCTTATCATATAATGAATATCTAATTTTTATATATTTTTTATGAACCTCGGTTCTTCAAACTGACTACAGAAGCAAATGGTACTAGTACAGAAGAACCACTTTTTCAAGACAAATACAGAAGAAACCCTATTTTATAGGGAAAAAAAGCCTCACGTAGAGAGTGACTAAACCCCATTAGTTTACGGATAATGTGGGGAGGGTTTATAAGGCAGTGGGGCGTGGGGAAAAGGAGAGATGTAGGGGGGAGAAAACCAGAGGGATGTGTGAGATTTCAAAGAAAGTAGGGTATTGGGGAATTCTTACGACTTGTGGGATGTGGAAAAGGCCAGTTAATTTAGGAATGCCAGAAATAAGGCTACAAATGGTGAGGTAGGATTTCTTGACCCTTTAAACATCTCCCAGCACTTGCCCATCGGTTGTTTTTAGATTTTTAGAAGAAAATAACTTAAAAATCCTGAACCCCAGTAGTTTACAGATCATGTGGCTTAATTTAGCAAGAAATCAGCGGCGGAAAAGGCAGGTGCGTTATCATTTATCACGTGACGGCCTCCGGAGACACGCATCAATCACACAAGAAATACATGCTCCCAAATTATGGCCCCAAAGACAATGTTCTCTCACTGAGTTAAAGAATATTGTATGAAAAGAACTACCATTTAGACTGGAGATCATTCGCATAAATGTATTTATGGACAATGAAATAAAATAATACAGTAGCAATTTGCTATCTAGATATCATATATCTTGAAATTCTGTGATCTCGAAGTTAGTTGCACGTTGATTATCTCGCTGGTTTTACTGTTCTTCCTAAAACTTTGAGATAACAAGTTGCTGCTGTAGTGCAAAGCTATGATGATTATTACTTTGAAGTATTATCATATTTTTATATGGATATAAAGCAACAAAGTTTACCAGTGTAATTCTAATGTATCAATTTAAGAGAAACACAACATGTTTGTAGATATGAAATTTTATTGATGAAACACAGCTCACGTAACATCAGGCAGTTCATTGTGTATGACCCTCACAGAAGGCACGACTTGGCTAATTGGGACAGTACCCAAGGTCTGGAAGTGACTGCCCCAAGCATGTAACCAATGGTGATCAGTGAATGCATCCGGACCAGGCACATTTCTATAATGCGTCTTCTCTAGATGTGAACACACACTGGCAGTCTGTGTATCGTTGGTACACGGTTTCTTTGAGCAGCTCACATTGGCACACAGTTCCCTGAAGGTTTCAATATTGGCCGCATCAAACGTCGGCATGAACCAGTCAGAAGGGGCCAGATACACATGGTTCTCTGGGGTGTCATTGTGATGTTTGGCATAAAGCTCCAATACGTCACTGACAAACATGGGCCCTGTGCTGCGGAATATGTTATCGTTCCACGGCAGCGTCCATGCCAACGAGATATATTGAGCGAGCTTGTCTATGAGCAGCTTGAAGAACGGATGTCGCGGTCGACATGCCATGAATGCGGGCATGGCGTAGAGCACCTCCTGGTGGTGGTAGAGCAGTGCCTGGTGTGCGGGCGGCTCCTGCGCAATGACACACGGTAGCCGGGCGAGGCGGCCGTCGTCCAGGCGGCGGAGGCTCTCCACGTCGAGGTCGGCGTACACGCCGCCGTACTGGTACAGCAGGAAGTAGCGGCGCACGTCGGCACGGTTGATGAGGTACGGGTACTGGTCGTACAGCGCCAGGTGGTGCGGGAAGGCGCGGCCGATGAGGCGACGAGCACCAGCCGCACTCCACAGCCAATGCTGCCAGGACGGCGCTCGGTGCACGGAGAGCCAGGAGCGCACCCACGGCGCCGTCTGTGGGGGAGAAGGGGGAGGTGAGGGGTTGAATTTTTTTGTATACTGCTTTAACTTGTTAAGTCAATAGCAGATATAGAGGCTACATTACATCATGTGAGTTATGTTAAGTAACATCATAGACAATGATATATTGAATACTTTGTTTGTAATATGAATCTAGCTTGGCCCTTGATTGATATCAGGTTGATTAGTTTTATATACATGATCATTATTGATATTATCTAATCTCAAATGATTTCTGAGATTCTATATCATTCCAAAGATTACATTGGATCAGTTGATTTTGGATGCAATTATCTGAAAAGCTGAATCGTTAACACGTTTGGAGATTAATAATAATCTTATATAAAATCATGTTCCTGCATGTTCTCTGGAATAGATTCAATTTGGTAAAACCTTTGAATTGAGAACTTTTACAGTCACATAGACATTGAAATATAAACGAGAGGTTGATTGTGTCACCATAAAACAAACCTCTTTAGGGATCATGTCTGTATCCCATGTTTGATGAATTATCCTAGGTATCTTGAAAGAATTATTCCTGTTTGTATTTCCATCTTCAACATTGGTATGATTAACGTAATGAATGGAGGCACTTGAGCCATGTGATATGTCTTTGATTTCTTTCCTTGTAATATTATATTCAACAACAATCAAATGGAAATAGAAATAAGTAACCAAGACAAATAATCCGGTTATCTTCAAAGCATTCTTCATTTTATATGTTCAATTCACATTGCTTCGGATTCCATAAATCATTTATTCGTGATTTTACTAAATCATTGCTGGTTCAGACCATATATCCGCCTATGTTGATTCTTTTAAAAGTATCCCTTTTCCTTATCAACACAAGTTTTGAACTACAAATTGAGAGCATTGCACTTATAAAGTATCCTTAAGACCATGAACTGAAGTCATCTGTAACTACCACTTCAAACAGTTGCGTTCATTGCAAAAAAGTCAAAATATATTTTGAAGTACTGCTCAACACTAGAAATGTCACCATCTCCAGACCCTGAGTGTGTAATCATGTGCACAGCAGAACTAATAGATGGTGCGAGAAGCTTTCAGCCGAGTGCTGCTGTTGGCTTTATGGCTGGAAAGCTGTGATGATCGCCTCATGGCGGCTTTTATCTGTGGATGGAGAGCTCAGACTGGTGCCATAGATGGTGGCCGCCGAGGTTATCGCTTTCCTGCCTTCAGGAAATGGCTATGGTAATGATGGTTACGATGTGACTTTTGGCGTTATGTTTGGAGCTGTGCATGTCTTGATAGTTTGCTGAGATTTTTGCAACATGTCGAATTTACAACGAACTCACATGTACCAATTCACAATTTTGGAACCATTTGAATTTAACAACATGTTTTTAAACGTTAACTTCTATACATTTATATATGTCTTGCATAGTCAGGTTTTTATAGAACTTTCATGGCTAATCGATGCTAATCTGAAGTTTGATATACAAACATGTTATTAAAATCACAGCCAGATAAAAGGCAAGCTCCTGCAGGCAGCCTCTCACGTCCCCACACCAACAAAACAGAAAAATGTAATAGTCACGGTGTTATCTCCATCTTCACGATTTTTCGTTTCTTTGTACAGAACCAATGTTCATATTCATAAAACCAGAAACGTCCTGTGAAATGCACCCCTCAGTTCAATGATATATGACTTCACCCACAAAAAGTCTGGAATACCAAGGTTTCACTTAGTAAATTACTGTGTGACAACTCAAGACACCTATCACGTGTAGAGCACTGTAATGCTATTTGCCAACCACTCTATTTGATTACAGACAGAATCACTGCTCCAAACGTAATAAGATCAAGTGAGGTAACTGTGACTCCCAGCCAATTTTGCATTTAAACAGACTTGCAATCATTCTCTCCCAGATCACTGAGCAAGTTCTGTACTTGAATGGAGTGCGTCATGTTAATGTAATCAAATAACCGCATAACTAAAAAACATTGTTCAAACTAGTAAAACTAGTAAACATGTTTGCCACAATTTGCGTTTTTGACTGGCTTTATATATTTCAACTAGAAGATTATGCATCACATTAATTCTTCTCTAAGATAATGTACAAAACCATCCACAGACTGAAGTACACTAACTTGATCTTACTTTATCTGACTACTAATAATATGTGATGTGTTGCTCAAATGTACAGACCCGGGATTGCGTTATGTTTGAGTTGATCAAACGCTCATAACTAAATCCATATCAGCTTTGTTTCACCGTCTTCATTGTGTATTCAATATCTTCCACAGGCTGAAATCATGGATTTCACTTAATCCGTGTGAGCCAGCTGCGTTCATCAAGTCAATGTGATAATGTGTTTTTCATCTGATAGATGGCAGCAGTGACACCGCACCACACAAATTAAATGACTACATCGACTTAATCTGACAGCGGCTCAGCAGCTCATATTTTGGGAGGTTGCCGTGTGCATAAATCTGGGGCCATTGTTCACGGCAAATGTAATGTAGGCCTACAATGTACTCGATTTTCAAGGCATTTTGATCCAAGGCGAAATATACAATATACTTGATATTCAATGCACTTTTAGCAACAAGTAGTACTGCCATTAATGTAAATACAGTAAAGAATATGGCTGTTTTTGTCTTTCAGTATCTAGAACTAGATGAATGGTTCTGATACAACGACATTCGTCGTTGGCATTACGTGAAACACTTTCTGAAAGGCGCGCTTTAATTGTCTAAGTTAGGGATTGTTTGCAAATTAAGTAATCGCATTTTCGGGCATTTCTGACCCTAACCCCTGTTGTCATCGTGCGCCATCATTTTCCCCTAACCCCCCGCCCCAACCCCACTACGATGTGTCATTTTTACTCACTCGTGCACCCCCGTTCTTACTTACTTCCCATATAACCTAAAAAGCAGTGTTCACACTATAGTGATATTTTGCATTTAATACAATTCCAGTGTAATATTGTTAGAAAAATATCACTCTTGACGTCAGCATCTGCCCTCCCCGACAGTCCGCAATGATGTCATTCTTTTCTGGATAACAACCCCCACCCCCATATGCAGTCCCACTGGAGCCCTATCAGTCCTGCGTGAACACGATATAGGTCAGTGGTTTGACGTAAGTGCAGACTGAGGACAGAGCCCCAAGTAGGGAACACCACGTCTCAAACACCCCAGAGGTGTCGTCATGAGAAAAAAAACGCTCATTCCCAAACCAGAACTCAGCTGAAAAACACATATGTATGTCTATTATTTGTTTTTCAGCAGTTTTTGTGTAGATAATGCTAAAAATTGTTGATATTTGTTTTGCTTTATCCTGCGCCTTTATTAGAAAAAATGCATGAATACCTTTTTAAATCATATAGATGTCAACTTCATATCAGCACCTATTTCATTTGGATCATTTGGGTCCACTTTGGCTCCTATTTGACCCCCCCGACTCATTATGTTACATAGGCAGATCCAGGTTTTTGGAAAAGGGGGGCGCACTTAAGGAAAACGAGGCGGGCACACTTAGGGATGTTCGGCCTGTGCAATGGTCTCGCCTTCATCCACGAGCCCCAGGTGGTCCACCGGGATCTCAAACCCGCAAACATCCTGGAGAATAGCGAGGGAGTATTGAAGATTGCAGACCTCGGCCTTGCCAGAAACAACCTGGACATTGCTTCCATGACCCCGCAATGCTCTACACGAGTCTATCGTGCCCCGGAAGTGTTGTTGGACTACTTTTATGACGACAAAAAGCCAATGGATGTGTGGAGCCTGGGCATCATTTTTGCTGAGATTGCCGACCCTTATACGGTCTTCCGTTTTATGGGAAATATAGTAAAACTCAGGTAAGAATATCATCATACTGCGTGCTTTTTATTCTTTCAAATATGTTATCAGCTTTTAGTTATACATAGGCAGATCCAGGGGGCGCAGAGGGCCCCCCCCTTTCCCACCAAAATACTTCATTTTCATAGGGTTTTTCATGAAATCCCGTAAGTGCGCCCCCTCTTTTCTTTAAGTGCGCCCCCCCCCCTTTTCCGAAAACCTGGATCTGCCTATGTTATATGCATTCTCATTTTTGTATTCAAAATTTCTTAAAATGTATTTAAACTCTTGTTATTTGAAACAAAGGTTAAAAATAAGACATTGAAAGTGAAACAATATATAGTTCTGGAGTGTTTCAATATTTAGAATTGTTCTTTTTACTTAATTATGTGAAGTGTAGTGTGAGTAGATTTCTGTGCGGTGACCATTCTAATACATGTTTTGCGTTCCTCCTGCAGGCCTGGTCCATTTTTCGCCGACGTGGCACGCCGACAGAGACATCCTGGCCCGGGATTCGTGAAGCGCGTGCTGACTTCTTCGCAGAAGGCGAGGAGCACGCCGGAGAAGATCTGAGCTACCGGTGAGTGTATACAATAGATAAACGTGCTGCTGTGTTAAAATGACAAACGAGGGCCAACCTGAATACTTAAAAAATCTCGTACTTCACGAAAGTTGGCGTTATTGTAGAAACAAAACAAAAACCATGTGGATCATGATGTAGTCTTGCACGTGTGTTCCCCACGTACACAATGTACATAAATTGAACAGAAAGCGAATTTACATGGATCTCATTCTAAACCGTTCTCCATTGCAGCTTCGAACGTATGCCGAAAGCTCGATCAGATGACATGCATGGGCTGTTTTGCCGTCTCTGCACGCTTGACCCGCGGCAGAGGATAACAGCAGCGGCAGCGCAAGAGGAAGTCATCTGTCTAGAGGAAGACATCTGAGCGAGTCTCGTGAGGTTATCTCTTCAGGCGTCTGGTGCATTGCAATTGATTCATACTAATTACTTGATTGGTTAATACTATCTTTTAAAATTATAATGGGATGGCTAAATCAGGGGTGAAGAAAATGTTTTTGCATTGTTAACGCATTTTCAAGTAGCATTTATCGTATGCCATGTGTGGAAAGTACTTTCGTATGGTCAAGCTGAATCCAGTGGGCAGTGGCCACTGAATGACGTCCAAGCGAAGCATTAGTTCGTATGCTCCTTACACTGTGTGAGGAATGTAAAGGTTCCGGAAGTGAAGGGTCATGGGACATTCCCAGCTCCATTCTCGGTGGCACATTTAGTGCTAATGGTGGAAGAAACATCCCAGCGGCGTACGGCTGTAACTGTAACGATCGCAACAAGAACCTTGGCAAGAGGAAAGGCTCACAGCTGCCGTGCGAGAAGCATTGTCGTGCCTGACAGTGAGGCTTGGTTGGCCTGGTCGCCTCCAACTGCCCCCCTGTTCGAATGAACACGCGGAACGCGGAGTCTGCGGTCCCTACGCGTGCGAACACCGTCCTAGGGCTAGGGCTAAAACGTTTTAGAGAAAATGACCACTCCTGCTGGGGTAGAAGTGACGCAGCTGGCGAAATTGCAAGAAACAGCACCGCAGGGCACCAACAGACATCGACTGCGGCGTGAGTATGGAGGCAGACGGAGTCGGCACTATTCTTGGCGCGGATAGGTCTTGCGGCGTACACCGGCGTACAGCGGAGATGAACGACGTTCATTTTACGTGGGACCGAAGTAGACGGAGTCTGTCAGGGTCAAATAGGCTTCGTGCGGCGACCAGCGAAGTAGAGATGATCAAAGGAATTTTAATCAATAATCCCATCCTCGCGGAGTTGGTATGCGGCGTGAAAAATCCACTTCTCCAGAGAAGTGGAGGGATTCTGCGCAATTTTTTATCGCGGATTCGATGCTGAGGTAGCACGGAACCTGCACGGAGCCCGCATGAGTTCGCTGGGCAACTTGTTGAGCCATCCAGCGCCGTCGACCCTATTTTTCACTGAAAGGGTTAATTTCCCATTCTATCATTCCGTGCAAAAATCACCGCCAATAACCCACTCTGATTGGTCAATCTCCGTGCTCAATTTTGCGATGGAAAACACGCTCCCAAAAAAAACCACGGCGCTAGTCTAATCTCCTCACAATATCAATACAGCCGCTGACGTAGTAAGGCGCGTGTTCTGTAGCGGAGATCGACAGTTTAGACTAACGCCTCCGCGCGCTCAAAACTGTAGGAATAGGAATTGACGTCTCCGCGCGCTCAAAACAAACGAAATTGACTTGAATATTGAATGTTATAATATGATTTATTTTAAAATAAAATGGATTTTAGTCATGATAGAATGGTGATTGACCTCTCGATTGTCGTGTCAATCGCAAAATTGAGCATGCTGGCGTCTGATTTACCCTCTTTTGCAGGGTAAATCAGACGTCAGCATGCTCAATTTTGCGATTGACACTCCAATCTCGTGGTCAATTCCTACAATTTTTCATCTCTTTTACGGACTCTGTCATTTTTTCGACTAAAAAGTGACGCGGAGTGGGCTCCGCGTGTTCACTCTAACAGAGGGGTAAATAAAATAAGGTGGTTGTGCGGCTTGAAACTACCAGCAGCAACCGCCCCACCTTACGAATTCCAAGACGCTCAATAGGATTCTACAGATTGATAAATGTGATTTTATGCTGTGTTGGTTTGAGTTTTACATTGGTGATATTTTTGTGATATTTCTTCCATGTGATATTACTACATTTCAGTTGCACGCATTGTATTTTTGTAAATTTATAACTGTAAACCACCTATTGTTCTGTGATTAGTGAAGTTTGACTATTGTCTGGATTTTTGTGATATGAATTGCCAGGGTGTTCAGTATGTTTTTGAGGATTATTGGTGACATTTTTAAAAATATTTTTACATTTTAAGTTTTGTGGTGTATAACGTATTTATGTCATGATGGAAAATGAATCTGTATTTCTTTTTGGTGGACAATAATGTCATATTAGAAGTTCGACTATTGTCTGGGTGTTTTTAGGAGCTTTGTAAACTGGCACTGTGATCTTGAGAATGTTATCGTTCTTGGAGCTGTGATAGGCAAATTATGCTTTGGTAATTATGTGATGTGCAGTTCTTTTATTGCATTTTAAAAAAATAGAATTGTCTGAGAGAAAATACGCAATATTCATATCATTTATTGGTAATGTGTATTGCATGTAATGGTAATATCATATATATATTGTTTGTATTATTTTAAAATATCACGCTTTTCATTTATTGAGTCTTTGTTATTTTTTTAAAGAGCAAGACATAATTTCAACATTGCCGTATCAAAATAAGAATACTTTTATCTCTTTTTAATCCATGATACAAATGACATATCAAATAACATTATATCATTTGAACAATTGGTCTAAATTAACCTATAAATTAACTATTATCAAGCCCAAAATAATCACTATTAAATAGCCGGTGAGCTGAGTGCTTCGGGTATTCAACCAAATTGTTATAGGACAACAGTGCTGTATTATGCGTCTAGTTCCTCTTTGTTTTGTTATACCAATAATTTCACACAATTAACACATTCAAACTCATTGGAACGATCCATGGCGCTATTCCATGAGCTAAACGCTCGTGTCTGTTCATAGAATGCATCTACAATGCACGTATTTTAACGCGCGATTGCGGTCGCGTTGCCGCGCGGCACATTGATCGGTCGTGCGGCAGTTTTGTGGAACCCCTTGCAGGGAGTAGTTTGCTGTGGTGCGGCATCAAGATGGCCAATTCAGTGTACGTGAAACAATACCCATACTGCGTAAGTTTATCCAAATAACTAACTCACGACACCTTCCATCAAAACCGTGCGTAATGACATGATGTAATGTGGTTTTCCCTATGTTCTCGATCACCCATCCCTAATTGTTGCGTCTGCAATAACTACATTATAATATTCTTAGTAAGTACACGACTTATTCTCATCAGCAGTCCATGAAAAGTGATCTGCTGATTATTATTAAGCGAATTACTAGTCTATGTGTTATAAACTTATAATACAGCTCCACTGTTGTTATACATCTGATAAGAAAGCCATGAAATCTGTCTTGTGTTTGCATTGCATTGCTGTGTACCATATTAGCGGTATTAGTAACTATAACAATACTGCATGGATAGTTAGTGCTGTGATAACAGGTTGGATTAATATTGTGAGTGATACACGATTTGGGAGAGCATAGGAGTGAACATGGTGACAAGTCAACGGAAATACTCTACTATAAAAGCTCACATATACAGTCACAATTAATTTTTACATGTGTATTGGTTCAATTAAAGGCTGTTGTTTAAGATATATGGGCTCAACGTCACTGTGTGTTGAATCGCTGGATAACGTAGTTAAAAAAAACTGCACCCATTTAATTTATGGTTGTCATTGAGCAATAATGGAGCAATAATTTTGTCGAATGTTTATTACTCGGTTATCACATTGGGGATGCTGGAGGCATGACAACCTGACGACATGGGTGTTAAAATCGTCTGCAAAAGAAAAACCTGCAATAAGCAAACATTTATACTGTTAATGTTGACGGTAATTGTACTTATGGTATACAGTAACAATCAGGTAGCTAACAAATGGTTATGGTTCGCACCATGTGTGCAACAACCATCGAACAACGTGGCGCATGCTAAATTCAATATATCAAACTTCAATAATATAAAATCTGATGACAGTTGTCCATACAACCAAAGGATCTACAGGAAGCTATGCAGCTTCAGTGCGCCATATAATGCGAATGTGGGAAGTGCTTCGTGCACTGAAAATTGTTCTTATTCTCAACTGCTGCATGACCTCAACCGGATGATACGAATACGACGGTCCTGTTGTGCTTCAAAGCATAACGCAAACGTACCCAAAGTTATGATTAACACCCCAGTGTTGTTTGACGTTCTTCCAAATATCTCTCAGTACGTCTATTTTGATTCCCTGTCTCAACATAAGTTTATAGATGTTGTGTATATTGACTTTCCACCATTATGTTCTACAAGGAGGAAGGATTTGAGGCTGGAAGTGCACAATTTGTATGACCCAACGGTTATCACTGAACCCTGTATGATGACGAATATTTCTAACACATGTCAAGAACATACAAAGGACACTTTTAATTCAGCATTACAGCCTTGTATAAAAGGCAATGAGGATGTGAAACTATCAGGAAATTCATTTTATGTGTCAATCATTCGTGGTGGCTTTATAGATCAAAGTGGAAAGGTTCATTCTGAAAACATCTCTCTAGTTCCAACTCAGTGTTTATATACAGAATACAGACAAAATTTCAACTCTTCAACACGTAAGGTTGCATGCCACAAAGAAGTGTTTACTATTGCACAGATGTATGGCAATGCATATTTCCATTCGCATATCAACGATTTGCCTAGAATCACTCCATATTTAGAGTTTTTACTCGCAAACCCATCCATAAAGATACATGTCGCCAAGTACAATGTGATAGAGCAATCTCTCAACCTCTTTGGTATCCACAAAGAGAGAATACTGACGGGTACTGTCAAAGCTGACATAGTATACCTCCCACAAAGTGGTGGTTGTGGTCAGTATTTCCACCATACTGCTGTCCAGGTGATACATACATTATTCTTGAAACACCTATATTTGCAATACCCAAATCTATCCCGCAATGCGATAGTACTCATTCGAAGAAGCAGACGGCGATGGTTGGTACAGCATGATGAAATATTTGCCTTCCTCAAAGACCTGACTCTGGGTACTAGCACAAAGGTGATAGAATTTAGAGATGATCCCGCTCCAGATTTCCAAGAAACTATGAACATTTTCTCGTCTGCTTCTATTGTGATTGGTCCTCATGGGGCCGGTTTTACCAACATGTTGTACTCAAAACCAGGCACCTTCATCTTGGAGGTCATACAACCTCCTGCTTGCAGAAAGAATGTGTGCTTCAAGCTTCTATCACAGTATCTGGGCATGAAGTACGTAGGCTTGGTGTCAACGAACCCAAATCTGACCATCTGCAGTGATATTAGTGTGGATATGGGGTATTTTAAGACATTAGTGAAGCGCATAATGATGTTTCAACTTTAGGAATGTTAAAATTGCAAAATAAGTGATATGTTCATTTCATATCGACAATGTAGTTGCCTTCATCTTTCAGCAGAATCATTGTAAGGTGCGGATATTAAACTAGAGTATTTTATTACATATTTTCTAACGGATTATTGGAAACTTGGTCAGCGGAGTTCCACGAAATACAGCAGGCCTTTTTCTATTGTTATTGTACTGGGATGAATTCATTTGGACAAATTTGCCGATGGTTACCCGACATGATGAAAAGACGGGGACAGCTATTATAGCAGTTGAAAATATCAAATGAGTTTTAAGTAAATGTTTTAAATTGTTTCTTGAAATAAAAAAGTATAAGCTGTGCGTATTTTAATGCTACAGTGTTATAGAGGGAAGCAAGCAACTCAAATGGGGGAATGGTCGCGTCACTCAATGGAACGAGGGCTACATGGCTAAGTGTATTGCACAAAACTCGGTTCGGTGCTTATTAATTTCAAACACTTCACTCATGACATTCTTATTCGATGCCGGTGTCTGTTATATTTAAACCACAAACGTTAGATACATTCTAGTTTATTACTTTAAACCAAAGATATATACAATATATATATATTCTCTAGATATAGGAGATATATTCTCTAGATTGATGCGCACACTGGCTCTCGTCAAAATTAGTGACCAACAGGTAAAGAGTTCTGTATGGAGAGTGCCTTGCTAGAGCAAAAAAGTATGCAGCACAATAACAGCGGCCATTTTATATGTCTAGGCCATATCTGTACTGATGTTGTACGGTGGCTAGGACATGAATGTGGCAGAAAAAATTGTACCAGGCTGAATGCCAATCTCTGTGGATCCAAATATATGCATAAGATGCAAAAAATAAAACATGCAGATTGTGCATTGGCATATTTTGTGACATTGGGTGGCCATGGGGAGAGAAGCATATATTTTTGCTACCTGGCATTTGTAGTTCTATACCTCACTCAAAAAATGGTCATGTAATATATTTGGGGGGTTAATTTCAAAGGCACATTATTTGCCTATTCATCCATTCTAATGACGTTTAAAGCGTGTAGGTTATTAACAGAGATGTGAAGCTTTAGCCAAAACACGTTCTCCAATTTGATTGCATGGGGAAGGCATTTTGAGCAACTGTTACAAATGCGCTGGATATTCTGCTGAATGGTAGGTTGCATGGAAAATGGCATCATGTCCTTGTTAATTGGGTTGAATTCATTTGTCTGTGTCACTGCCCGTTAATGAGATCTTTTGGACACTTTTTTACCACTCTTCATTCAATTGAGATGGTGATACAATATAGCAGAGATTTTCAGTCTAAGAACACTATATTTTATGATATAATAAAGCAAAACATCATATGGTTTCATATTTCAAGGTGTATAAAGGAGTTTGTTGATGGTAAAACCACAGATTAGTTAAACAGATTGTTCACTGCTTAGTTTTGCTGTGCTGCTAGCTCAGTGGCGCCGCCCTGTGGTGATGATGTAAAAGTAGCCCATGTACCATATATAACATTTCATACAGATCTATACATACTTGTGTGCATACATTAAATGTACGTACATACTTAAACATACGTTACGTAGTACAACTGAAAATATATGTAAATATTTTAGAAACAATATTTTGGATAAACTTTCTCTGAATTTAATTTTGATAATGTCTAGAGAAAAGTGGAAATCACCTGGTCATTGGTGTTCTGCAATTAATTGCAAAAACAAAAGAAAAGAACATGGAGATATAATGAGGTTTTTTTAGATTTCCAAAAGATGCTAAAATGTAAACGTGTTTTTGTTTAATTTGGTACTACTATGAGTAGAAAGGTTGATTAAAAAGAAATATGTAGTAAGATATGTTACATAAGATTATTGACAAGGTTTTCCATGAATTTGGAGTCAAGTCAAACTTAATTAGTAACCTACTTCAAGTGAAATTGGGCAATTTACATTGCAATTGAAAATTTTAACTAAATTGCAAAATTTAACTAATCTGTGGTAAAACGTTTAAAAAGCAGTAAAATGGGGCATTTTCATTTTTTGAAGGCAAACCGCTCTATATGCAGACCTTTACTCTTGGCAACTCGTTCTATATGCTCCTTTTAAAACACTTAAAGCAATTGGCCACCAGGGTTGTCAAATACAAAGAAGTGAATATATTATATGTGCTATTATTTTTGTCAAACATTCCGTCTCTATGTTAGATGCATGTATTTATAAAATTGTGTATTATAAAGCTGTGACCTTCATACATTCATAGTAAACCCTTAACATCTTAAAAAAAACATACCCCCACAAAGTGTAATTCACTATTAAATGAAATGGTAAAAAAACAATAACCAACTAAATACAAACTAAATCATCAGTAAAGAATATTAATTACAATTTTAGAAAATGGCTTCTCATAACTAGACTGCAAGTCCAGGTTTTTTTTTCCTTCCATGAATATAAAAGGCATAAGGCAGAATTTGAAGAAGGTTACGATTCAGCGCCCGAGCTAGACGCTGACATAGATGATACCTCTGAAAGCTCTGCCCTTCATGAAACTTGCTCCATTACACCTTTCGACCAAATAGTGGTTAAAAAATGTAGACGCCCCTAAAAAGGCGAGAAAGAGGACCAGATCGACTTCAGCAAGACGTTTATTTGATGATGAAGACCAACAGTTGCATGATGATTTGGAAAATGCAAAAATATTACTTTCAGCATTTGTGGAAGAATTAAGCAGACATGGGATGATTTGTGGCTTTTTAAAATTTATGGAGCTTGTCACAATAATCTTTTCCCTCTCACAAACATAGCCCTTTCAACTTTTTCTCGAAGTGGTTCGTTGGTATTCGTGCAACTCCACTACAGAGATGCATTAATCATAAGCTACATGCCCATGTTTTCAGAGAAAAACTGGAATAACTTTCTCTAAACATCATTCTGTACGCTAACATTCACTTATACAAAGCAGAGTATGCCATACTTTACTACAAACACAAGCATCTACACAAATGGTAGAGAAAAAGCACTAAAATGCTTGATCTAAATGTTAACATTTGTGTTTTATTGGGGGTGGTAAAAAAGTGTCCAAAAGATCTCCAAATCTACAAGCCCTAAACCTATCCTCATTCAATCATATTGCTGGTAACATATGATTATTTTCCATGCAGCATACAATTTATTCATAAAATTGTATTTAATCAGTGATATTGTCCGTGTTTGAACCGCCTTTGGTTTTCAATACCACTATTGCTCACGTAGAGCGGGCTGCCCAGCTCACATAGAACTAAAAGGTTTTTGATTGTATTGGTCCGAGACCTTATTATCAAACCCTCTCACAGAGACTACGTGGTACTGATAAGCTAATGCTGTTCGGAGCGTAGAACAAATATCTAACAAACTCGCAAAATGACAAACTTCCTGTGACAACTGTACAATATTTCTGTTTTAATGATTAAAATGTATTTTCTTATGTATAAAAAGATTAATACATGATTAAAAATAATAGATAGTTTCTCCTACAATGGGGAAACGAAAGCATAGATTTAGAAACTTTGAATCTTTAATTAAACCAAAGGCAAAGGTTGTGAAATCATCAATATGCAACAAGCAATTTTTCTGGTCCTGCGCTACAACAGTGGCATTAGTTTTATTTTATTATTCATTTTCTATCTCACTGACATTCTACAATCAACGCTTTATTCATGTGAGTATGGTTTGTTATCCACTTCTTTCTGCACCGTAATAATAATTACTAAATATAAACAGAGTGCATGTAATGTTTTCATGTTCTTTATATGTATCACTTTTTCAGGCATTTCGATTCCCTCTTTCAATTACTATGGTGCATCTGATCACAAAATTCCTGATGTCTATATTGGTGAGGTGGATTATGTCATGTCGATCTGGAAAAGAGCGTGTTACTTTGCCTTGGGGACCATATATAAAAAGAGTGGCTCCACCAGGTAAGCTCCTTAAAGGAATCGTTATGAATAAGTAGAATTTATGATTATTTTTGGGCGAGTATTTGAAGAGAAGATAATAATTCATATATCTAATTTCAGGAATTGCCAGTTCATTAGATATTGGGCTTTCCAATTGGAGTTTTGAGTTTATTACAGTGTCTTTGTACGTCTTTTACGAATGTAAAAATGTGAACATTTTATCAAATTTAGTAATCTTTTAAATGAATCAAACCTAACGATACATTATGAATGTTTTGAACTTTAGGTACACCATGACCAAGTCAACTGTGATAATATTTATTCTTGCATTTTCTATGCTATTCAAATTAGAGAAACCAGTAAGTAGGTCTAGCTTTTTATAACATATTGTTTTCTTGTTAATATAAATATTTTTCATGAGATTTGTATAGAAAATATTTTAATTGTGTTGTTTTAATAACATTTGATAGCTGTATATATTTTTCTCTACCATTTTATAGTTTTATATATGTTGAAGTGGATTTGATAAAAACTCAGTATGTAGCTTACATGTATATCTTTTGTTGTAGCGATGTTCATTGGTGGCTATAGTTTTCTTTATCTCTTGTGGTTTGTTCATGTTCACTTTTGAATCGACCCAGTTCAACCTGACAGGATTTCTCCTTTGTTTGGGAGCTTCTTTTCTCAGCGGTCTAAGATGGACGCTAAGTCAAGTTGTACTACAGAAAAATGAACTCGGTAACCAAATTTCTTATGCTTGAATGTTATATTATGTGTAGTTGTCTTTCCTTACCACTGAGTTGATTGGTAATAAAAAAAAATCTATTCTTTTAACTTTTATTTTAAAATGATCTTTTCGTCTCTACAAAGACCTTCTCGAGATGAAAAACTTATTTTGAAATAATACTAAAAGAGTTTATATTGTTTTGTTTTTTAATCATAACTAACTCAGTGGTATGGAAAGACAATAAAATGTAATATGCGACCAACTGCCACTTACTTAATTAATACATACAATATTGTTAACACATATGCTTGAATTGGTTCATGTTTCAAAGTTTGTTCACCGCTCAACATGGAAGATGATCATGATTTTTTATGAACATTTTTATTTACAACATGTATCTTTACTATCAAAGTTTTTGTGGTAGTATTCACACAGCCAAATTTTCTTTGCTAACACCCAAACTTTGATACATTTAAAAAGTAGTGAATTGTAACAAATATATGTGTTTTCTATTTTGTTGCTGCTGTTTTTGTTAATCAACTTTGTGTCACTTATTTAATATTATAATTTATGTGCATTTGGTTTCAATGTCATTATATGTTGCAATATTGTTTTGCAGGACTAAACAATCCATTGGACATGATGTATCACATTCAGCCGTGGATGATCCTTGCTCTCTTTCCACTCTCAGCAGCATTCGAAGGTAAGAAACAGACCAACCTGACTAGTATCACCAAAACCAGTCTTGACTTTTTTAATTGAATAGTTCTTCTGTAGAGATAAAAGAGCTTTGAGCACATATTTGACTTGTGAGTTTGGAATAAATTACAGTGGTAAGAAAGACGTTGAAACATAATGTTTTTTTTATTACAAATAGCCGATTCCAAGCTATTTGACATGTTCCTCTGTATACCATCGCTGACATATTGTTTTATGGTTGTTTGGCAATCCTATTTATAGATTACATATTTTAAGATGATGATAAGGGATCAAATCTTGTCATCAACTTCAGACACACTGATGCCTATATTTTGTTACTTGTGTTATAGGGATCCACGTTGCTACCAGTGTGCACACATTTAAGTACAATGATCCTCAGCTTCTGTTTGAGCATCTGTCTATACTTTTTGCTGGAGCATTCATGGCGTTTGGACTTGAATTCTCCGAGTTTCTTCTTCTGTCAAAAACATCTAGTCTCACTCTAAGCATCTCAGGTATTGTAAAGGTAAGAAATGTTTTTTTTCCTATCTAAATGTTCTGTTCATGGTTATTTCTTGTGCATTGTATATAAAAATTCACACATCCAAATCAACAAACTCCATGTAAATGCAATTGAAACTGATGTCTGCGTGGACTGAGAATACTCGTCAACAGGACAAGTGTAACCTCAAACATTTTTACCCACCCTGACAACACAGATGTGGCTCGTCTCAGACACTGAGATGCTGTGGCCCTGTAGATAGCCGTTTAAAACACAGAATAACCGAGAACTTGGGCGTGGTGTTTGTAGGAAGTGCTCACACTGCTGCTCAGCGCTCATCAACGGGGATGAGATGGCGCCGCTTAACGTGGCCGGCCTCGCGCTCGTGCTGACCGGCATCGCCGTCCACGTCATCATCAAGGCCGTCTACGGTGCGTTACTGTGTTTACCAACAATCAACAATGTCAGGGTACAAAACAGAGCCGACTCAGCAGCCCGGTGGCAGCTGATTTTTGCCCGGGCCGGCTGGTTTAAAAATTTCATGGCCCTATGGATTCTACTGAGGATTAAAGGCGCACCCTTTTTGTCAGTGCTGGCTGCTTTTTATAGATGCCCTCCCTTTGGTCTGGGACCAAATTTTAATGAGTTTCATACCCTGACTTTGTTGTGGTTACTCATTATAAAGATAAATGAAAGGTTCTGTCATTATGAAGACTGACTATGGTGTGTCATCAACAATCTATCAATTAAAAAAAAGTAGTTATGAAATTTTGTTGTTTTCATTGAATAATAAGAGAACTAAAAGCTTCCATATCATCAGGTCTACGGTGCATAATCAGTGCATGCTCAAGATTGTGGACAACATACTTTTGTTCTCATAAAACAAGTAATGCAAAAAATGCCTGTAATTTTATTTATAGATAAGTTTTTTTATTTATCACATTTTAATACACATTACTTACTTTAGATATAAGAAATTTTAAAGGTTATGCTCCCAAACAAATGTTGCACAGAATCAATATGATGTGTTTGTGCATTCTGAAAGTTTCTTTCATTTAAACAGCATATTAGAACATCTAGATTAATTTGAATCCATTCACAAACAACCGGCTAGAAACCCATCAAAACACGTGTAGGCGAGAAATGTAAACAAATGATTTTCATCTTTAACTTGCGTTGAAGAAATATATCCCCAATGTTAAATGTGTATTTGTCATATGTGTAAAATAAATACTAATCACGTGACCTTCTGAAAAATATGACAATATATAATGTAGTTTTTTCCTATAAATACTAAATGAAAAAAAAGACTTATTTTTGTTTATTGAATCCTTATTGATCCTGGATTTTATAGAACACATATATATTATCTTTAAACTCTTACTCTCCTTTGAACAGAATAGAGCTAAATCTAAAGAGAGTTTGAACATGGTAGCATCCATAATACAGAACCTTTGGGAAAGAAGTTTTAAATATGTAGGCCTAAATTATTCCTATTATAGAAGTTTGTGGTCAGTCTTTACAAACATAGGTATATATAGGAGCGGATGAAGACTTTGAGTTTTTAAAAACACTATTCTGATATCATTACCAAGAGTCTATGGTCTACCTATCCGCTCACACACTTACAGGAGCAAATGAAAATTGGTCTATATAAAGCACCATTTCGTTTCATTGTAAAACAAAAGAACCCTCAAAAACAAGATTTGATTATACAGTCCTAAAATAGCTCAATTGTTGTTGGTTAGAATCTGTAGTCTATCTTAGCCATGCTTCAGAGCAAACACAGACTTTGATAATGAACCCTCTTTCATTTTCTTATGAATCTTCTTATGAATCATGGCAGGTGAAGACGACAAGAAGTACAAGAAGTTGGTGGAGCAGACGGCGTCCCAGGATGAGGCTGTGCAGATGCTCATCAGGAACGGGAAAGCCAACCGGGACGATGAGGAGGAGGATGAAGACGTCATTTTCAATGTGCGCAGAGATCGCTGAGCAAACGCTAGTTTTAAACATGGGATATTTTTATGCAAGTTTTTATTCCTAGGCAATGTAATTCCCTCGACAATCACGAAAGAATGTTTGCTGTAACTTTTTCATATCAATATATGGATGATTTAGAAAAAGGTTGATGCCAAACAAATCACTGAAGAAGGCTACAGGCCATTGATGAAATTTGTCGACAATTTACTTTGTACGCATTTTACTGGGGCCTTTTACTCACCAGAGCCATGAGAACCTGGGGCCGAACTTATTTATATGTGATGGGGAATAGGCAGCTATATTTGCTTTAGTAATATATGAATCTAACCTTGATTCAATGGAATGTGACAAAAAATTGACTTTCCAGGATGATTGTGAAGTGTGAGAAATATGTATGAAATGCAGCCTTGTGGCATGACGTCTAAAACATAATATGATGTTTTTGCATCACATTACTAATATTGGCTAATGAATTTGTGTTATACGATAATTGTAAATAATTACCTGGTATTTTTCATAAGAATTAGAGCTTAGTATTTTATTTGGATATTTTTATTGGCATTTTGTTTTAAGTTAAATGATGCATTTCATTTTTCGTTTATTGACTTTTGGGGCTCACATTATGTTTGTCTTCTCAAATTTCAAATATTTACTGGAAAAAATTATTTGTATGTAAACAGTCCGTTATGATTCTGTTGTGCTATGAAAGTATAAACCAAGTGAGTAGAACGGCTACAAAATGTTCTGGATAAAACATGTAGAAATACTTATGGATATGATGAAAACTATATGATAACCATTTCATGTCGTATATTTTCCCCGAAACTTGCTGTTCATTGGATGAGTGTTTTCAATCATGTATGCGTGGCTATTTTAGTGAGAAGCTTTCTATATTTTTCTATTTTACAGTATTACTATTGTTATTACACTCACTTAGTAATTACCTAAACATGTATCGAATCCGCAACACCTTTTCCTGCCAATATATGAAAAAACTGACGTCACATTTTCCAAGTGATGTCAATGCAAAATTTCTGGCTATGTTTAAATTATATTTGTCAAATGTATTTCATAGGCTATAACTTTAAAAAACTTGGCACCAGTTGCACCGCTGCTAAAATGGAAGCCGCATCATTTGACCAGAAAATTATCTATTATTGAGCAGAGCACTCAAGAATAAGATAAAGATAAAATGGTCCAATGTTGAAAAAATATTATTTATACATTCCATGTGCAACAAAGTTGAATTCCACTTTAGTTTAGAATTTCTGAATTTTATGACATGAATGGTTGATAGCTATTGTCCATGGTGCTTCACTGAATGAAAGAACTTATTTTCAATATTGGTGCTTTTAATTATATTTTATTTTCTGAATCGTTGTTTTTGTTGTTATTAAACAAAGATTTGAAATTGTGAAATGTGATGACTTTTGAAAACTGTGCTGAATAAAGATGACAGTATCATTGTGATGTAGAACACCTTTGGTTTCATGATGAAAATTGTGACTGGTAGTTGAAACATTGCTGGTGTTTTTTGTACATAGGCCTCACCCACAATCTACGCTGCCATCCATCACCCCAGTCTACTGTGCCATTTATATTTATCAATACCGCAGTCAACATCCATAAACTTACTGGTGCAATATGCAGCAGATTATATTGTTTGTAGCATGGCAAACAAAAGTTCATTGTGTATTTAATTTCTGTGAAAACATACATCAATTACAGCACAAAAGTAAACAATATTGTTACATAATTTATTCATATAAAAATCATAAATGCTATGTGACTGATTTATTTATCAGTGAACTATATAATGAAAATATTAAAAAATGAAGGCCTACTTCTTTTCTTTTACAATTAGGGACCTAGCTGTCAATTTCTTCGGGTAGGAGTCGACTCTGAAAATCTAGTGGTCTGTCTGCCATGTGTATGTTTATCAACAGGAATATATTTGAATATATATAGAAGTTTGCAGGCTTTGTAAAACTTCTTTCTAGAAATTCATATGCACATGAAATTGACTGCTTCATCAAATTTTTACTTTAAGAGCATATTTTTAATGTTTATGGTAATAAAATTCCCTCAAACTATAGTCTATATGTTAGAATAAAGATTTGTCGTACAGCCTGACACTCGAGCATAAATTATATAAAATTGTTAGTGTTTGTAGAAACGTCTTATTGAAGATTTTCAAGAAACCCAACAAACCATCCAGATCTCATTCTAATATATGGTTACATTGTACTTAAATTATTGAGTGAAAACATTTTTAAACACTAATAAACAAGTTCATTAGCTATGTATTTGATAATCTATATATATAAATGAAGGTTTTTTTTGTACACGTAAGGCTTTTTAACCACAAGACGTACATACGTAAAATTATATGTGCACGCTCAGATGTATTTAATCTTTCCCAGAGCTGTATAGTGGCAGGAGCTGGTGTGAGGGATGTGGGACAGGGGAAAGAATGGGAAGGGAGGAGTATTTAATATGTTCCAGATCTCATCCGTTTCAACCAGAGCAGCAGCAGGAAGGGGGTTTATTAATTATGGACCTGTTTAGATGGGGATGGGGATGAGCAGGTTGGGGAGAGAAGTGGAGGTGGGAGTGGCGGTGGAAGAAAGGGTAGACCGTAGGGATGAATGGGACATTTAATCTGCTCCGCACGTGTTTACCATGGGTAGCAGTAGCTGGGGGAGGGATATTAGAGGGATCAATCATTGCCATATTGATTTAATACAATGTACATTTAGTGTGTAAATGGCTGTGACATATGACGATGGGGGGACAGTGATGGAGGTGTATTTAATCTGTCACAGACCTGTATACTGACGAGAACTGGTTCGATGGATGTGGGACAGGAGGAAGGATGGGGAGGGAGGAGCATTTAATGTGTTCCCGGATCTCATCTGTTTCAACCCGAGCAACGCCGGATAAACAGCTAGTATATAATAAATGAATTCTTTTAATCTATAGCTGAATATTGGATATTAAAAATAGACACCTGCCAACATCAGGAAAATACAGGACATGTTCCATTCATTCCACCGCTTATGCAGAACATCAAAATCATTGAAAAAGAATCAAGAGCCTCGTCGGTTTTCATGGCTTGATCACTCCCCCGTGGGCCCAGTTACAGCTTTCATGTGGAAAAATTATTTTCGGTTAGACTTACGTCAAAGACAAAATCAATACTCGGTTTCATCTTACTTACCGGTATATAGCGAGATCGTACGTTTGGCGTTTGAATTCCCCTCTGGACATTTGGCAGTGGGCCTTCTGATTGGTCGGTTTCTGAGCGCAAGTTCCACAGAATTGGATATGGTGGTATCACGGCTATATACTGCGTATATAGACGTGAGATATGACGGTGAATCAAGAGAGACATAGAAAAGTCCTGGAGGTCATTAACATGAGAATCAAAGGAGAAAAAAAAAGTTGAATAGAAATGACGGAGTAGAGATCCCAGATGCCTACCTACCCTTATTGAGGGAGGAGGGGCAGCCAGGTGGACCCAGCACTGAACAAACACTCCTTCGAGGTTGTTTTCTTCCAAGAAAATGAAATCATTTCTTTGAAAAAGATGGACTGTCAGTCATCGAAATATTAACTATTTTTAATATCCAATATTCAGCTATAGATTAAAAGAACTCATTTATTATATATTTTTAAACACAAGTTGGTTCCTCACCGAATCTGCAAAAAATCTGCAGTTGACACTAAATTTTTATTCGTTTTCAACAAAATACACGATACACAGAGCCCAGCGAGTTGGGCCAAAGTAGTAAGTATTCTTGTCTACAATATTTCTAATTTTAATCTTAAATAACTTTCACTTTATAGAATAGGGGAGGTATATGGTTTGCACTTATGACTGATATCTGAATCTGTACTGGAAGCTTGACTATTAGCAGTCTTTATATCATATATTAACAATAAAGACGTTTTGACAAATGCTTTATTCTTTTATCAATTCATCACAGAAAACATTTTCCAGTAGAAAATGATTTAGGAATGCTCAAATACTGAACATCAAATCACATATGCCTCACATAATTTGCAACATAATACAAAAACAAATTTTCAAAAATTAATTTTTATAATCGAAATTAAATGGTTATGCCATGGTCTGGTCAATTCCCACACCAGTACATTAACATGGATTTATCAACTAACAACTTAAGTGATTTGGCCCTAGTTTTACTGGGTGGTTCCATACAATTTATCATCAGATACAGAAATAATACAAGCAGCAAATATATAAAAGCAATATAGTGAAGTCTAATTTTTACCTGTCAATCCTATTGTTACATTTGGCAGCTTCAATTACAAATTCTGATTTTAAAATATTTAACAATAAAGATTTCAGCATATTTTCTTCATAGAAGAAATGCCGCAACAACATTATACTGCTAAAACTAAATCAAAGCCATTTCACAACTTTTTGATCAATTTCAATTTCTGTCCACAGATCTCATATCTAATCTCTCTGCTTTTTTATTTCATTACATCAGTCACATGGCTACCACTATATTGAGAGATTAGATATGACATCAAAAGCAAGTAGAAACACAACCATACATGTAGATCTACCACTGTTGAACAGCACACATTACAATAGGACCTGCTAATTGTTAATTATGAAAAGTAAGTTTTGTTCAGAAACATTACTTTCATATCATGCCACAAGTTGCAAATTGATCCTTCTTTTCTTGCGGTTTTCTACAAACATGTCACATTGTAAGTACAATTCTTGGTATTTTTCACTTGGTGTTTACACCTTGACCTTTATTGTAATAGCTACGGTAAATGCATATTCTATGAAAAGTATGACAATTAAATATAAAATAATGAAGCCTATGATAAGGTTACAACGACGTAATGTAAAAGAACATTCTTTACAGTGAGTAGACATATGCTTTCATGATAAATGGACCACTATAGACTATGCCAGTGAGGTTCTTCCGGTTGAAAAACAAAACAAGAATTTTCTTGCTTCTGATAAGATGTCATACATAACCTTCTAAAATGGCTATATTGCATTGAAGATAAGCTTGAACAATATTCCATGCAAGATGGTTTCCAGAGAAAATTATTTCTGGCTATCCTTTTTCATTCTTTTTATTGATGGATATCTAGTACTGTAAAACTAGCTATTAAATTTTGCGATTTTTATCTATAAATTATTTAGTGACTATTTAATTTTGGGATTTTGGTCCATCCTGCACCTACTTTACATAGGCTATTAAAGTTTGCTGACTATTTATTTTGCGTTTTTGCACCTACCTACGAAATTCGCAAAATCGTGCACAAACATTTCTAGTTTTACAGTATTTGAGTTTTTATATCGACTTAATGATACAGTATCTTGTCACTGGAAGTCTTGTGTTCCATGCCACATCCAAAACATCTTACTGGCAAAGCCTTTAGCAATTAAAAAACTAAGTGTCCTGTCATCACAACTGGACCATTACAGCCTACGCTTTACACACCTCATTTTCGCAGCTTCTATTCTGCGTATAAAATGTCAAATGCAAATTACCACAGTTCTGCCGTCCCATCACCCATTTCACTTAATTTCCATAGTTTTGAAAATTAAATTTTTCAATAAATACTTAGAAGTGGTTTTAGCTAGGATCTAAGACTAATAAATATCAACAAATTTCACTACATAAATTCTTACAATTCAACCTGTTTTCTTCAGCTTGACTCAAGCCTTGAGTGTGTGCAGTAATTCTGACCTCGGTGGCTTAACGTCCCTAAGAACCCATTACAACTCCTGCTTTTTAAGTATCAAATCTGTAACATAGCATCTAAAACGTATCGAACAATTCACATAACAATGGTGTATAGATATACCAGCAAAATGTCGTGGCCACAAGGTAACAAGCTTCTCTATTGTTTCAACATGGCAGATACGTGAAATGAGTCTTTTATTTGGAACATTCCATCGACACGAAATCGCAGCGATCTAACGTGACTCACTGAAAAACAGTCCAATACTTTTTGGCATACTGCTGCTGACTTGCGTAGTTCGCAGAATGGCCACCGGGAGCAGGATAGTCCTGCCGAACAATCTCACCTCATCGACGGGCGACAGCTATCACAATTGCTGCCAGTACATAAAATGAATTATTGTAGCAGTAAGCTTCATTTTTCAAATGCTTCTAAACCATTCAATAAAAGAAACAACTTCTGCACAAATTGCAAAAGTTTAATATTAAAAACAAAAGCTTGAAATTAAATATAAACCTGATAAATACAGAACAACAAATATATTCACACACAATTCAACTTGGTAATTTTCTTCTAAACATAAGTACTGGTATCACTACAAATGCAAATGAAAACTTAATTATTATACAAGTTTGTGATTTTTGCAGTATTTAGGAACAAAATTTTAAAATAAATGTACGCACAAACAAACAAAAACTAGGTTATAAAAATAATACAAGAACAACTATAACTAAAGGCACATAATCATTACATCTTTATACTGTAAAATATGATATTCACAATTTTTTAAGTTAGCCGTTAACATAAAAATATATTAACTGAAGAATCTCTTAGCATCTATAAAAATGATTGCAAACATTTACTTCCATGTTTATTATGACATGACCTGTTCTAGACATGATACTGATTACCATTAAACCCATGGTGTATATCCCTACACTGCTCAAAACATTCCTGTAAACCACTCAACCAATCAACGCACACTAAATAACACCTGGTGTAGCAGGAAATAGTTGCAATCAAAATAGAATGAAACGCAACCAGCAGTATTTTTGATGATGAAAAATGGCAGCCATTACTGGTTAACCTTTTTAAAGCATTTTAGTTCCCCTTTTGAGTGACTGATCGTGGATAGTTATGATGGCAAACTTTAAGGCTTTAACAGTGATTCATGGTAAACCATGAAGCATTATCTAATATTGCATCATATAAAATAATAATCATAAAATTCAATTATAACACGGAATCCAGAGCTCAACAGAGCTTGGAGATTAAATTCCCTGTAATTGTTAAAATGGTATATTTGTTGCACACTCTTTTCCTTTCTTTGTATATCGATATATGAAATAAGAGTTCTTCATAAAATTACGCATAATAAATTATTAATTAAATACACCTTCTACAAACTGATAACCTGAGGCCAGCAGCAGAGTTTTTCATCCGACAGGTTGTCACTTCATAGACGATTCACTCTATTACAAACTCTGTATAAACCAGTGCACTTCCGACGTCTGCACGCGATGAAACACGCAAAATTAAAATCAGCAGTCAATAAATGCTTAAAACCTACAACTGCCGATCTTCTAAATGATGTCCAACACATAGACCGAGAGCTTGTTGATATCGGACTCAGATGGATGGCTCTGCAGGACTTTCAAAATCTTTGCCTTTGCCTCGCTGCCTGGGAAGACATTTTGCAGTTGAAAGAAGAGTTCATGTGAGAGCGCCTGCGGTCGAGGCTTGCCAGCCTTTGCTGCCGTGCTCTCGGTGGCGCCACTCTCACTGTCCCGCCGCTGGGCCCCGCCCGTCCCCTTCACTGGCCGGCTCGCGGCTGTTCGTGACGCTCTCTCTCCCTGTGCTGCCGCCTGTGTCCCGCCACGCAAGGCTCGCCCTGCACTGTTTGTGTTGTTATGCTGCTGCTGCTGCCACGTGAAGCCATCACCCCGCTCGGCGGGAGCAAGCTGTTGTCTGTTGGACGCTGGAGCCGGGTGGGGCAGGGACGGGAACTGCTGGTGGCTCAGGGAGGGTGGCGGCTGGGCGGCATCCGCCACCGTGAGAGGAACCTGGCCGGGGTAGTCGCCCAACAAACCAGCACCACCGCGAGTCCTACAACACAGCCAAGTACAAGCAATTAAATCGTCTTCGGCTTTTGTTTCATTTATACATATTCACCACAGAACAGCATACATATCAAATAGATTGATGAAAGAGAATAACTGTATACTACTAAAAGGTATGGAAATTTACTGCTTGCTGCTGGTGTATTTATAAAGGAATGAACTGGTGTACTGATGTGATAAGTCTGCAGCAGATACATGCAAGAGAAGCGCACAGCAGTGTTCAGCATCACCAATTCATGAGCTAACTTTCGATGTTTACATGCCCTGCACTATGTACAGTACAGTGATTAATTTACATATTGATGCGAGTCCTGAGTCCAGGACTCTATTTTTCAATGGGATGCAAAGAATTGAAAATTATTCATCTCACGGGACCCACAAAAATAGGTAAATTGTTATTATGTGATGGTTATGTATACCAGGTCTCATTGTATTGGCTGGCGAACCGATTGTTTCAATGTATGCAAGTCCTTAGGGAGAAACTAATTATGATTAAAATGGAAATCTATGATTAAACTAGACTAAACTAAACTGAAATTTTGAAGTTTGTTGATTGACTAGAACTAAACTAAATTGCACAAATATTGCCCCAACTCTGTTAGGGACTCATTGTTACCAATTCCAAGATTAATCACTTGTACCCCTGTCCAATTCTGGTGTACTAGTGTTAGACTACGTACCACGCTGCCGGGTGGCCGGTGGCTGCCTCCTCCTCCTCGGCGATGCTGGGCTTGGTGAGGAACTCGAAAAGCATGGGGTTGACATTTCTCGTCTGGCACCATGTTTTGTTAGCCCACAATAGGCCAGGCAGCAATTCGCGGTGGTGGCTCGTATAGAAACCTGTCATTTTTGGTGAGATTCATCAACTTCCTCAGGCCGAATGAAAATCTTAGATAGTCGCATGACCACCATGGTGGCGGCGATCACCTTGTCAGACAGGCATTCTAATTCTACATTAGAATAGGTAGTTCAGTCTTAGATGATGTCTTTTTCTTTGTACAATGATCTACGCACAAAAGGATTACAAGATATAATCATATTGTATGTCAATACTGCATATGAGAATAGGGTGTGCCTTTAAAATACGTGATTGTAGCTATCAGGCTATTAGTTTGATAAGTTCTTGGCGGGGGTTCCCAGGATTACAATAAGGTTGAGAGGCGTACCGGTGCTCGATGGTGAATCGGAACTCGGGATGCTCTTCGTAGAGGTCGCGGTACATGTCGTTGCTGACGACGACGCCCTCCGTATCCATGGCAAGCCGCAGCACCCACCTGCCACACAACAAAAGTGTACCTCACAAACTTCTCATGCTTTTGGTCATTTCGGGTCTATTTGACCCATACCCAATGTGATTTCTCTAGATTCAAGTTCTGAGTCACGACTCATTATGTTATAGTAAGACGTATGGACGTTTATTATATGCTCTTAATAATTTTCATTAGAGATGAAGTAAGAAGTGTTGAAACCATACCTGTCATCATAACTTTCAATGGTCTTGCCGCCAACTTTCCGGTGTGGCGTCCACACCAGCTGCTTCTTCTTGTACAAAACCTCAAGCAATTCCTGATCCCTAGAAGCAATTTTTTCAGTTCAGAAGAAATATTCTTTAACTTTAACAAGCAACAGTGCAGCTATGTGCAGTGCGACTTAAACTTTATCATTTCAGGGCGAAAAACTGGGATTTAACAGCTGGTGACCTAGACTTACAGAATGGTCATGAATGTAGCATCAGATAATCCCAAATTAACCTCTCAATACAGAGAAACATGGAGCCCCAGCATCATTAGATGGAGGGTGGGTGTTATATTTATCATACGAACAACATTCTTACTCGTATAATATTACACCCTTTCTTATATCATATGAATAAGAATGGTGTTTGTATTACTCTCGTAACGAGTTATTACCCTGTGTATTTCGGACAAACAAACGAACAAACGGGACTTTGACAGAAGCAAAGCTAGAAATCCCCACCGGACTTTGCCCATGGTTAGGATTTAAATACAGAATAAATATATAATACCCCATCACCATCTGACGATGCCGGGGCCCATGCAGAGAGGCACAAAGAATTGTGGCGACTGACACAGCCAGCGTCTGCTCACCGTATGGGTTTGTCATCGCGCGGACGCTTCTGCCTCCACTGCGGCACGAACGCCACGACGTCCTTGTGGCCGTGTCGCACAAAGTACTGGACGGCCAGCTCAATGCCCCGGCACGAGAAATACTCGTGCTTACCATGCCTACAGCACACAAAATGCACCCATTGAATATTTAGATTTATACATATCTTATGAATTGTATAAATAAATGAGTTTGGTAGATCCAAATGACCGAAAGGCTTGGAGGGGACGGTTGAGATCCAGACTGGGCAGCCAGTCCACACCCTCTGAATGAGGAATAATTAGTGCCTGTTTAAAATAAATTTAGGATTTGATTGATTGATTGACTTTAAGGACTAAGAGTTCTGATCAGCGCAAATAAATGGCAGAATGAGATTTTTCCTAGTTACACAAAAATCATCAAAAAAAGGTCTTTTGGGTTACTGTAAAATGGGAAAATATTGCACACCGTTTAATCTGCTTATTTAGCAGTTTACTGTAAAACCGCAAAATTAAATATCGGTAGTCAACAAAGATTCATAGCCAGAAAATATTTTTTCTTCACAAATTCCACAGTTTACGGTACAAAACATCTTGTGTAGATGCAGGATTTTACTTTAAATCATCTCTAATAGTTTTTAAGATAAGTCTTAGGGGGAAAAAAAATTATTAGACAAAGGGCAGTGGAATGAAATGATATTAAAATGATATAAAAGTATTATCAATACATTATCATCATCTTTAAAATTTACTGTGATGCACCATCTTCTTTCAGATTTTTAAATTTAGATGTAGCCGGTATATCAAAATCATCAGTTCTTAATTTTACCTGTAAAAAGATTCTTATCACTTGTTGCGAATCCTATTGATTATTGAACGTGTATTTTACTGCATTAAGATGACTATCTACTTACTCCATAGCAATGTTGCTGCCGTCAATCACTATGAACCGTGGCACTCTTCCCTTCATCTTATCTTTAGGAGCAGCATTAGGGACTTTAGTAGGAAGATCCAGGAGTGATGGGATATTGGGATTTGAAGCATTTGGACGCTGCATGTTCCCGTTGTTCTGATGGGTTGCTGCTTGTGTGGATGACCTGGTATTTTTTGCATTTGGTGCGCAAGCACCGACGTTCTTGTTGACATTTGGGGACATTCCTCTTTTCTGTGGCGATGCTGAGCGATCTTGCCACCTTGATTTTTTATTTCTCTTTTTCTTCGATGGTGGATCAACTGGGCCTCCCTCGGCACACACTGGTTTTGACTGATCCAGCTGGTTTTCAGCAGGCGTATGACTTTTCCTGTTTTTATTTGTCACTAACTGATAAGGTATGGAAAATGGGTTTGTTGGATCCATGTCAACTTTTAATCCACTAGGTCCTTTTAGATTAGATTGCCTGTCATCTTGAACACTTTCATCTAATTTGAGCTCAATGCAATCATCACTATCATCACTACTTATGACTTGCCACTCGTCCTTAGCACTTCCTGCAAAAGCTTCTTTAAGTAATTTTTGTTTCTCATCTGCTTTTCTTCTCATTTCTTCTACAGACTCCACTTCTGCAGTTTCACTCGAATTATAGTCTTGTATACACTTAGGTACAGAAAAAGGTTCTGATTCTTTTGACTTTTGGGTGGTATTTTGATTAGACACATGTATAGTTGTGGTAACATTAGGCAAAGTGGTAGGAAAGTCAGCTTTTGATGGTGTATGCTGTCTACTATGACTGGGGGAGACCGTGAGATCAATCATTTGAAATCGATTTGTTACGTCTTCCTTCTCCAACGCTTTCTGGTTCACTTTTGATGGCGAATCGATGCTAAAGAATACTGGCGAAGAAGTAAGATCGATTACGTTTCCATCACTCTTTTTATCGCTGGAAAGTGTAAACGAATCTGGAGTCATTAGCTTCAGATTTGAATTCCGTGGATATTGACTCGATGGCGTTTGCAAATCAACTTGTGAGCTAGGTTTTGCTAACAGCAAACTCGCTTTAAGTGACTCAGCATTTCTGTTTTGAATAAGAGCAGTAAGGAAATCACTAGTCTTGCAATCATGTCCAAGCTTCTCAAAAACAATGTTGATTTCTGGATCACTATATCCTTGTCTTTTGGCTGTGTCTCTTAACGTCGGATTAGATTGAGACGTTGGTAAGTCAACCGCAGACAATGAATGGCTGATCAGAGGCTGGTCTGGTGCCGCTGGCGCCACTAAATAGCTGTGAGGTTTCGGAAGTGTTCTAGGATCAGGACTACTATGATGATTGGAAAATCCAGAAAGTGGAGTTGATACGGTATCCGTTTCATTTTTACTTTCACGTATCGTAGTGGGCACCGTTTCTTCGGCACTCCTCAATCGCCCACCACCGCTGCCAATCACCTCCTCTTCACTCATCCATTGCAGCATTGTTCGTTTAAAAGTTTCATTCATATTACTCAAATCGTCGCTACCCAAACAAAAGGCATCGTTGCCTGAGCTGAGCCGGCGCAGTTCTTGGTCGACTCGCCGCGCCGATTGCCGGACGGCGGGCTCCGGCGCGGCATGCTGCAGGTACTTGTTGATGAGGTCCTCCACAGCCGACATGGCGAGCGTGACGGCCAGCGAGTCACAGCCGTGCAGGTGCATCTCACCGCCCTCCACGAACACGATGGCCGCGCGCGACTGCCGCTCCAGCTTGGTGTGCACGGACGGGTGCATGAGCATGTCCTGCAGCTGCTCGGGGTACGGCATGACGAGCGACTCGGCCGGCGTCGTCAGCGCGCGGATGTACACCTGAGCAGACAAACAGCATTTTTAACAAGCAAATTATAATTTTATTATCTAGTCATGAACTACCATTCTTTTCATGACTTGGATAATCAGTCAGGGTCAGGATTATAGGGTTGAAAAGTGTCACTCATCAGCATTTTGTTCTCGCCCTACTTGCAGAAACTACATATCTGTATGCAAAATAAATCCGTATTCGCTTCATTTCCACACTTATTCTGTCAAGTAATTTTACAAATGAGTTTGTCACAAATTTTGGCCCTTTCTCCCCAGGGGAGGAACTGAGGAGGGGAGAAATAACTATCTCCCCAGGAACCCTGATACTAGTCTGCAATAGTAAGACCATTACAACTTACTACTGTCCTGACACCAATTTTATTCCATTACTTTTTGGTCGGTAACCTTTTTTCCTGTAGATCTGTAATCTATTGCAAACAATTCCCAAACATTTCTTTTTAAAATGCCCCAACTACATGAGAACTTTGTTTTTCTACATAGCTTGGGAAGACGCACACACTTGCAGAAATTTTCAAGATATTCATACTTCTAATAAAATATCCATGACGGTAAAAGTTAACATTTAAAATCAGTGCCACCGATAATTACCCATCACATCATCCAAGATGGGGTATCTGTCTTGGCAGTCATCCTATGGATGAGTATTCTCAGTCACCACAGACAGTAGTTTTTATTGGGTAAAAAGAAGTGGAATAAAATTGGTGCCAGCACAATACTTATTAATATTTTTACATGCTGCATGATATGCCATTTTGAACTACTCCTTAAGCTAAATACTAAATAGTACATCCAGTACATCTTACGGCACTTGGTTGCGGATTGTGACTGATAAAGGCATGCTAGTACTGGCCAAGTTTTATTCGGCAATAAATAAATATCATTTGGCGCTAAAGGGGTTAGTTTTACTAGACCATCAAATTCGCCAATATTTAGCACTACATGTGCACATTATACTATTAATTACCTACTATTATTTACTAATTTGTTACTTACTTGAGCCTCTTTACAATTACTCTCCGAGCCATGAACCTCTATCCATCGTTGATCAGGTTGATTAGGATCAGGATGTTTAAAAATATGACCATACCCAACTTCGACATCAAACAATTGTTCAATGTGATCCTTATAGTCTACGACTAAAAACTTCTGTGATTCAGGAATTATAAATTCCTCTTTTCCATTTTTATCTTCCATCTGGTGATTTTTCCTTCTGAAAATACAAATATAGTTTGATAATTGTAAATATGAGTCTTTGATGATAACATATTTTATATCTTTCAATGTATGGCATTTGTCTATGGATGATCCATGTCATGCATGGCATGTGCTGGCATTGTCTACAGTAAATTTGTCAATCTAATGACTCTATCATAAACTTTTAGATAGTTTATTTATCACATGGTGTTCTATAATTTCACCTGCAATATGAGGTCACATTGTTTTAAACAACTTAAAACAAGAGGCTCTCTGAAAGCCTAAATCGCTCACCTGTATCTATGTTCATTTTTTAAAAAAAAAAAAAAAAAAAAAAAAAAATAGAAAGTTGCACTGAAATTTCTAGTTACACAGTGCTTTAAATTAAAAAAAAAATCATTTTGCATTATGACTAAAAGACTGACCCTACAAAAGACAAGGTTGCACTATGACTTCTATCCATCTCCAGAGAACTTAAAAAGTTTGCATTATGACAAACACACTACTGACTACACTTTTACACTAAAAATGTTTAATGATCCCCTGGGGGCCGGGGCGGAGTCAATTTTATCCCCAGGGTTATGTATCAAGTATGGAATGATGATCATATAGACATACAACTTCTGTGAAAAAATAATGAAATTTGAATGAAAAATAAAGAAACTTTCGCTCTAAATTATTAGATTGTTGGACAATGTCATTTAAATTTCTACATGCCAGAATGAGTGAGATAGAACAAAGATTATTGGGAAATAAATTTAAAGTTCATACTCCATCTAGTTGTCATACAACAACGGCATACTTTTGTTACTTTTTACAAAGGTTTTTACAAGTGATATCATTCTGACGTCAGAGGACATAAGTCACAAATTCTGGTGTTTCAGAAGCTTTTATGGAGGCAAGACTATTCTTCTCTTAAAATGTCTCTTTACTCGTTTGATATCAGAATACTTTTAATAAAAGTTATTGCATAATGTTGACAAAATCAATGTTATTGAACTGCCAAGTGACCCCTGACCCCTGACCCCGATATTTGATCTTTAAATTATGAAAGCAAGACTTCCGAAGTCTTTCATGGTGTGTAAAATCAAGTCTTGTTACCTGATACATGTATATAGCACTATTTATTTGAATTACATTGCAATAAATCGGCACAATTACTAATGTCAATACACTGGTAATAAGTTGTATTGACACTAATTAAGTTAGTATTTCTAGTCATTGCCAATCAATATTAGCGCCAGAACCTAAATCACTCTTCCAACAATCATTTACGCCCAGTTTGTTGAAGAAAAAAAAAATATCAACTCACATCTGTGTTGTGTTCACTTTGCATAACAATATACATGTACGTTAGTTCAAGGCTGTTTTTAGAAAGTTACGCAGTAAAATATATAACCCCCTTTAAAATACTTAATCTTGGAAATATTTGCTCTCCCGTATACATTTTTCATCATGCGTCATGGGCTTTCCCCGACAAGTGAAAGCGAAAGTGAGACAGTTGTATGCTAACATTTCCCAACAAAACTTGATATTTAATCTATTTCTTGTGGTGGTAACAAAGGCCCTTCCGTATAAATGCCTACCCAGTCTATCATCTGAGAGCTAACTGAGAATTCGCGCCAAGAGGTGTCATATTACATCCGCTATATAGCTATACCAAATCAATTTTGAGAAGTTTAGTTTTCTTGAAAATCACACCTTCCGAACAATCAATTATTACATGTTTATCCTTAATACAATCTCAAACTTATGAATGTACACTTGTATGAAAATGTTGTCCCTCTACCAATCTGTAATGATTAGTATATTTTATGAAATATTTTTAATTTTCATAAATTTCATTGTTGATTATTTTCTTTTGTCATCCATTTCTTTAACTTTTTTTCACCATTATTTTGTCAGACAAGTACTAAATATAAAAAAACAGCCCAAAGTTGGAATTTTAGTACAAACAATTATTATTTCAATTTGAGATTTATGATATTCAAAAAGTTCTAGGAAACATCATCACATATTGGTCGTTCACATATTTTTCGGTATACAAGAAAAACGGAGTTTACTCATTTCTGAATCCTACCACAGTAATAATGTATAGTTATCCAGAATCTATGTTTATCAACCTATATGTGGACATACAATACGAACCTTCGACTATTATGATACCTTTGTTATTTACATGTTTATTTTTATTACGGGAATTTTCCTTGTCAACTTTACTGCAGAAAAATGAGTACTCGATTTTTTAACGTTTCTGACGTTATTTTCATTATTTACGTTATGAACGCAAGATTTTTCGAGGAGCATAAGTTGTTTTGGTCTTGAGTCAAGAAACTCATCACCTTTTAAACCATGTTATTTTGTTCTCATTGCTTATTAAGGCTTCAATAATTCTATTTAATGTTTATAAAAGTATATAGCATGGAATGATTGGCTATAATCGGCGGTAATCAAATTAAAAATTTCGTATGAATTATATCAGAAATGCAGCACTCCCTAGCTAGACTAGAATCACGCGTGCTGTGCAAAACGTAAACAAAAGACGCCATGACGTTTGGTGAAATATTGTCGATTCAGGAATATTTTCTCCTTGCCTGCAGTTGTAAGGAAGCTTTTGTTACTTAGTTTGTAGGGACATATTAGGTTGTGAAATATAGTTTTAGCAGGAATAGCAACGGACGCTGGTTGATGGACATGAAAAGCAAAAACACAATATTTCTTGTATACTGAAATATATGTGAACGGCCAGTATATTTTGATTATGAAAATTCTATTGCACTGCTTATATACGTAGGACGTAATCTCATTATGTTAACGGTTAGATTATGAACATAATCAATCAACAAAATAAGAATACAAAACATCCGCAATTAGAGGAATCTATGTACATATATTATCTTTAATCCGCAATTACAAATAATAGTACTCACAAGTCATGCTCTCTTCTGGGCATTATTACTTTACAATATTGCTTAAAATATGTGTGAAATCTTATCAATAGGTTATTGTGAAATAAAACTGACTAATGAAATTTCTTGATTGCATGATAATATCATCATTATAGATTGACTCACAATTAACTAGTCTAAAACCACATCTTCTATTTACCAAGGTACCGTTAGCAGTTGCTGAAAAACTACGCATAAACACAGAATTCACGCTTAACATATAGATCACAAAAGTCTGCATATTTTTATTAGTGATGCAATAAATACCAGTAACGTAAGATAAGTACAATTACTTTTGACTTTCTGCCAATTTTCTTTCATTTGGTTTTTATTTAAACAATACTGTCTTTCGATCCCGGAAGTCAAAGGTTGGAAAAAATTACCAAAACATTTCTGATTGGCTCAAATTCTTTAGCGAACGGCAACGCATAGTTTACATTGGTGACTGTTCAGAACTAATTAATATTCTAGTAATTTTCCTAAGAAGCGTGACTTTCTTGATCTGATAGTGTAACAGAGTAATAATGACAGACGAGGCTGCTTTAGTACGTATATTAATGCTATAAAATATTTACCTGGGACCCACTCACATGATACCTGCACAACTTTAACAAAACTATTTCATAAATTAGACTAGAATAGATCTATATAGATCTACACAGAATGTAAGCTTCTATAGGTTATATACACATATTAATATATAGCTACCCATTGGAACCTGCCATTTTGTCTTTGGCAAGACTTTCGCTCTTGTCTCATGTGTTGGTCATGTGACCCAGTGAGAGGATCTTTTCATTAGGCCCGACAAAGCTCTTGAGACAAGAGCGAAAGTCTTGCCAAAGACAAAATGGCAGGTTCCAATAGGTAGCTATATAATATTAGATCTAGTCATGAATGGGCATAAACGACTGCACTGTGGCACTTGCTCTAGCCTCTGCAGTTTTAAATACGTTGTCATCATTTGCATCCTTCGAGGTGTGGAGGGAGCAGATAGTTGCAAACCAGCTGGCAGCTGCGCTTAAGCCAACCACAAATACGTGACTCAGTCTTTGTTTCCCATAGACTAGAGTATAGATTAAGATCGATACTAGCCATATGTATTTGGTTAGTATAGATTAAGATCGATACTAGCCATATGTATTTGGTTGCGCTTAAGCACAAATTCAGCTCATGCTTACTTCCGTCCCACTCTCCCTAGAGCACTTCACACAGGGCCGCCCGTAGGTTACACACATCCTGTTTGTGTTTTTTTTAACTATGTGGCATCCAAACAAGTACCAAATAATATTACTACCGTGAACACAATTGTTTTCCTGTTGCCAAAGTGTGAAAAGAAAATACTTAGAATAAACGTAAATAGACATGATCAAATTGCATATTATCGCCACCTATGGGATGTGTGTGAAGACGTTATTTCATAACAAAATGCACCATAGATCATGTAATTTTAGTGAATCATGAAAATAGTGTTTAGGAAAATGTAAGTAAGTAGCTTCATTTTGACACCTCAAACACTATTGTTGATTCATTTAATAATGTGTGCGACGATGGTTGAAACAAAAAACTATACAGGATGTGTGTGAAGTGCTCTAAATAATATATATTACGGACTGCCCCAGATAAATGTTGGCGAATCCTTTTTCCATCGTGCGGGATTCCCGCATACTGTGCTATAGATATACATTAATCATTATTTCTGTATGTGCTAATGACCTGCTGTGAGTTTATCGAAAAGCCCAATAGAAATGTTTAGCTGCAATTAATTTCTTGGTTGAGCACCAATCGCTAAAACTGGCCATAAACACAATCCGTGCATTTATTGTAGAGGTCACTAAATTTCACGTCATACGTAAAATTCACTGATTGTGTGCATGGTCAAACAGTGCAATTGATGCCCTTGGTGTCTTGGTGCTCTTGGTTATCAACACACAACATCAAACAGTGTAGACATATAGAAACTTCACGGATCGCTACACAAAATCACATGAAATAATTATTAAAAAATCTAACCTGGTCAGAGGTCTTGATTTCTTTTAATAATAGATGGGTGCGCAACCACATCGACATACGTTAGCAGATCGTCAAGTCACTGTCACTTAAATGTATGTGTAATGATCTGCTAACGTATGTTGATATGCTGGCATGTACATCTATCATTATGTTTAAGTACGCTAAAAACAACCATAGGTTGCCCTTTCCTACGTTAGAGTATGTTTTTTTGGGGGACCACATATTTATACATATAAAATTGCTTAACACAATGCAACCAGAATAAACTTATACATAATCATCAACGAAAAAAATAGATAAAGAATATCAACGCCATAAGTGGGGAGGATTGTGGTCTATATCACAGGCTCCTTATTTGTGATGCTTCACTCAAGCTCTCCCCACCTAAGCGTCACCAATATGTTCCTAAACACCGCACATGGAAGCTTAGGAACCATTGGGTGTAGTTAGCATTTACATGTGTAGATTCTTTCTGTGGATACAAGTATGGACAACACTACATATCAATGTGGGCACCTTTTTCATTATGACACGCCTTTTCAGAGGAGCACATCACATTGACAAAAGTGTGTTTCAGTTAGAAAATGCCCTTAATAATCATGACGGTGCCTGCACCGACTTATAGAACAACAATAAACCCATTAATGATGAATTGTGTTTTGCAGAATTCTGAAAATAATGAGGCGGGTGATGATGTTGGGATGCCCTCAATGCCACAGATCCCAGCGGCACCACCAAAACCAAAACCCAAGAAAGGTAGTGGCTTCATTTCATTTCTTGAATATTGGTCATACAAATGTATATATTGCTATTGTGTTATATTTTAGCTTATATTTAATAGCCTAGTTATGGTGGCAAAGTGAACTTGACAGTTAGTCTGATTCCTGAAACTGATGGGCAATTTGGTGCCATATGGTCGTTGGTTTGAATCTCATGTGAGTCTATGAGATATAACATGAGGATTTTTTTGAGAAGTTATTTTATTGACCTATGTATAAGGAATTTACCTTGAGCAATGGCGTGACCTCTTGTGAATCATAGTTTTAACAATAGAAATACATTTTCACTTGTAAACAAGATGCAGATATTTTAGGAGAGGTGCACTTGGATTTTGCAATCTTTTTTCCTGTGCTTGCTAACATACCGCCTTTGCTGATTTGAAAAGAGTGGAACCAGGATGAAATAATTAAACATAGTACACTTGAAACAATATAATCATACATATAAGGAGATATTTCAAAGTAAAAAGTCAATATCATTTCATTATTATTTTAATTTTCTGTTTGTTACTTACTTATGAAGTAAAACACTGCAAGTATATTCATCCAGAACTAGATCAATATATATGAATCACTATGTGCAAAAGTTAATTGTGTCATTTCATACAAAAAGCAATTATTTAGTTCTGACCAATGAAATCTTTCAGCTCCTGAACTGCCTATTTTCGAAAGACGTAATTGGCTTATTCACCTTCACTACATTCGTAAGGAATACGATAAATGTAAAGTTCTCATCAAGGAGCAACTGGCAGAGACCAGCGGGATGTGTGAATACGCGGTGTATGTCCAGGGTGAGTAAAGTTCTCAGCCACCAGGTGCAGACCAATGGTGTGAGACTAGACCCTTCATCAAATATACACATAAGTCTACTATTTTTGGGGCCCAGCTTTTTATGAATTTAAAATCTTGAATAAAGTTTTTACTGTGTGGTAGGAGATAAGAAATACATGGGGGAGGGACATGAACCTGTCTTAAACATGCCAGTGAACAATAGCTACAGTACCATGACTAATTAGGGTTCCATACAGTCTGACCCTTTATTGTTGTAGCTCTGATCCAGCGGCAAGAAGGAAGGATCCAGGAATCTCTAGAGCTCTTCCAGACATGTACGCTGCTCAACCCACAGAGTGCAGACAACCTCAAACAAGTTGCCAGATCGCTGTACGTTATTTAAATCTGTTAATGCATTGATTTTTATTTGTTTATTTGTTCCAACAGCTCACAAATTTTCAAAATATGGATATAAATTACGTTTTTCATTTAAACTAAATATATACATGTACATTAACTTATTTTTCGTCAATGTTTGTTAGAAAATATTTCATCCGTTTATTTTTGTTTCCTAAATGTGTAGAGATGAGACATTTTGCTCTCAGGTTCCTCCTTGCCAGACACAAAGCTGCCGTAGATGTCTACAACGAAGCTGATAAAATGACGGAAGGAGTTGACTGGGTGAGTGCGCAGCATCCATTTAATGTAGCAATGTGCACGTGAAACATGACTGTTCCGTTAACATTTACTTATATAGCTACCTATTGGAACCTGCCATTTTGTCTTTGGCAAGACTTTCGCTCTTTTCTCAAGAGCTTCGTTGGGCCTAATGAAAAGATCCTGACTGCCTATTTGAAATTGTTGGTAACATGATGGCAGTATTCATCAACAAATTTTCTAAATTTTTTGTTTTGTGTGTGTGTTATTTAGGAGATTTCTCACAACAGAGGTGTGTGCTACATGTACCTGAAAGACTACGAGAAGGCGAAGGATTGCTTGAAAGAGGCCATCACGTGTAACCGCAATGACCTGTCCTATATTATGCTGGGCAAGATCTTCCTGATGGAGGGCGACGTCCACATGGCCATCGACGTGTACAAGCGAGCTGTCGAGTGAGCATGGTTAAATGTGATAATGTAGTGCTTCTGTGGCAGAGTGGATATGTAGTTGGACTTATGACAAGAAGGTCATGGGTTTGATTCCTGGTCGGGTCTGCTGTTAGGAACTTCACCAAAGTACATCTAGCATGAAATACAATTACAGCAGATTTTATCTAACTGGCCAACTTTGGACTTTGGTAGTGGCATTTTCTTGTATTTTCATTTTGTGTTTATTTGGCTGGCGACAACAGTGACTCAAATACATCAAATCAAGCTGATGGGCATTAAGAAAATTTTTTGTATTTGCATTATTTACAAATTATTCAAACTTAAGTTACACACAGTTTCATTCAGTAAAGTTGAACAATAAACTTTGGCAATCTTTGATATCGGGTCCTAAAAAAGTGGTGCCCTGCTTGTGGCAGCCATTCTCAATCAGTTATCATATAAACATTTAAGTCAATTATTGTATCATATTTCATCCATCCATTTGTTTTTATTTTTGTTACCAGATTTTCCCCAGAAAATCCGGAGCTGTTGACCACCCTTGGCCTGCTGCACATGCAGGTGCTCATCTTATTCTCTTGTAGGCTATTTGTAAAACAAGGCAATAATGTTCACAAGTTACTTTTGTGTAGATTGATTTACAAATATAATTCTATTTTAGACAACCATGTATCGTTACACGTTTACTTATATTAAACAATATTACTCAGTCTAACCTTATCATATTATGATATGTGTAACTCCATGTATATTTTCCAGCTCGGTCAGTATCCAAAAGCATTTGAACATCTTGGCAATGCTCTGACCTATGACCCCATGAACTCTAAGGCCATCCTGGCAGCAGGTGAGTTTCTGTAGACTGTCCACTGCTTCTATTGGTACCTCTTTTGGGAAAGTCTACCATAATTTAAGAAAATAGTTCTTGCATACTTAATTGTTTCCCCAAAATTTAATTAAAAAAATGAAAAAAATACTCACCATGTGTAGATTGTAAATGGCTAGATTATCTCCCTACTTATGAATGAAGAAAATATCCGTCACATATTTATTATAGTAAAATTATTAAGGAGAGAAAGATGTCAATGGTATGTTTGGAGATGGCAAACTGTACTATCCGTCTGGTGTGTTTGCCTGCCCTCCTTCAAAGGCACTCACTCAAGCACCGCCACTCTTGCACAGATATTGTTTGTTCCACACTAATAATAAGCTGACAGACCTGAGGACGGACAACCCGAGTAGCCTTGCCATCGATCTGTGACTTTTTGAATTTAGCCAGTCCTTGCTAAAATCATCTGACCAAGTCAAGTGGGTAATTCTAAATTTTGCAATATTCATATCAGGCGTTCGTTGGCTTGTGCAGTCGAGAAGAAATTTGTCAATTTTTGTGCAGGACGAGTGGATTTTTCATGGTAATAAGCATATTTTGGAGGCTTTGTGTACTTCTGTGGCCCAGTGAATAGGGATGAGGACTCATGACCGGAAGGTCAAGAGTTCGATTCCCGGTCGGGTCTGGTGGTAGGTGTTGAGCAAACTCATCCTTAAACAATTGCACACTGCTCCGTGGTGCCCACACATCAGGCAAGTGAATGCCTGTGTTGATTGATATGTGCGTCTGCACTCGCTATGGTTGCGATGTGCCGTATGCTCCCCAGGGAGTTGAGAAAAGATAAGAATATTTTATTTCAGAAATATTAAAATACATCTATATATAAAACCAAAAGATAAATAGCATGGCAAGGATGCCAATGACTTGGTCTGAATGTACATAAAGCGTCGTCTGATCAGTCATAGTGGTGACTTACGACCATAAACTACCCATTTACATTTTGTGTGTTCCCTCCTGTGTGGTTGTGATATTACTTGCCCTGCTGACGTGTTTGTGCAAAGGCAACTGCAACAGTCACTTTGATTTGTTTGAATTGAAAAAGAAAGAGTGAAACCTCTTTACAAAGTTCACTGATGCGGTTGTATTTGTGTTGCAGGCAGCATGATGCAGCAACACGGCGACTTTGACGTGGCGCTCACTAAGTACCGCGTGGCCGCCAACGAGACGCCAGAGTCTGCGCCACTCTGGAACAACATTGGCATGTGCTTCTTCGGCAAGAAGAAATATGTCGCCGTAAGTGTTTGCATCACATTTCAGAAGCTATTTGCAAACGTCACCTCATTCTTGACGACTTTTGATGTCTATTTTGTGTTGGTAAAAAATATAGTGCATAGAAAAATTAAGATACAATACATTAAAAGAGTTTTCAGCTGAGTTAGGCCTCTTTATGATTAAGTATAAACATATCTCATTTCAAAAAATTAAATTGAATTCTTATTGGCAAAAATGTAAGTTGAAATATCTTTTTACCCTGGTTACTGGCTGCCCACTGCCTTATCCACGCCAGAATTCTCCTTCAGTACTTCATTTTTTTTAAGTCTAATCTCTTGATTATGTCTGTGTGGAGAATCTATATTTCTTAAATGGTTTGAAACGCTGCAGTAATAGAACATTAGTCATTAATCAAATATATGTTGGTCGATTATACATCAATGTCACATTTTATCCATACATGTAGCGAATTTAGAAAAAAGAATTAGTTGCAATTTGGAAAACCACTTAATATTTGATACAAGCTTTTAAAACGTATCTTGTTTTTTCGCAGTCTATTAGCTGCTTGAAGCGAGCCAATTATCTAGCTCCGTTTGATTGGAAGATCTTATACAACCTGGGCCTGGTTCACCTCACCATGTCGCAGTACGCGTCTGCCTTCCACTTCTTGTCAGCCGCAATCAACCTCAAACCGAAAATGGGATCTTTCTTCATGCTCTTAGCCAGTGAGTTTTTTCTCTCCAAATGAGTTACCAGGCAATAATCTAAACGTAAAATTTCTTTACCTTGACCTTTGACCTTGATGTGCTGCTATCAGTCAGCGGCTTATTAAAAGATATTAAGATTTAGATTGGGTACTACTATAGTTTGAAAAAAAAAGATGAAGATTTCTGTTATTGTTATTTCACAAAAGTATGCATTTCATTCTATATGAAAATGATTTTTGTTTTATTTTTTCCAGTTGCACTCACCCACCTGGAAGACACGGACAATGCGAGACAAGCGTACGATCAGGCAGCGGCCATTGAACAGTAAGAAATGGGATTTAAATGTGGTTTATATTGTTTAGACAAAAATAAAAACCAAGTGTATGAACCCAAACAGTTGAAGCATTGTCCTCATACAAATATATAGTACTTCGGCATTTTCAGGTTTACAATAAATAACACATAAATGCAGTAGCATCAAGGATGATTAGGACCTTTGGTATAAAAATAAATTCTAGACAATCATCTTAAAACTTTGACTTCTGATAGCTAATACATGTAATGATATTTCTGTCTATTTTAGTGATCTATTATAATACAAATTGTTTGCACAATTTATTAGCTTAACAGACAGGACAAATATTCCATTTATAATACAAGAGACAATTAAATTCTTCAATAGGTATTGATTTATTCACACAATCTCCTCTCTTACAGGAATGATCCGCTTGTAAGTCTGAACTTCGCCATCTTCCTCTATAACCAAGGTGACAGGAAAGATGCTGCCAAACAGTTTGCTATTTTTGAGCATAGGTTGAAAGCCCAGGCCAACATGGAAATCGACCCAGAGGTAGGAATTCTTTTTTAATTAAAAAAGTGCTTTTTAACAGAGGTGTATGAATGTTTTTGTTGAGAAATTTGTCTTAAATCATATTGTGTTTCATAGACTGGGCAATTATTGTTATTGACACTTGCATACTGACATAATTTGGCTATGAGCATCATATCAACTGTCTCACAATGTTAGTGGCCAATAATTATGAATCCAGTCAATTTGTATATTCTATCATTTTTTTTCTTAATATAATGTTAACAATAGATTATCATAAATCTAGCAAGCATAATAATAGATTTAATAGCACTATGCTCAAAAAAGTAGCAAAGTCACACACTTAAATTTCAAAGCAATTCTGTCTTGTAGTTTCATAGAGATCTTCATTTTCATTACTAGTACCCGGTAATTGGGAATATTATTATCTACTGACACATCATGAAGGGAAAGAGTTTGTGCATAATTGCTTAGTTTTCATTTTCAGTGAAATTGACACTGCAATTTTGCATCGTACCATGGAACAAGCCTAAAAAAATTCAAACTCCTTTTTATAGATTTTTCCTGGATGTCATCAACTGGACGTGAAAGTTGTAAACTGATATATAATGTATGAACTAATCACATTATTTATTCATAATCTGAAGGTTTACGAGCTGTATTTTACGTTGGGACAAGAGCTTGGCTGCATTGACCCATCCGCTGCATATCAAGCACAGCTCTACTACAGCCAAGGCTACAGCTACGCCGACTCTTACTATCAGTACACAAACATGGGCGCCGCCCCCGTCCAGTCAGCAGCAGTTGGAAATGAGTCAGATGTGTCAAATTTTGACTTGAAGACATATGAGGAAAATCTAATGAAGGAGCTGTCTGCTGAAGAACAACAGCAGTACAATGCCATGTCAGAAGACGAGCGCAAGGCGTATTTACAATCCATGATGGCCTCATACTATGAACAGCAGCAGCAGCCTGTGGCGGCTGCGGCGATCACGGCAGACGACATTGTAACACAGATGTCCCCAGAAGAACAGCAGCAGTATGCAGCTCTGTCTGACGCCGAGCAGAAAGCGTACATGGACGCCATGATAGCCGCATACTACCAACAGCAAGCACCAGCCACATACCAACAGCAGCTGAAACAGTATGAAGCTCAAGTGACAGCCCAAATGTCTGACGAAGATCGCTCAGCATATGAGGCTCTTTCCGAGGCGGAGAAGCAGTGCTACTTGGAGCAGTTTGCCGCCTACCAGCAGGGGGCAGCGGGGGGAGTGTGATGTCACGCGCCACTTGTACATATTACACCATCTATTCCACAGCTTCTTACACAATATGATATACAAGATCCATCGGATTGAACTATGTTCTATTTATTTGTTTGGAAATTCGCAATATTTTATAGGACTATTTAGGACTACACTTGCAAATGTTTTTCACACTCTCAGTTATGTTTGTATATACAAGTTTTTTCCAGCTGGATCACAATTATTGTTCAAGTATTGATAGTTTCTAATGGTCTACTGACTTATGTTTTGTAGTGTGGTTGTGGGCAGCAGCAGTAGCACACCATCACTGTTCACTTCTAGAACCTCTAGTATTCATTTATGTCACACGGAGAGGGCAGGCACGAGGATCAGTGTTTGTTTACATAATTGCTATAACATTAGTACACCCCATTTTGTATATTGAAAAAAAATTAAAAGCAAAGAATAGTTATTCAAAAATTGAATATCTTTTCATATCTATTCAAAAAGACACGTTAAGAAGTGTACAAACACTGATGCTCGTGCTTGTGATAGAAATCACAGGAGTCACTAACAAGCGTGTATTTTCCATAGATTGTGGCCGTCGCCAAGCAGCTTGGACCGTCACTACAGGTCAGTTTCCTGTTTGGTTCTTTTTGATCAGCAGAAATTTAATAAGATTCCTACTATTTGTGGTTACTTTCAACATTTTTCTTGTTGAAATTAATATACGCTTGAAGTGTTGATGGTGGCATGATTAAGGTCTGCATATGTTGTACTTTAATGTACACAAACAGTGACGTAATCCAGATTTTAAATGTTGCATTGAAACACTTGTCTTCTCAGTTGATGGATCTATGTTAGAAGCAAAACAGATTATTTGCTCCAGATATTCGAAAACTTGATCCATAAGAGTTAGATAAAAATAAGTTTACTGTATATGATCGTTGACTACTTAGCATAGTATGTACACTTCAGGAACGTAGCAGAGCTATCATAACAATATACTTGCTTTTGAGGGACTTGAGTTGGCCAAGTACCATTTGTCACAAAACAATTATTCATTCAATGTGTCAGCAGTACTACACTTAAGTATATAAAGTTAATAATGGGCATAAAATGATCATATACAGCCATCCAAAATTTGGGCCATTGCAATGCCAATTTAAATATACGTTCATTCCAATTCTACATGACAGTGAGAGTTTGAATTATAACAAACGGTATTTATCTAACCCTGAGCAGAGGAATGTCCAAATTTCAAATTGCTGTCATGGAGTTATTGTATTAACAACCGCGCACATGACAGTAGACATGTTTGCAAAGCAGGTGTTTTACATGAATTTCCACATGCCTACCACTGCTTTTCCATTGTTTTGTGATTTACGCTACACGTTATCTAAAAATGGCAGGAATAGTCGGATAGTCTGGAGAAGTACATCAGACGTAAAACCCTATTCATGTGTTGATTGTTGCTGCAGGTTGGTGAAGGCCTGGTCTGGAAGCCGCCGGTGCCGTCCAGCTCAGTGCCTCCAGCGCCTGCAGGTCAGGTGCTGCCTACCGGCGGTGCAGGCCTCAACAATGCCGCAGACAAGAGCCTGCCCTCGATAGGGAGCCGGCCCACCGCCACCCGCGAGGGCACGCTACCGCCCCCACAGCCGCGCCCACAGCCACGGGAGTCAATAGACAGCTTGAACAAGCTGATGCCGGAAGGCGGGAACAAAGGGCCACCAGCGCACTAGGCACTAGAAAAGTTTAATTTATGGTAGCTACAATGAAGTTTAGAAGATTTTGAAAGTGTGACAGGGTTTGGATCAAATTTAGTGGTTAATAGAAAGGAAATGAAACAACCTTTTTATTTTGAGTTTCTCTGGTATTTTCATGAAGAAAAAAAAGACCAAAAGACATAGCTTGTGATTTTTATACATTTGTTAAGTCTCCCCCGTTCCGGAGGGAGACTTCTAGCTTTAGTGCTTTCCATCCGTCCGCGTCCACATGCTTAAAAGCTTATAACTTGAACACCATGAGAGCTATTGCTTTGAAACTTAAATATGTTTAGTTTGAAGACAATCGTATGTCCCAAAAATTTTTGTTTGTACTTTGGCCTACTTTTGACAAACTTATGCAAATATCTTGTTCATATTTGTTTATATGCTAGATGGATTACCTTATTCTCACATTCCAGCTACAAAATCATGATATTGTTATTGTTAGACATCAAACCTGATGTAATGTCATGGCAATGTTTGTCAATATAAAAAACATTTAAATGTATTTACGATTATATTCTTCTATCTCTCTTTTCTATGGCAAGAGAAAGAGAGTCTTTTCTATGGCAAGAGAAAGAGAGAGAGAAGAATATAATTGTAGCCACAGGCAAACTTGGGAAAAACACATTAGAAAGAGAATTAAATGTATCTAAATGTTATTAGTATCATGTTTGGATGTTGACAATAGCATGGGCAATGACTACTTTGAGCTTGATGTCTATAGCTTTTTACTAGTGTTATTTATGTATGAATTGTTAATGATTTGTGATATGAATACTTGTTTTCGCCTATATATTTCTTATGAAACGTTTTATCCAGTGTTCTGTATGTTGTTCATGTGTTTGTTCTAGGAAAACAATTTGTGCTACCATTACTTTTGTGTTGCTGTATGTTTTTCATGTGGGATTTTAAAAAAATATACTGGAATTTTTTCTTTGCCACTGGCATATCACTATAAATTTCAATTTCTTGATTACTTATTGTTAGATTGTTATAACTTTATTAAAATAAAAATATGTATTTCAGACTGAAATTTATTGTATTAATTATAAGATATCTTTAACTGTCATAAGAAAAAAGTTTTGTCACTGTTTTTAACTTTTAACTGTCATGTCAATTTACATTGTACATGTATTAAATAGAAAAATAACATTAGTACATGTAATATAAATAGTGTCTACTATATATAGTGATGTTCCATGGTCAATGAATGTTCTTTTGAAATATATTGTATTCTGTTATGTTTAAATGTTTGTTATTTGTAAGCCACTTTGAACCTAAATAAATTATTTTGTTTTTATTCTTAAATAAGTTAGATGTTCTTTCCAAATAAAATTCTTTTGGACAGGCCTAAATTTTGAGACAAAATTTTTTGATGTAAATACAATAATTTTTTAGATAATACTCTAAATCTGATTCTCTTCTTCATCTGCAAAACAACAATATATTTAGATTTAGCAACTCAAACCTAGACTGGTACTTGGAGAGTTATTATAATTTTCTTCTGCTAGCAAACAAAAGGCACGGACAAGGATTAGAAAACTGCAAGAATTGCTTGAAAAAATAACAAAAATCCAACAAATGTTTACAGAATAGTTTATAGCTGACATGATATTGCCAGCGATTTTTTCTTTTCGTTATTTCTTTTTCTTTTCTTTTTTTCATTGGTGTTTTAATAGCCTCCGAGGATTTATTTTCATATATTTTTTAGGACTACAAGACTGACTGTTCTGCAGTATTTGCCTAGAAATTCATAACGCTCTCTTACAACCAGATTATCTACACTAAATTTCTCTACAAATCTAATGAACAAAATATAATTCTAATAATGAAATAATACTAAATAATCTTGGTGATATGATATTATGAATAATAATTCAAATATGCCACCTAGTGTACACGTATTGTTCAACACTCGATATTTCAAATCGCATATGTAAAGGTCAGGACACCTGCGCAGAAACCTGCGTTGTGAACTTGTTTTTCAGACTGGCTACCATTTTCCAAATGAGGAAAAGTTTACAAATATTATCGTCTCTTTATAGGCGACGTAATGGATATTAGGAATTACGAGTTAACAGTATGAAGTAAGCGTCAATTTAGATAACAGAAGTCATACAAAATACATTGCATTCATCTATTTTAGTGCTCCAACATGTATGTTTTGTTTATTGTGTGTGACAAATTTATGCATTCACTGATTCAGTTTGACAGTAAGTTACAGTGGTTAATAAGTAAAATAATAACTATGTGTTTATCATTAAGGCAATATTTCAAGAGGTTAGTAATCTTTGATAACCTCTTCAAAGTGCACACAATAAGAAATGAACAATATTATATATACTAGTGGATTTAGTTGCAAAATTTAAAGATTTGATTGTCAGGTATTGTCAAGACTTGTTTAGTGGAAGGGTCAGTGGTTCTGGTTCAATAATCCACAAATATATGCCAGCCCCAGTTATCGGGACTGGCTTTCTCTGATGAGGCAGTACGTGGATGATGCAGGTGCATCTACTGCCTATGGATTGGACCTCATTAGTACCGTGTTTAACGCGCACGGCCAACAAACAGGATTTACCTGCGTCGTAAGTTCGCGCCCCTGCCTCAGCAGACTTTGTGGCGCCAAAGAGTTACGTTGTGCATCTGCCACTGTACTGCCGATTTCCACACAGCGTGTCGCTACTGTCAAGTATATCATACAAGACGGTGGCGACACCAAGCCCGAGGTTCGGAAGCCTCGTTAAAAGGCGTGTCCCGTGTAGAGGACAGTCATCCCTCTGCACGTAAAAGAACTCCCCTAGTTTGAAATCAATAGCTAGTGTGATCCCTCCACACACCTTTGGCTCAGTTGGTTGCTTAACCTGCCAAACAGGACCACATTGGAAATAAGCATTACATATATATGTACGCTTTCATGTGCTGTCCTAGGAACATTAGTTCCTGAAGAATATCAATCAATCAATCAACCAATCAATCAATGGGTTGCCAGATAGCTAACCAAATGTATTTGGCCTCAAGCTCCAGCAGAGCCGAATACGTTAGCTTAGCAGATAGTTGACTCTTCAAAGTTGTAATCGAGTCGGCCTCAACAGTTCCTGGGTTTAGATCGTTCCACTCCGGAATGGGTCTTATAACTCACCCCTTCCACAGTGGAGAACATCTATCACCGACTGAATTTCTTGCTAGCTTCCACAGATATATAGTAACTGATTCACTTGAAAGTGAAAATACTAATTAGTAATTTGTATATACATTAAAGTGAGAAATTTCAACATGTGATCAGTGGCAGATTTAGATCCTGGGCTTTCATAAAACAATTTGGACTGTCCTTATGGACTAGCTGGGTCCGGATTAGTGGGCACATACTGAAAAGTAGATGCAAACGATATGTTGAGATATTTTTTGGCTGTAATTTACATATACTATATGATTTTTAGAGCAGGCAATAGTAAAGGAGTTACTCTAGTTATCGGCAGTAGATCTACTCGTTATCAGTAAAATCCTACGTGTGTTGGATATGTATGTATAACATCATGTATGTATCCCAAGGTAGTGGGTACAGTAGATGTTAAAACAGCATGTAGTCAGAGAAAGCAAACTAGAGATTGATTAATTAGCTATATATGTTTAGTCAATCGAAAATGAAGTTTTATACACAGTCTCCATCCAATTTAGTTTCTAGTCCACTCGTCCAGACTAGTAGAAATTGGGGATGACTAGTGCTGAATTCAATTCACGTGTCCTGCATATGAGTTGCTGCTGAGCCAAAACACGTTTTGCCACTTGTCAGGATGAGTAACTTTTGGGAGGACTAGTACTTTTTTTTAAAGTTACTAGTCCTGCTGAAGAGCAACTGTTGAAATCTTAACAGGATGACTGATATACATATTTGCATATTTGCTCATTAACACAAGTAACTATGATTCAGCAATCTGTTTAGTAATGTTTGCAACCAGAGAGACATTTTACCGTCATCAAAGCTACATCTGTTGAACTGCCAATAGCTAGTGATGTGTCGCACGTCAAAAGTCAACAGGTGGAAACATCACCAAAACAGAATTTTAAAATTACAATACTTATTTGATGAAGTTAGTGCTCTTATTGTTTTGTGATAGAAAATTAGTTAGGTAGCTAGCTTATTCAGGAATCAATGTTTTGATTATATTTTGAATAATAATCAGGTTGATTCTGGTAAATTATTTCACAATTTATTTTTTATTTACATTGACATTAATACGTATATTATTATTTACATGAGAATCGTGAGCACGTAAAAAACTCCCATAAGATGTCTATCCAGTCATGAACTTTAATTTTGATCATGTGCTTTCAATCATTTAAAATTAATACATTGAGAAGATATATTGAATGTCTATGTTAACATTCATGATGAACACATAGTATGTCAAAATTTCTATGATGTTTGATCTGTATATGTTTTTAAACAAATTCACAAAATACGCGTTCCAGAATTTCTGTTCACTCAGTCTATATATTTACATGCGAAACTTGGAAATGACAAGCAATTAAACCAATAACCTGCTTCACTTATGTTTTTCATTTTTCAGGTAAAGATGAGTTGTCACAAAAAAGCAAAAACCCGACATAGTGGGTCAGGTGGAAAGATTGCTGGTTTATATGACTTGGAAGAAACAATCGGTAAAGGACATTTTGCAGTGGTGAAGTTAGCTCGTCATGTGTTTACTGGAGAGAAGGTTGCAGTGAAAGTGATCGACAAAACCAAATTAGATGAAGTGTCTAGAGACCATTTATTCCAAGAAGTTCGTTGCATGAAGTTGGTGCAGCATCCAAATGTGGTTCGGTTATATGAAGTGATAGATACGCAAACAAAATTGTACCTTATATTAGAATTAGGGGATGGAGGAGATATGTATGATTACATAATGAAACATGACAGGGGTTTGGATGAAAACACAGCACGGATATATTTCAAGCAAATAGTTCAAGCTATACAATACTGTCATAGACTTCATGTAGTTCACAGGGATTTGAAACCAGAAAACGTAGTTTTCTTTGAAAATTTGGGAATAGTGAAATTAACTGACTTTGGATTCAGTAATAAGTTTGTTCCTGGCAGCAAATTAGAGACATCTTGTGGGACGCTGGCGTACTCCGCTCCGGAAATTTTGTTGGGAGATTCTTACGATGCGCCATCAGTAGGTAAGAGCGAACATTTATTTTATGTATGACTAAGTTCTTGGATCTGGCTATAGACAGTTTTTCTCCTTTTACCTCTGACTTTTACCGTCTGTTAAAGAGAAAATTGAGAAGAAAAATTAGAATCAAGAAAAATAAGAGAAAATTCTTTTTAGGCAGTAAAAGTCCAAATGTAAATTTATGTAAATTCAATATGCATACACGTGAAAATTACTTAGTTCTGAATTTCTAACTAGGATTCAAGCAGCATTCAAGGCACATATTTTTTAAGTAAATGCAATTAAAGAACAAAACATATTTTCAGCCTACAATAGGAATTTGTTTATTTTATGACGTTTAGTACTGTTGAAACATGCTAAAATGAGGTAAAGTAATTTTTTTGTCCAAATTTTGCAAAAAAGTTTCAAAGTTCGGCAAATACATTGAGAAGATATAAATGTCCTCTTGACGCCAGGGGGATACAACCTCTTCAGGAGTTCTGGGGGTTTCCCCCCATTTTCACAAAATGTGATGCATTTTTCTGCAATCAGTGTTATTCACAGTGGGGGGCTTGGAAACTTCAAACAATTGAAATAGATCCTTTGCTTCACTTATGTCATTTTCATTTTTCAGTAAACATTTTCACATTTACAGTACACATTCAGGTGGGTCTAGTTTCTTATTTTTGGTTTTATGAATTGTTGAAACATAAAATAAGTTAAATTTTGACAGTTTGAACTCGTCCATTCATTTGACAGCTTGCAGTAGTTGATTTTAAAAACCAAATTAGATAGCAGTAAAAATTTTTAGTGCAGAAGTTTTGCATCTAGGATGCAGCATCCAAAACACACCATAAACCATCCTAATTTCATAATTTTATATTTAAATTACAATATTACGGACCAAACGTCTTCAACTTTTTATTTCTTCATTTCCATGAAAGTTTGACACTCAATGACAGGCACCACTGACAACAAGACAAAACATCATCGCTTTGATAGAAATACTAGATTTCCAACGTTCACACTTATTGGGTAGTTTGCCAACGCGGTTTTTATTTGTGATTCGTATCCAAGATACAATAAGATGGGGCATGGGTGACGAATAATATGATAATTCTTCTTCAAAATGTTCATTACCAATCGTAGCGGTATCATTGAAAATTAATACATTTGCGCCTTGTTTAACATTCATGATATAACACAGGAGGCCTTGATAAAAAAATAATTTAGATTTCTTATCAGACGCTTTAAACCGCAGAGATTTCTATTCATTTTATATTAAGGCTCAAAATATATATCAATACCTTGATGAGTCTAGCTTCACATTTGCAGAGTCTATTTTAGGGTTGCCAAAAAAAGCAAAAAAGCGTAATTCTCGCATAAATAACATACTGGTTTATATGCATTTTCAAACACCTGTGGGGTACAGATTCGCATTTATTAACCTAGTTCGAAATTTTAATGAGCAGGTTGAATCAGTGCGTAATAATCCAACAAAAATGATCCTAGATGAAACTAGATAATGCATTTTTCTCCATTTTTGGGTGCAAAAATGTGGTTCGGTTAACAATGCAGACATATCATAAACGCACAATTGTGCTTTAACAGCAGCTGTGAGCTGCTGGCTGGCTGCCAGTTATTGATAGTACAGGTGCTGCATTGAAGGGTGCTGCTTTTTTTGTCTGCCTGAGAATCAATATTTTTCATAAGAAAAAGATTATAAAATGCCGGAAATATTTGCTTTTTCTGGGGATATCATAATAAAAATCAAACTTGTATACTAGCAATCTGATACTAAGTCTTGTAAATATCAAAACAATAAAAATGTAGTATTGTAAATATCTAGACATTCTAAAATCTTATAGAATGTTAAACAACAATATTATTGATACATTTGATATAAACATTCATATTTTTGTCAATTTACATTTAGGTTTTATAATTAAATTATATTTACATGTAAATAGGCAGTTTTTTCACCCTTTTGCAATGAAATAATCCCCAAAATGGCCCAAATATTTCTAAAAAACAACTACTAACAATTTTAGGAAATGCCCAAATGTAAATTTATGGTAACCGTTTGTTTATTTGACACTGCCACCCACTTTTTTCAAAATGAGAACAAAGTTCACTTTTTGTTTTTTTCTAAAAATAGACTCTGCATTTTGTTTAAGGTCTCGATGAATTTTTCACGTAAATTAAAAACCATATACGAAAAGCTATGGTTTTCAAACAAAGTTTGAGTATTTTATGACATTCAAAATTACAGTAGAAATGGTAATTTTTTGGGTTTTGCTCACACTAATATTTTTGGCTTATTTCATTAAAAGAGCAAAATTCAAGGTATCTTTTGTTTTATGGCGAACAAACTCAAACTGTTTTTACTGTGGATGCACATACTTTTTTCTTGAAAACTGCATCATTAATATTATATATAAAACTATCTCATCCATTGTTGGGCATGGGTCTGATTATAGATCCTAATGACCAAATGGCTGGGAGAGGATGGTTGAAATGTAGACTGGGCTGTCAGGCCAAACCTTTTGAATAATCAGGAAACTTAATGTGTGTTGGGAGTTGTGTAATTTCCCTACAACATACTTATTAAAAAGAATGAACACTTCTCTCATTTTGGGTTTCTTCATTCATGATATATACTAGAATTTTAAGCTACCAACAGAAACCAATTATGGCTCACATTTTGGCGAGACTTTCGCTCTTGTCGCAAGAGCTTCTTCAGGCCGAATGACAGGTCCTTAGTTGGTCATGTGACCGCCATGGTGGTTGAAAGACAATGGATACAAACCATGGGTGTTTAAATTACCAAGGCCAAAAGTCCAAGAGTTGTCTAATGGCGCAAACAGTGGTGTGAGTACAAAACCCCAGTCTGCATCCCCTATGTGAGAGGGCTGTCAGAAAAACTGACCCCGTGTGTTCCGTGAACATGGTGTAAGCACCTACCACAAACCTTTTAACACCATTAAATCCATGTTGCCCCTCCGAAGGACAAGTCTCGGATGACTCCAAATGTGGGATTATATATGAAGTGCGATGTCCACAGTGCCGGTACACTTATGTTGGTGAGACCGGAAGAACGTTGAGTACTCGTATAAAGGAGCACCTGAACCCCAAGAGAGTGCCCACCGCTGTAGGTGACCAGGTAGAGACACGGGCCATACCATCAGCCCCAGAGATTTCAAAATTGTGGCGTGAGGACTTAGAAATCCGTAGAAAGATCAGGGAAGCCGTGGAAATCCGCACGGCACCCTGAGATGAACCGAGACACCGGCTATGACCTGCCCCCCAGTTTTCCTGCCACTGCTGTCATGTGACTGCCGCCACCATGGCGGTCACATGACCAACTAAGGACCTGTCATTCGGCCTGAAGAAGCTCTTGCGACAAGGCGAAAATCTCGCCAAAATGTGAGCCATAATTGGTTTCTGTTGGTAGCTTAAAATTCTAGTATATAACATACTTATTGTTTGACTGAGTGGTCAGCAATGGTCAGTGACCGTGTCTTTCAGTTTGTTGGTCGACTTTTCATGGGTTGCATGAGAACAATCAAAGTAGCCTTATGGTTGAGCTATGTTGATACAATACACCATTGGAGATATGTGATAGTTAGGTAACTAATGCTACAAGACAAAACCCATTTTGTGTGACTGTTAAAGTTCAAAAATATTCTTGTTTAGGCTTAATACTTCTAAAATAATGCAATGATATGTTTGAAATTACGATGGACTTTATTTTGACACCAAAGGTAGTATTATTTTCTACTTACAAAAGCCGAATGATACCAAAAACACCCATGTCACCGTAGTCATAGAAAAGTACTGTAACTCTTTCAATTTTCACAGCTTTTTGATTTCAGCAATCCTCCCAAACACAAGAATTTAGCAAAATTAAATCGCAAGTGAATTTTTTAGGGATACAGTACCATTGCCCTACTTCTCACCAGTTTTCTTATGAATGTAAATATATGCTCATTCATAATGTAGTGATAATTGCTATCAAACACAATTGTTAGCCAATCAAAATCATATTCAAGTATGATTGGCAAAATAGAAAATTGTATGCAAATAATTAAATGAAAAAGGAATATGAGGTACACAAATATTTAGGAGAATTTTATGACATAATTATCAAGGGTCTGCTTAGGAGAGTGTCTGCTTGAGAGTATTGACATCATTGTGAAGAGATGTATTGATCCAGTTATCACAAATTGACGTCACAATGTATGTATCTAGGTAATGTGTCCCCTATTATGGACATGATGGAGGTAGGATGAAAGCTTTATTCTGTCGTGTCTGCAGCAAAATACATGTATTATATTAGGTACTGTACTAGTTTTAACCAGAAACATATTAATGGTGTTCTTTCACATTTAGATATATGAGATGATTGGGGTCATTATTTAAGATGCATCAAAAAAAATTTTTCATCAGTATAATTTTAAGTATCCACCTAAAACTCGGTATTACAAGCTTTGATTTTACATGAATTTTTGTGTAACACGGTGTGACCATGAACCCCATTTTTTTAATACTTACATGTTAAAATGTTATCAAAAGTACACTTTCTGTATATTGTTTACCTTTTATGGCAGCCATGTTTGCACATGCTGCACACATGTGTTATTATTTTATGCGTTTAGGGCTGATAGTACGCAATCGTGGCCGAAGGCAAAGCAGCCAGTCAGTGAGACTGCTAACAGCGATTCGCGGGTTACATGTTACTCTGACATATGGGAGTACTAGGGAACACTCGGCCTGTCACAATAGATAGGCCCTTGTAGAAAGATGTTTTATTAGCTTCTGTGTACTCGTTTATGTATTATGGTATGGGGTGGGGGGAGGAAGGGGGGAGGTGTTAATAATCTGTGATAACACAACCAAACCAAATCGTGCTTACTTGCTTCAGAAAAATATTTTAGTTTGTTGTTATTTTTCATCATTCAATGAGTAATATAGCAGCAATAAGGTGGGTTTTGGTATAATTGTGCACATGTTTTTTTTTTTTAGTGTTCTAAATAATCGATTCCCAAATTCTGAACCCAAATGTCCGATATGGATGATAGGCAGCTTTGAGCTTGGATTTCTTAAAGAAAATTATTACATGTACATAAGTAAAAGCAGCTTTGGAAACTATCTTTTGACTCTAAAGTATTACTGTGATAATAAACCATAGACTTCAATTAGTTTGTGTGATCACAGCAAAGAATATGATAAAACAAATTGCTTTTTACTTGACCTGTAGAACTTGATGTTGGTACTACATGTAGTGTGAAAAACACTCAACATGCACCTTACACAAGAGGATTGTTTGCAATTAGAAATGAATGAGCATTTGCTCGAGCTATTTTTGTGGAAAAAGAATATATAAATATGCATGCTCAGAAGACTGCTGGTCGTGAGGAGCATGGAGGCATTGCATCGCTGTGTTCAGCAAAAGTCTGTACATAAAGCAAAGCAAGTGTTTTACAGCATTGAGTAAAATAATGCTTGACTTTATTTTAAAAAACTTTTTTTGGCTAACAGATATTCAATGTTTTTGACAAGGTTTAATTAGGCAGCTGTAATTAGATCTAACTATTTTGATTGCATATCAACCATATTAATTGTGATAACATATCACCTCATTCCCAGGGTATGGAAGAATTACTCTTGTTGTTTGCTCGTCTGTTTCATCAATAAAATGCTTATATTTGTTAGTGTTTCTTGCGAATGCTACTCTCATTGATTTTAATACCTGGATATAATGTGACTCTAGTGTTTGGATCATACACTTTTATTTCTTTTCAGCTGATCATTTATTGACTTACCGTATTCATTCTAGTAAGTGCACGCACTAGTGCGCTTACAAAAAAGAAATTTCAAGCAAAAGTAAAAAAAAAGACAAAAAATGTCTAAATAAGTACACTCGCAAGAATTTTTGCGGTTCATGCAGTTTTTGTTTTACTATTCACTTCGAATCGAACGATAAATGGCAATATACATGAACTGTAAACATTGTTTCACAACACACCTGGCATGGTTACATGGTTATCCGAATGATACTGGTATGTTAGGCTTACAATATGGCATCAGGTAAATGAAATATTTGCAAAAAAAAGCAAGGTATGTTTAATATTTAATCTGTGCAGAGGGGTACGCTTAATGGGGAAGGTGGGAAGGTGCACCTTAAAAGAACAAATACGGTATCTTTAATGTGTAAAACTTTGCATATAAATAATTCAACATTTGCCAATACTAAATTTACCAAATAATACAGCATAATACAGGATTGCATGAACTTATTCTACTAAATTTATCAAGTTGATAATATTTTAGTCATTGTTCATTATGCACGCATTTGGCTTCTCCAGGTTGTAGAAATTTTTACTGTCTTTTTCGCACTGAAATTGTTTATTCTAACTATGGACAAAAAAGCTGTGAACTTTTGAATGGAAGTAATGTGCATCGTACAGGCGTTGAAGTGAGACTAAATGTATTGTGAAGTTGTGCTTGTCTTCATATCTCTGTGGGCCTTAGTAACTTGGACTGGGTTGAAGTAGAGTCTTGTGTAGATTTTTGGGTATACACTCTTCGAATTTTTTTATAAAATTCTTCAATACGCAAGGAAAAAAAATCCATGCTTTAACAATAGTCAAGTAACATGTGTCAGGTACAAATGTATAATGTTTATATACAATTTCTGTCAAATTTATGCTCAACATTGAGCTATTTAGCTCTTTTGTCATCATTTAGGTAGTGTTACATCAGTTTGAGATGTTATTTTGCAGTTCCTATTTATTCTGTAAAATGTATTAACAGTCATGAATAAGACCTACTTGAGTGTAAGCCAGGCTTAGATCGTTGGCTATGGCGATGAATAGAACAAAAATAATACTTGTGAAAAACAAAGCCATCCCTAGTATGGATTCCTTACCTAATATTTACATGTTCAAATCAGCAAACTCCATGTAAATGGAAGTTATATTTTGAGTGACTGAGAATGCTCGTGCATAGGACATACATCATGTAACTAAATTTTTACTCGGTACTAGTACTTATCCATGGCCCAAGATAAGGAACAATTGGCCATATTCATTGAGGGATGCTACAGAAAGGAGCCTTTTACAATCTTCCAAACACCCATGGGCTCTTATTAAAAATTAGATGAAAAAATGTTAATTTGGGGGGTCAGCTTTCAGATAAATATGTGAGAAAGGCATTGCAGTGTCACAAGGATGCTGCTGCCAATGAGCTGGTGTAAAGCCAAGAACTGAATGTCACTCATCAGATTATGAGATACCACAAAGTCTATAAAACAAACCAGCGTTTTAAGTGATTTTAAACATGACAAACGCTGCATTTCATTGGCTGCTGCTGTCTTGTGTTGCAGACGTGTGGTCGCTGGGCGTCATCCTATACATGCTGGTGGTGGGCAAGCCGCCGTTCCAGGAGGCCAACGACAGCGAGACGCTCACCATGATCCTTGACTGCAAGTACGACATGCCGCGCGCGCTCACGCCCGAGCTCCACGAGTAAGTATGACATGCTGACGTGCTGACATCCGAACTCATGAGTTTGACACACGCTCACATCTGTACTCTACGAATGAGTGGGAACTTATTATACCAATGTCCTTGTGCTTCTCGCTTTTTAATCGCGCTGTGTTAAAGTTTTCTCTTATCATAAGTCTTTTCCAAAAACCTAAAACTTGTACTCTCATTAGTTACCTACTGGTATGTTCAGGTTCTTGTCATAACTTTGACAATGTGCTTTTCAAATATCCTCTGATGATTGTGAAAGTTTCATGAAGATGAGACAAATATTTTCTGTAGTTTTCCATATGTAGTAAAATCCAAACTTGCGTACTATAATTAAAATATGCTGCCATGAAAGAGATTTGTTCCTATAGAGGAGTATTGGAAACTTAACTATCTGTACATTCTTAATGAAACTTGAACTCACCTCAGAAGAGGTTTTGAGAATGCACTGACAAAAATGCATTCAATTACATTAAATACTGTTTCCAATTACGACAATATGCGGCCCACACCAACACAGTAGCGTGTTTTGCAGCCTAATCCAGCGGATGCTGGTGCGGGCGCCGGATCAGCGGATCAGTCTGGATGACATCTGTGGGCACGCGTGGCTCACGCAGGGCGGCCCCCCCAACACCCCTCTCCTGCCCCTCATCTCCCGTGAGCTCCTATCCAAAGAGAACCACTCGTACATCCAGCAGCGCATGGTGGATGGCAAGATCGCGTCCGAGGATGAAATCGTACAGTGAGTAAAGAGCCTGTTATACTACTCAGTCAGGATTTAGCACTTCTCAGAAGTTCATATTGCCTTGTAGGAATTCTTCAATTGTTAACAGGATGTGTGGAATTTTTATGAAAATATGTTACTAGTCCTGCTGAGTAATAGCTGTTTACCAACTAGTTCTCATGCTGCTGTCAACCAGAGTTGGCTGATGGTACGTAGTCTGGCTCCATGAGTACATGTACGGGGGAAGCCAGCTAAGTACAGCAAAAGAATATAGGAATTGGGCCACTGACACAAATAAACTAGTGGCCTGAACCAAGTATTAAACCTTTAGCTATGTATATCTTGCTAAAAATAAGCTTGAAAGTAAGCCAGATGTAACAAAGAAGATTGCAAATGAATTCACAAGCATCGGGTAACATACATGTACAATGTATCATAGTTTTATTTGGCAAACATTGTTGCTAGCATGTTGTTTTGTATCGTATCAATTTATCAAATTGCATATCTTCAAAGTAAAACCGACTTTGTCGACTGTGCGCTGCAGGTCATTGGAGCGAGACGCGTACGACCACATCACAGCCACATACTACCTTCTGGCCGAGCGTCTGCTGCGCAAACAGCAGGAGTCGGCCGCCCCCGTCGCTGCCATCACCGCGGCCCTTGCGTCCCACGGAGACAAGCCGTCCACGTCGGCGTCCGACAGCCACAAGCCCCAGCTGGCGCCGCTCGCTCTCTCACCACGGTACGTCCCGGCTCTTTCTGTTGCCGTGCAGCTAAACACTCTGGTATGACAGATTGTCGCCTGCATTTAAAACATTGTCATGATTGCAGTCTCAGATAGAATCAGGAATAGGATTATAGCCTGTGTTGAGGGTGTTTATTGATACCAGGGTGGGTGGGGGTTATTGCAGTTTCACCAGCAATCTGTTCCAAAGTTCTTTTAAACATGTCGGGTGTAAACATATCAGCAGCAAAACGAGGGTCAAGTCAATTAGTTCTTTTAAGATGGATGAATGCACACAAGGGTGAAGCATATTAATCTAAAATTGATATAAATGTAAATTACTGATTGCTTGTCATTTATAGTTCTGGTCATAGTGCTGAGCATAAAGTGAAAATCGAGAATACCATGTATGATCTATAAAGGACACTATGCAGGGATCACATGGAATTGTGCCTCCAGCTACGGCAGTTGATGGACTTTTTTGTATTTAAAATTATGAAATATTGATATGATATTAGAACACTAAGATACTTTATTGAAGTTGAAGAAGTAATGTATCCAAACCATATTTATCCTGATTTTTGTCTGTTGGTGCATGTAGAATTATCCCACAAGAACATGGTCGTTATTATTTTTAATAGATTTTGATTTATTATTATTTCAAAAACTGCAATCTAAGCTCAAGAATGTAGGTTTTTCGTAAGAAGGCAGTAAAGTTGCATGTCATTGTGAGAGAGTTTCAACACAAGGTTTTTCATATTGAAATGCACATGATCTAATATATTTTCAAACATTTGTCTTTGTTAAATCTCACTCTGTGACGTAAATTATTTCTTAGATTAATGATTTTTGTTTGTTAATACAACAAAACTGTATGTTTGGTTTGTCTAAATAAACCATGAAGCTGGGTCAACTTCAAAGGGCTGTTACCATGATAAAAAACTTTAGTTTAAGTATGTTTCGGCTCTGTCCTTGCATCTCAACTTTTCTTGGTTTATGCATCTCTTGCTGGATCAGGAAAGTAATAAAACGTTTGATACAAGGACATGGAAAGACCAAAACAGACATAAAATATAATCATAGGGAATTGGTGCAAGAAACCCAAATGATCAAAAAGCTTGGAGGGGACCGGTGAGGTACAATGTATGCTGGGCAGCCAGACCACACACTCAATATGAAAAAAATAGGGCCTGTGTCATTAAATCTGGATTTGATAGAGATAGATGTCCATCGTACTGAAGATGACATTCTATCAAAGTTTCTGTTCATACCCTATGTTGGGGGCAACAATGTTCAGGTGCATAGTGTCCTTTTATTCTTTCACATTTGCGTTTTCTGTTCAAGTTGAAATGTTTAAGTTGAAGTTAAAATTACGTATGTAAGTCTCAATATTTGGAAAAGTTCCTTGTATTCTTCACATAACCATAATTTTGATAACTTTTATTCAAAAGTGTATTACATGTATTTTTTTATACATTCATTGAAAATTGAATGAGGCAAAACCAGAATTAGTAGATATTTGTATGTGAAGTTTATGAGATTGAATACCTGGCCGCTGGCGGCTTGTACGAGCAGTGATCGTGTTGGCAGCATATCAACATAATACAGCAATGGCGCTTTTATCAAAAAGGCTGCTTTGACTCGAGATGATGTGCTTCGTGCTTAACTTTCTTTTCTTACACACCGCTTAATATAGAAATAATATAAGTTATGATTGATGTGGAATGATCTTATTAAGCTTATATCATTCTCTATTTACAAGTCTTGTTGATTTGTACCTCATTGTACAAAGAATGTCCCAACAACATACCAGTATTTATGAGTATTCAATATTGTTACTGCATGTATTTTATCAAGACCTTGCCCGATGTTCACTTTACTGTTGTTGTGATCAGCGTGCAGTCTGCGGACGCTGCGTCGTCGTCGTCGCGGCACCGCTCGGTGACGTCGCCCACCACGCCCTCCCCCACCCACGACCGGCCCGGCAGCGGGAGCGGCCTGCTGAGGAAACCGTCGCTGCTCCAGGTTAGTGGCTGTGTGAAGTAGCTTCCTTTGTAACAGCTTCCTTCAACTTGCTTTCTAGGCTGACAGTCACATTTATTTCACCTGACCAACCGATCGAGTGACATCAACAAATAGCTTAAAGGGTGGCGTAACCAATCACACAGGGTGCGTTTCATAACATCTCCTTAAAAAACATAATGTAAGGCTAAACCACTGGTGACTAGTGACAGCAGAACGATGTAATCAAGGAAAAATGTAGAAGTACAAAGAGAGGAAAAAGAATCCTCTACTATGTATAATAAAGCATAAGTGAAAGATTTCTATTATGATTACTGCACTAGAAATTAACTAAACACTGGCTCAAAGTTGTTTTTTCAACTGTCCGATTCATACACTGGCAAAAGAGTGAAATCAACTGCCTATCAGCCAGTTTGTAAAAGCTAATATCAAGCTCATTTGCTGCGTGTATTTCAGGAGAACGTGCTGGAGGAAGAGGAGGAAGAAGAGGACATGGACACGTCTGAGGCGCCGGCGCCGCGGACGGCAGCCACACGGCACGGACGGCCACAGCTGCGCTCATGTCGCTCCGTCGACGACTCGGGCATCGGCACGGCCAGCAGCCATGCCGGTCAGTGGGCAACACCCAGTATAGTGGGCAAAGTGGGTTGTCAATGGTTCATGAAACCTGTAAAATCATTAAGTAATGTAAATCACAGGGCACAGGGCACATCAATGCCTACTGTTTGTCCCACATCGTGTCAAGTGTATGTATACTGGGTATGACGAATAAATTGAGTAAGTCGTCGTTTTATTCTTTTTAAAGGTTTCACTTCTTGTGTTCTTTATACAATTGACAAATTCTACATGTAATACTGTATACTACTTATATATCCATAACGGACAGTACCACACTCCGCTTCCGCTAACGATTCGCCAGTCGCCATAGGCGAATGTTGATGCATTTTGGCTAAAAAATATTTCCTACCTTTCGCCAAATTGGCTAAGATCAATCATCTGTAAGATTAACCATCAAATTACACAATATTTTCTAAAATAAAACAGACAGCATCACACGGAAATGACTTCATGGGCGCGGCCATTTTGTCAGGAGTCAAGTCTTCTATTTAGTCGGGTGAAACACTGTGTGTGTTGCGTTGGGGGTTAAGTCTTCTATGTAGAGTGACTAGAGTCTAGTTCACGTGTTATTTAAGTTCACAGTTTTAAGGAATGTCATGCCTTTACATTTAAGAAAGTCAGTAAACAAATGTACTTGTGAGTAAACTGTAAATTTGTCTTTTGTTATAAGCTGCTACTTTGTGAGGCAGGGCATGTTACGTGGGTATTTTGAAATAATGTGTTGAATTGAATAAACAGTCATTTCGTATTATCTAAAGATTATTGGATTTTTAAATTATTAATAAACAATTGAAAATTGACAAATACATGCAATTTAGATGGTCATTTCTGATGAATTTTTATAAAACTAAATACTTAAAAGTAACTTTTGAAAATTATGTGCCACATGAAATTATCAATTACTTTCTCCCGATTGGGTGGTTATTAGCATAAAAAGTTTCTTTGTAAATGTTGACCTTGATCAGCATATTTTTTTGCCTGCTTAATATACTTGGTTAGAAAACAAAAATGTGTCTGAAAGAGCAAACGTCATATCAACATTTATACATTCATGCTTAAAGAATATTAACTGGTATCAAAATTCCTGAAATTTAGATTTGGCTAAAAGGTTTTGCATTTGGCTAAAACTTTTGAGAGCCCTTTAGCCAAATTGGCTACATTGAAATTCGCGCTAGCGGAAGCGGAGCCACATACTAAATATCCAAATCATGAAGATAACTTTTATAGTTACCAAATATTCATGACAGAGGGTTTGAAAATACATTTCCTTTTAAAAAAAGAAGAAAAAAATTGTCTCAAGCGAAGGAAGCGAGTTTGTTGACATTGGCGCTGTGCTGTTTTCAGGCGTGCTGCGTGAGGAGTCCGACTCTGACGGCCACTCGCGCTCCAGCTCTGCGGACCGCAGCAACACGTCGTCTCCGAGCCACGCACCGGCACCGCCCCCGCCCGGCACTCGCCGCGTCGCCGCGCCAACCACACGCCCACTCAAAACCGTGCGCAGCTCGCCAAACATGCTCAACGAGATCTTCGAGGAAGGTGAGGATGCACGCAGCGAGGTTCTCGTAACAGCCAATAGCCTGCAGGCTTATAGCTTGAAAATTTTTGTGTCAATCGATTGGTTGGTCTTTTAGACCGGTATAAAGTTTAGAGATACATGTACTATTTTAATGTTCCTTCAAAATCAAGTCTGTTTCAATTTCATTTGCTGAAGGAATTTATAAATTTAGTGAGTTTAAAGTGCACATTGTGACTAAAGTTTCAACAAATTTGCTAATAACAATCAAACAGAATTTATAAGTAAAATTTTGAGTTCAGTGCAATCTTGAAAAAAGAGAGAAATGAATAAGCATAGGACTATATTTGTTTGAAAAGTAACGGATACTGGTAGTGGTAACGTTTCGACATCTGATGTGGTCCCTGTAACTGTCATCAAAAAAAGGCCACGAACTATTGCTACCACAACCTGCAGAAAAAAGTCAAAGCCTAAATCAGGTTAGCTGCTAGCTCAGTATGGTGATGTGTTCAGTTCATGTTGAGTTCATTGTTGGTTTTAGCAACATCTTGTTCCCCTAGGTGTAAAATCTGATGGCCCAGGCAGGAGATGATTTTAATAATAACCAAATTATGAAACCATAACCATGCAACGTGTTCACATTTCTGTCATACATGTATATTGGATGGTTGAGTTATATTAACATAGTGGTAAGACTACGCTTGCTATAAGTGAAGAAAGAGATGACCTGTTGTGATAAGAATACATGTGCCAGTTTGCACCTTCACTGGAGGTGACATGAGAAAGATAACTTCCTGTCCTTGCAAATGAGTAGCAGCGGTGTAAGTTTGTTGCTGTTTCCGGCAGGTGAGAGTGAGGAGGACGACGACTTCCTGTCGTCCCCGCCGGCACCGCGCGGTTCTGTGCTGCAGCGCGGCAAGAACACCCCCGACCTGCACCGCCGCGGCTACCGCAGCGGACATGGCAGCATCGGCTCCGCAGGCACCGCCAGGTAACCACAGCCTTGACACGGAGTTGCCAGTTATATTGAGCCAGGAAGAGTAGGAAAATGCCACTCGTAAGTTTGTGGACAATCCACTCGTTCCTGCTCAAAATTTGATAAATTTTAGTTTAGTCCTTTTCCCTACAGATTTCATAAGCAAAATACCTGAATGCAGTACCATCAAGTTACAAATTTCAATAGTTGTAGTCAATGTAGTGCCATTTTTATCAATATATTTATGTTTGATTACAAGCATAGAATTACCTACATTGCAGCAATAATAGATGGGTGTGATTATGTTTGAAAGCATCACCTTGCTGCTGTAGGAAGCGCATCACGGGTTCGGGCGTGCGTGCGGGTCCGCGCAGCGCCAGTTCGTCAGACGCCAGTGACAACGACGAGCCAGCAGAGCACCGCATCGCCGGGAAGGAATTCTGCTCTCCTCCTACGCGGGTACACAACTTTTAGTGCAGCAAAAAACGAGTTTATCTGTAAATTTCTGAGAACCAAAAGTATCTGCATTCAAGTAGAATGACATGTCCAAATCCAATTAACCTTTTCCAATAATGAGCGCTACTTTTTGTTTATTTTAAAAAGGCTTTTGACTCATTAGAATAGAATTTTATTCGTTAATTCAAAAAAAAAAAATGATGGGACTTTGAGAAGTGGATAAAAATTATCTATAACAACTTTCTGCTTACCTCATAATGAGTGGTTTCATATCATGTAAAATACAAATTGAAACTGCTACTCATCAAGGCTGCCATCTTTCTGCTTTATTTTTGCAATATAAAATTAAGTATAGAAGAAAATCCATTAATTTAAAGAATTGTCATGTAAAAGACAGATTTATGCAAGACGATCAAAATCTCATAATACACAGATGAAGCTTGTCTCTTTCTCGCAGGTGAATCAAAAATTGTTATTAAATGACAAGAAATGACAAGTGTTGGCGTTTTCTGGGTTGTCTTCTAATTTGGACACATTAATTTATGACTTTGAATACTGTGAAATAATTTTCATATTCATTATAGAATTAATTTACCGAAAGAACATGTTTGGTTTTTATGGTACAATAACTCATCATCATTACCAGATAATTTAACATGATTGTCAGCATATGAAAATATACTGTTGTGTGTTGTTCAGATCTACCGGCGAGATTCGAGTGACCATTCGAGTGACACGGACACGCCGGGGCTGGCCGGTGGTTCCCGCGGAGCCGGCTTCTCCAACACCGCGGCAACGACGTCCTCGTCGCGTGGCAACAACCGCCGACGCAGCAACGACGAAAACAAGCCACACAAGTCCAAACACGGCGGTGGCGGCGGCGGCAAACAGAACGGCAGCGTGCTACAGACACAGAACCCCGAGTGGTCGCAGCCCGCCGGGGACAGCGGCGGCGGCAGCAGCTGTGAGAACATGCAGCTGAAGATCAGCAACATGAGTCTGGGCGGCGGCAACTCGGCCACCAGCAATTTGTGCACATTCTCGAGCTGCTCGTCGCTGTCTTCATCCTCGCGCAGCGCTGCCAAGTACCGCGTGGCCGCCGCCGCGCCGTCCGCGACGCCACGCACGGCTCGCCGCGAGGCACAGCACCGCCACAACCAGAGCATGGAGAGCGCGCTCAATGAGGAGAACCGGGCGCGGAGCAGCCCCGGCAGCGCCGGCCAGCAGGTGATACACGTACGCTCCAAGGACTTCAGCGCCCTGATGGAGCGGTTCGCCGCCCCCCACAGCAACCAGGCGACGGACTCCTCCAGCAACCCGCCCCAAGCCCCCGCTGCAGGCAATAATGTCAAAAACAACGTCAAGTTCCGCAAGCGTCCGAAGCACGGCACTGGCGCCTGTACCCACAACAATCGGATAAAAGTGGACATCAATCGGAATGGGCTTATCCCAGTCGGGGGGACGCGTGGTGCAGACCGACTGTCAGGCAATGAGGAGGATGCGATGGTGACGACACCAGCACAAATCCACCCAAACAACACCTCCAAGTGCTGCAGCGTCGTGTGACGTCGGCTCATCACCGCTGCAGCGGCGGCCGCCGGAGGAGGTTGCTTTAGCGGCAGCACTGGTGACGGCGACACAGTGCAGGCGGCAGTCGAGTAGTCGGACCGACAGATGGCACGTTGGGATTCATCTGTCCGCTTGAAGCAGCGACCAGACGCCAAATTTCATGAAGTTTTTTTTATATACATATGAATCTTCATTAATTGGGTTTTATAACAATGTTTTATGAGTACCAAATTACTAGGCAATTTTCTCTTATAGAACAGCTTTCCTGTTGCTAGTACGTAAGTATCTTGATTTTTGCCCTGGAGATGAAATTCGTTTCATGTGTAAGTTCAATCTAGTATTTAAAGGGGAAGTGTTAGTATCATACTGTTCCCTTTAAGAAGAAACTGTTGTGATATTTTGCAATTCTTTTGAGTGATTCAGAACTAGCTGTAGACGCAAGGAGCACGCACTGAACAAATCACAAATGTAGCACGTTTCCTTTAATACAAGTTTCAATTTTGATAGCCATTATCATAGTTACAATGACTATATTCATAGTAATAGTAAATAGACTGTACCAAAGATAATAGAAATTCTAGCTGTTATTGGTTTTGAATTATTAGTCAGCATCAACTTGTTTATTTTGTATTTTTACAAGCGTCATAGTTGAAACCAAATGCCTAGACACGGATTCTTTTCCATAATCATCATACTCGACAATATGTAACATTTTAAGTCATTATGTTGTGGTGCTTAAACGCTAATCTAATAATATATGTTGTTTGATGTGTAGTTGTGTATGTGTATGATACCACAGCAGTTTTGAAAGATATTTGTAGTGTTTTTTTGTGTTTTTTTTTTCTGTCTCAAAAGAAAATTTGTTTTCTTCTATGAAGGTTCATTTTTAGCCATTGATGATATTCTTCATGTTGCATTTTTTTTCGTATAGTTTGTCAGTTTTAAACTGTTCACCGATACATTTGCAGTGTTATAGTTGTCTTTATTGTATTAGCTACACAATGATTTTCTATTTTGTTGTGATTTGACCAAGAATTTCTTTCCATTTTGCGGAGTTTGATTTTAGTGTGTGACATATAAAAATTGGATTTCTTGGTATTTGTGCAGTATTTGTACAAAGTTAGAAATGTATGTTAATGGAACTATGAATGTGATAGTTTTGATAAAGTATGTCTATATAGTAGCTATAGATTTTACGATGTCAGACCAGAATTTTAGTGTGGATGGCATTTATGTACACAGGCAAATACTGTGAATAGTGGTTAGATTTTGTTAATGAAGGAAATTGTACAAACATTTTAATAGTATTTGGCTGAGCTGGACTCAAGCTATGGAGTTTTATGTCCTAACAGTATTCACATTTATATGAAATATATAAACTCTAAAACACTTCAGATTCTTCTAAATCTACGAGCTTATTTAAGTAAATGTAGTTTACTCAGGCTTCTGAAATACCTGTTGGTCTCAGAGGAATATTCAATGTGCTTAAATCCTGCGTCTGTAAATGTAACTTTTATTTATTTCAATCAAGTAACAGTTTTGAATTGCATTTTAAATGACAAAGATAACAGAAAAATTAAGTGCAAGAATTATCAAATAATGCAGGGTAAAATATAGACATTTGTACTTACGATACAGAATTGTATTTTGTAATCTCTTTATCAATTGTAATTCTATGAAGTGCACCTTGCGTACAATGGGAATGCAGTTATTTTACGCGAGGGAACCTAATTGTATGAATTGGAATCTGTACTATTTATCTAAAGATAAATAATACCCAATATCCGAGTACTGTATGTTGATGAATTTTCCATGTATTAATTGTAGTTTTATAGCTATTTATTTGCTTGTTGTTGATTTTTTTTTTAATTTATGTACATGTATTTTTTATTGTAACAGAATTTCGTTCATTATTTATTTTTACTATTTTTTCCCCCAAAAGTTGCCAGATTTAACTTATAACGAATAGTTGCATCTTGATAAAAAAAACAATTGCAAAATCTTTAACATAATACAGACATGATTTTATGGTGTAAAATGTAGTCTGTCTTGAGTTTTAATCTTAGACTTAATGCGTGTAAATTTAGCTTTTGACAAATTAAATGTGCAAACATTACAAAATATTGGTGATTGCATTTACTCCGTGATAAAAGTGTTTTTCTGTAGATGCAAAAAATCAGCTTGAAATGTGTACAAATGTAATATGGTGTATGGAAGCCATTAACTTATTGTCGGTGTAAATAGCAGGTTTAGGCATCATGCCTAATATGTGGTAAAATGAATAAAATGTTATTGTATGATCATTGCATTTTTTTTCTATGAAAAGTTTATTTTCATTCAATAATGCATTTTATTTCCCATAGCATTAAATCCCCACCAAATAATTAATTAGAACAAACTATATTTTGTATTTTTATGTAATTTTTGAACAAATCACAATTATTACAAAAATAAATGCACACATTTTTAAAGCATTGTGGGATGACCACCTGCAGCACTTGATCATAACTTCATACATTCAATTATACATACACAGAACTTTGCATTTCATGGAAGAAAATTAATATCCTTCATAAACTATCAACGTAGAACAAATACCCAAAATGGTTCCCTGTAATACCTGAATATTTCGCAGCTATTATATTTCCTTTTTTTTTTAATATGATAATTTCACAAGAAAATGTCAGCATCATTTGGCAGTATATAAATGTAATATTATTTTATGTATTGATATATGCTGTTACACTACAAGGTAAACGTAATAAAATATATTATTGAAGTGAATTTACTGCACAGCACAAGTTGAACTAGTCATTTTAAGCTAGAATCATCCAGAAGTACACTATACAAATATTTATAATTTTACAGAATAAATTAAAGTGTACACACTATCTCTTGCTCAAGTCTATTTCAAGTTCAAAGAAGTGCTCCACTTAACTATGACCCTGGCCAAAACATTAAAAATTGCTGTTTTTCTAATTATCTTTCCAAACCAGAACAAGGCTTTCAATATGGCTATTTTTTTCTTGTTAATGACTACATGATTGACATTATATGTATTCATAAATAACTATCATTTTCAATATCTATAACTTACGCCTTTTTATTTCATAAATGAAAAAAAAAAATGAAAAAAACCCAGAAACTCAAAATAGGCAACTCTTGAATTATAGTCTGGTTCTGGCTGTCCTTAAATACTATTCCATAGTTGCTTATCAAGCCGTTTCAATTGTTTATAATTTTTCAGCTACCAGTTCATAGTTATGTGAATTATATATGTTCATATAATAAAGCAAACACGTAATAACATAAGAACAGGCAATATTCTAAATCACCGTAAAAGCGACCTGCTTCATTACAGACAATCAAAAATAAATAATGTATTCAGCATTTTTTTAACATTTATAGTAGTCAATCTGTGTAAACATGATAAAAATCACACTTGTATATACACAGTCACAATATTCATCTTGCCATAATCAGCAAACTCAATCGAACAAAGAATAAAGGTCCATCACATAACAACGGATCACATTAAGGTAGTGGTCACAGGTCCCCATCACAGTTTGCTTGTAGCCGGTGTCAAGGTCGACTTGAGGTCAGGAAAACCGCCGTCAAACGCCGCATTTAGAACGTCCTCCAGCCGATTGGCAAACACAAAGTGAAGATCATTCTGAAACGGGGACGCAACATTTCAGACATAATGCACCCTTCATTTTTAGCAGGTATTGAGAAGCGAGTTGATGCCTTGATGTTTTTTTTGTTTTGTTTTTTAATAAACTGATAAAACACTCAAATATTTTGCTTGAAACACAATGAATGACACAGTTATCATTGTATACTTCAATTATTATTTGATTGTACAGATGGATTGTAATTATAAACTGATTACAAAAACACAAGTTTTGTACCTTGATGTTATCGGGGACGTCGAACAGGTCCTTCTGGTTGCGGCGCGGCATGATGACCTGCGTGAATCCTGCGCGGTGAGCCGCCAGCACCTTCTCCTTCACACCACCGATCTACAACACACAGGAAGAGACTATTTGTGTATTTACCGGTACTTACATGTATTCAAATATAAAAACTTTTATGCCATTTCATAGAGTTCGAATTATTATTTACAATGGCAATATTAAAAGCTCCATTCATGTATTTAGTTAAAGTAAAAAAAATTGTGCCAAACTCGTGAGTTTTTTTCACATATAAACCAGTATCTACATATCATACTGTCATGGATGGATCCCCAACAAGGTTAGTTGAGTAAGAATGGTGCTTTTAGAGCAAATTTAGTAAATATATACACCCATCTCCCATCTAACAATGCTTGGGGCCATGCATACAGTTAGCATATTACATCTAACATATTGAAACAGTACTATGGGTACTTGTACATTCAAAAAGTTTGAATCATTACTTGCGATGGTTATAAAGCTTCACTTACAGGGAGCACGAGTCCTCGCAGTGTCACTTCTCCCGTCATCGCAGTATCCGACCTGCAATGGGGGCAACATGGGGCATGTCAATAAAAACTACACGACCAATTACAGATAAATCAATCCATTTTAAACTTACAATGTGTTATTATAAAGAGTTCTTGGTGCTGCTCGTGCAAGATGGCATGTATCAACAATAAATGTACCCGAAAATTGTAAGACATTGTAATTTCAAAATAGATTTGCCTAAAAAAATCGACTATAAAGTCATTTTTATAAAAAATATACAACAAGTTTATTTTCATATGAGACTTCCAACAGCACTAGATTTTTACGCACTGGTTAAGAATATGTACATTTCAAAATAAACTTGGCTACACAGTGATACGTAAAAAAGGATGTGCATGAAATGAGACATCGTGGTTTCGCGCCTTTCCCAATCACACAGCCTTCAAAGTCCGAAGTGCATGGTATTTTCAATAAGGGACCATTCAGTATTATTGACAGGGTGGGGTAGGAGGATTTTCCAAAAATGCTGTGAAAAAATTGATAACCCCCCCTCAAATCTTTGTGAAAAAAATGGTACCCCCCTCAATTTCATGTGACAGAAATTGATGACCCCCCCCCCCCCTGCAACAGCTAACACAATCATTGTCAGTTAACCCAAATCCGATTTGATGGATGTCCAACCCATAATATAAAAAACAGTAAATTATAGTACAGAATCTCTAAAAATAGGGGTACATTTTCTGTGAAAAAATTGATAGCCCCCCCCTCAAAAGTGTGTGAAAAAACTGATGGCCCTCCTCCAAACATTGTGACAAAAGTTCATGGCCTACCCTAAAATCCTCCTACCCCACCCTGTGATAAATTCTGAATGGTCCCTAAGTAATAAGCCTGAAAAGATAAGGATGGAAATGAGGCCGACTGACCGGACACAGCGGCCGGTGAAGAGAGACACGAGCACGGTGACGATGGTGACGCCGGCGCTCGGCCCGTCCTTGCCCACCGCGCCCGCCGGGAAGTGGATGTGGATGTCCGTCTGCTCCAGCAGGTCAGCCTCGATCGACAGCTGCAACACCATCTAGTTCTCAGCCAACATTTACAATAGACTTGTTTTCTTATCTATGAATTGTGGGTGTTTTCTTGACAAACAAACCAAATCATGAGACTTTTACAATGCATTGTGGGCTATGTTTTAGACAGACACTGATAGAGTATCAATGGTTTTCTCGTCTACCTGTTTTTGAGCCCTTGAGATCTTCCCATGATTCATATACATTTAAATTAGGCTATATTAACAGGTCAAAAGTCTCCAAATTAGCAAGAGCCTTACGCTGATTGGCTAGTTTTCTAGGTTACACTTGGAAAAAACATATTGAATCGCGATGCATGTGCATCATGTAACTTTTAGGGGTGGGGTCAAGGAGCAGTTATGGTATAATATTGTATTAGTCCAACTGCCAGGGACTCTGAAACAAGGTACTAAAAACTGATATTCAACCTATCAAAACAATTAAGGAACAGACTATAACACCAAGCTGGTTCCCACCTGCGTCCTGTGTGCGCGGAGCCAGTTGAGCGCGAGGTTGGCCGACTCCTTCATCACGTCGCCCAGCTGCCCCGTGAGTGTCAGCTTGCCCGAGCCGCTCATGCGCGACGCCTCCACGAACATGATCTCGCCGCCGAGCGCGGTCCAGGCGAGGCCGACCGCCACGCCCGGCTGGGACAGTCGCTCCCGTGTCTCCCGCTCAAACATCGCGGGCTGCAACACAAACACACATCTAAATACTGAGAAGCCATGCCCTTCCTCACTGGAGATTCCAGGAAGTTCAGCCAAACCACCACTTGAGTGAGATATTTTCTTTTTCGTCAGGGTCAGGATTAGCCACTCGTCCGCTCGTATTGACTAGTAAAAACTTGCGGAGGACGTTTAGAACGTTTTAGCAACTCGTCCTTTTGAGGAGTAGTAATTCTGGTCAATTTGGCATACAAATATAGAGCTTTGTGCAAGGACGAGTACATTTTTTGCAGGATGAGTAGACATTTGAGGGCTACTCGTCCTGCTGACGAGTGGCACTTTTCTACCTAATCCTGACCCTGTTCGTAGAAACAGTATTTACACTTTGATAATCTACACAAAAGAACAGACAAAGGCAGACTGACCCCGAGTATGTCCTCGATGGCGTGGTCGTCGATGTGCACGGGGAACTCCGGGGGCAGCCCCTCCTCCCCCGTAGCCGGGGGCGTGACGAGCAGATCCCCGCCCCCGCCCCGGTGTCCCGGCGGCAGCACTGCAGCCACGTTCTCCACCACCTCCGCAGCCTCGTTCACTGGCAGCGCCTCCGCCTGCAGCCGATGACGTCATATGGTAACTTGGTGCTTGGTAATTATCAAAGCTTGTGGTTGAAAATAGCCCTTTTTGTTCACAGGCATGATCACAGTGACAGTTCTCAACAGAAATTCAAAACTAATTATATGGATTTCATTCAAATGAAAATCTGAAGAATTTATTTTCAAGACCATTACTACTTATTCCATCGCGTTATATTTTTGTTACGCAATTTAGTAGATCAAGGTCATGGGTTAAACCAGTTGGGAAATTTATATCAGAAACCAATGAATATCTATTTATCATGATCTTGAAAACTGCTAATGGGTACAATGAATGAACTGATTGATGGGACTACAATAGAGCAGAACCACTCTGTTAAGATCATCCGAGGGACTGCCTTCATGTGGTCTCAAGTTTGTCAAAGATGTTCACCATGGTGGTCTATTTATGAAGGATTGGGACCATGAAAAATGGTCCTATTATCATAGAAGTGGCCTCTTTACACAGATTGTCTCAATTGGAGCAAATTCCACTCTCATCTACCTTTTCCATGTCGTTCTTTTTCGAGGCAGCCTTTGTCTTGGAGACGTGCTCAGCAACCTTGACGGCGACGGCGCGACACACAGCCCCGATCCGCCGCTCCAGCATCCGCACCCCAGCCTCCCTCGTGTATGAGGACACTGGTGATAGAGGATATGAACTTTAAGGATGACCTCGGAAGATTGAGCAACTCACCAGATCTTAACAAAAATGTTGTGGGCGCATCAGTTCCTGGCATCTACGACAACATCTGGGGTCCAATGTCATCACACCACGATCTCGTGAACAACTAACACATTGTCGTAAAAAGGTCACAAGAATGACCAAAAACTTCACGTCAGCATTTGATAAGAATAAGTTCAATGTATTAGTTTAAAATAGGATTATGAATGAAAACTTTAATAAATGAACGATCTACCACTGATTTTGATGACTTTCTGATGGTTTTGATTGCACATCAATGGTTTTGACAGCCTACCAATGGTTTTGATGGCAGTAGCATACATATTACCCTGGACTTCTCTACACCAGCTGAAGTCCATAGGACTACCATTAGTTTCGAAGGCCTACCGATGGTTTTGATTGCGTCCTCCGGGATGACCAGCTGGGCCTCGCTAAGTCCGTGCTCCTTCAGCTGCTTGGGCACCAGGTGCTTCACCCCGATCTGGATCTTCTCCTCCTACGATGCACAAATCATGTTACACTCAAACCGTATCAAAAGTACCCAGGACATTCAAAGCATTTCACCCGCTTCATTTGAAGATTAAAAAAACACACACAAAAAGTGTAAACAAATCCGAAAAATTCAGGTGGGTCCCCATGACCACTGCTCAGCCTTTCTGCCACCAAATGCAGAAAATGGAAGAAGTAGCAAACCATAAAGTCTAATATAATCCAATGTAAAGGTGAGGTTGCCAACTTGCCATAAGGGTCATTTCTATGCCCACTTTGTAAGACAAAAATATTTACTTCATGCTACTGGACCATGTACGTAGATTATCGGAAAACATATTTTGTACCTTGATATTCAATCGAATAATCATTATATATGCTTCTCTGTTCTTTAAGTCTTTTTCCACCTAATAATTCTTTTCTTTTAAAAACTATTAGATGGGAAAAGACCTAAAGAACAAGAAATATGAAGAATACCACCTACATGTATTGGCAGGCTAAACAACTTTGTTTTTATCCTTGTATGGATATTGATGTACATAGTATGACGTTACAAGCTGACCTGTGTGTAGCCTGGTATCTGTATCACCTCCATGCGGTCGAGTAGAGCAGACGGAATGGTCGACAAACTGTTGGCCGTCGCTATGAACAGCACTTGTGACAAATCGAATGGGGTGTTGATGTAACTAGTTTTCAGTTAAGGAACAGCTAGTAATGTTTACCAACTATCGCCCATGTATTCCCGTCGGTCATTTCATTATTCATCAAAGTGAAAGCTAAGTAATGTTATCAAGAGGAATTTGAATGCTATAGTACATGTATAACTGAAATTGTTAAAGTTAAAATTCTGTCTCTAATACATAAAAATAAAAATCACACACACATAAAACCCAATGACCTGTATGGTTGTACCTAATTTAAAATGCTTAGTATTTGTTGTTGTGTGATGTCTTAACTGCTGTATAAAATAAGTGCCAAAGATTTAAAAAATTTCAAGTTTATTCAATTTTGCTGAGCGCTTTCGAACATCAGAGCTAAAATATCTAAAGGTGGCTAAAATATCTAAATGTGTATACCAATATAGGTGCCACTGAGCAGTGTGCAACTAACTATCTAGGGATGAGTTTGCTCAACACCCACCACCAGACAGACCTGACAGGGAATCAAACCCATGACTCATGAGTCCAGCTCCCTATCCACTCGGCCACAAAAGCCCATTATTAGTAGGTAAACAACGTTATTGAAAGGCTGCTGGTCCTGGAAGGTGTTGTTCTGCTCTGGGTCTAGGACCTCGAGGAGCGCGGCCGCCGGGTCGCCGTGCAGGCTCTGGCCCTGCAGCAGGAAAACGCACACTTAGATACAACAGAACCTCTCTATTAAGACGGCTACTTGGACTGGGCTCACGTGGTGGAAAGAGGGAGGTGGTCGGTTTATGGAGGTTCGCGCTGGTTTCTATATGAAGGCTTGGAACTGTAAAAAATTGTTTCATTATAGAGGTGGTCCTAATGGGAGGTTCTACTGTAAGTATTTAGATGACTCAGTAAGATTCTAGATTGAAGTTTATTCAATCGTATTATGTGAGCTAGTATGAATCCTGTTTTCTCTTATTTTTTCTAAAATTTTTGTTGAGAATAATGCCACTGCCTCACAGCACTCGTCTACTAGTATCACTCGAGACTAACTAGTATCAAACCAACAGGAAGAGCGTGAATTATAACCTACTCCTTCTTCAGACGAGCATCTTTTCTAACAGCCTAAAGTGTTTGTGTGATGCACGGAAAACAAGTAATTAGCATTTTGGAGCACTAATGACAGTCATAGACGTGACTATTTCAATTTTCAGGTTTTGAAAATGGCAAAAGTAGTTGCTGAAACTGTGAACCAGGTATGTAAAAAAATGTATTCAAAGTTTTCAAACACATGGGGACATGCATCGTAGAGGGCATAAACCAACTGAGACTAAAGAATGGCCAGTCTTTCTTCTTCGCTTCATTGTTAATACTATGTATCTATACTACATGTGCCCATGTTTCAGCACAATGAACGCATTCAAGGAAACAGTAGTGACTGTGATACGACTGTGTGGAGCACGTACGAGTTTGTCGATCTCGTCGAGCAGGAAGACTGGGTTGTTGACGGCGACGAGCTTGAGCCCCTGGATGATGCGGCCGGGCATGGAGCCGATGTAGGTGCGCCGGTGGCCGCGGATGTCTGACTGGTCGCACACCCCGCCCAGCGCGATCCTGACACAGCAGATAGAAATATAGAATATAAAGTACAATGATATAAAAATATAAAAGATTACTGTTCTCCTTCCCCACGCAGGAAAGAGGCACACAATAGAACAAACAATGACCAAAACAGGACATCAGGGTGAAAATAGGCAAATCTCACAGCAGCCAGAAGCAGCAGCAGCTCAAATTCGACGTGTTTACACTGAGTACACACATGAACTAGTGTCAATTGAACACAGGCTGTGCTTTTTACACATGCTTACAATCTGTAACAAAGTGTTCACTTTTTCTGCTATACAATGTCACAGTTTTTCAACTCCCTAACAGGCAGGGATTAATAAATTAGGGGATGAATACTGAAATGCATTTTCAGGGTTTTCCCGCCCTGTACTCTTATTGTCTTCTATACTACAATGACCAGACAAATAACCCAAGAGAGTGGAGGAATTCTGCACTGGTTTGTGATTCCTTCAATCGATTTGCGTTGTCTCATAAATTGCTCCCGCGGATTTTTTCACCCTCCTATTTGGATGGTGTACTATAATACCTGTGGAACTGGCGACCGAGCGTCATGCCGATGGACTTGCCGATGCTGGTCTTGCCCACGCCGGGGGGCCCCACCAGACACAGGATGGGCCCCTTGAGGGAATTGCGGAGCTGGCGCACGGCGAGATACTCGATGACGCGTCGCTTGGGCTTGTCCAGCCCGTAGTGGTCCTGGTCGAGGTCGCGCCGCGCCTAAACACACAGGATGCATGTGATCAATCCAGAAATTGGCAACAATGAGTCTCTAAGGACTCCCATATTTTGAAAAAATGGGGACGTGGGCCATTACAATGAGTCTTGGCATACATAACCATGACAAACTATAACTATTTTATGGGTCCCGTGGGATGCACAATTTTTAATTCTTTCTTTCTTTAAGAAAAATGAGTCTTGGACTTGGGACACACCCAAGAAGAGCAATGTAGCGGTTTGTACCTTTGCAATATCGAGGTGGTCTGTGGTGGAGTTGGCCCAGGGCAGGTCCACCATCAGCTCCAGGTAGTTTCTGCAAGAACATGCATGAGAGACGTTACATTAGAGACATCAACCTGGATGAGCATTAGGCTTTACTTGGATCGTTACAAATAGCATACTTATCCATGTTGATAGTAATCTTTGTGCTGTCATCGCATAGAAATACATGTAATATAATTATTTTATCTTAGTATTTTTGGGGTAAATTCAGGAAGCTTCTCCCCATCCTCACAAACAGGTCCCTTTCTCTTCAGACATGTGGACGCATTTACGCTACATGTGTACATAGTTTGCTCAGCTCTGTATGGGTCTGAAAACGGGGCAGCCAGAAAAGAAGATCGCGCTCACATAGTGAAGAATGACAGGCCAATGGTGAAATGGATTTGTTGGAAAGCCAAAGGACCATATCAGTATATCTTTTGATAAACTGGCCATAGCAACAAAATATAAGAGACTTCGATTGGGTAGGACATGTTCATCAAAGCCATTATTTCTACTCTATAGGCCCATTTCAGGCATGCGCTCTGTGTCACGTTGTTATGATACTGAGGCTCTTAACCAAACAATGGTTTCAAAATTGAACATGTAACATTTGACACAGCAATGGAAATATTTCACGTGTAGAAATTCACCTCTAGTGCCAGGTTTGTGGACATTTTTGTGGTTGTTCTGGACTGATGATGTCAGTTGCATGACATGGGTCTATATAAATACCTGATCATCGCATGCTCTGGCATTTGTTGTGGCATCTTTTTCAACCTTTTTAGCTCCTTCATTGATGCTTTCAATGCTTCAGCAGGCATGCCAACAGACCTAACAAGGAAACACAATTCCAGAACAATAAACATTACCACCTACAATAATTCAAATGCCCTCAAGTTGCTTCGTAAAAAATCTTATTAAAGTATATACAGAGTATGTTGGACACCATAAATTAAAACATATTTTGCTGAATAAAATTTTATATGGTAGCGCATACATTATTTTCCCCACCACTAAAAGAAGACATAGACTTACTTGATTTTGGACTCTAACTCAACCAGGTCGTCACGTTCATCTTCGTCATCCATATCGACATCCTCAGAATTGCCTATGTACATGTATTGTAGCAAAACAAATGAAAAATAAATCTTCTGAGTGTATATTGTTCAACAACACATGAAAATTACACTTTGAAATGAATATGTACACAAATATGTTTTTTCATTACCTCTCTTAAGCACTTTCATGTTAATAGGGCGTGGGTTCGTCTTTTTCAGCACCAGAGATTTCTTATTGGCATTCTGCAGCAGCTTCAACCCCTGCAGTACAAAGCAATCAACCAATCAAACCCAATTTAATGTTTACCAGAGTAGGGGTCGGATGGTGATGTTTTGGCCCAAATCATGTAGGTGCCTAAGTTGATATGCCAACCCAATGTTGTGGAAATAATACCGACCATCAAACCACGATGAGGAGCACACACATAAAATGATGAAATGACCTGGGGCAACTGCTAGTTTTTGACAATTTTGATGCATAAGTGCAATCATGTTTTTTTTTCTAAAACATTAAAGGATAAATATTATACATGTGAATTAATCCTATCTGAATTAATATACTTAGATACATCTATATAAAAGTGTTGTGGCTATCAAGAGATGTTGTCCAACCCTTTTTATTGTAAAGCTGGCAACAACTTTCAACATAAGTGTGATAGTTTTCGACCACTTCATTGTTACACTTGACCGTAAAAAAGCTGACCAAACAAATCTTTCAACAATTAGGCAGGCAATTATTATAATTATGTATGTTTTACTTACCACAAATTATTTTCAATTTGTGTAGAATTAATGGATTAAAAAGCTCACAGATTACATAATCGTTCACAAAGCTCAGCAGAACTGAATAGTGTCCTTTGTACAAGACCGTACGTTTTTGAGAGGGATTAGCCAACACTTTACCTCCACTTGTCTCATGAGCAGTGGCAGCGTTTTGCGGAACCTCTCCTCCAGGTCTACAGCATCCAGCACCTACAAAACCAGGCACAGCTTGATAATATACATGTACTTAATTTCATAAAAAATTCAGCTCGTCCTGCTGAAAACAAATTTCTAAAGTTTTTAGTAGTACTTTGAAACCTTTGAGAGATAAAAGAGGGCGAAAATTGTTCACAATGCCTACATTTTCACCCCACATCATCAATATACTTGTCATACTCACATTCGCCTCTACACAATATTAAATAAGCCTGATGCAACAAACACACTTCTCTCAATAAGAATAATGGTTGTTTAGCAAATCAAACAATCAAATCATAAATTGGACAAATAAATATTGTATAAATCCCCAAGCCAGCCATATTTGAGTCGCTGTTGGGCCCACGTTTCAAAAGACGTTTCATTATCCTACATTACAACTAAAGAACAAGTGATAATAGTGATAGCTTTTGGCTGTAATGTGTGGCAAGCTATTTCATTTTAAAGCTGCTAGCATTTATGAAATCTGAAATTATGTTTTACAAAACTATCTTTGTATCTAGTGGCATACTGACATTTTGTATTTATCGAAATAAGTCACCTGTATTTTCTCCATGTAGCTGGCTTTCACGATGGAGGCGCAGATGTCAGGCAGGTGATGGGATGGCAGCTGGTCCAGCTGGAAAAAAACAACGCACACTAACTCGCCAAACTCCACTGGAACTACATAGAGCCCACTTAACACATTCGCGAATACGTACGACGCATAAACATGAATTGTTGCTGGGCATATTATGAAGACATTTTATGCAGCTAAAATGTATGCTATGTTCAGCCTTAACTCAAATTATAACATCATTTTGAACAAGACATTATATGAAGCTGAGCTTGCCTTGTCTCAGATTGTTTAAAAAAGAACCAACAAATTAAAACATTTCACCAACCACATGTTTACAACACTGGCACTCACTTTCCAAACACTAATGTAATTGAAATACTAGAATATATCTAGCTCTTTATTACCATTCTGCGTAGTTTGGCCACCACAGGAATAGAGATGTCGAGCATTTCCACCAACTTTCCAGCCTGCTCGCGGAAACTCTCAGCAAGCATTGACAGTTCGGCGTTGTTACCAGCATCTTCATCTGTCAACATAAATAGAAACACCTTACAAGCTCCCATGTAAACACACCTAACTTCAGACTACATTGTACATCAAAATCTAGATACTTTAAATTCCCATGTTACATGTAAGTACACAGGCATGCAAAACTGACAATATTTTCTACTTACAAACCCACTGGCATGCAGTACTTGGAGTGGCCAAGATAAGAGTACATGTAGTCCATTTTTAAACGATCATATACATAATACCTGTGTTCACAAATTTTCAACAATCAGTCCACTATACTAGCCTTTGTAAAATTTCTTGGGATAACCACACTCTGCTAGCACTGTTGTGTCAACGCAATACATTCATGGATTCTGACTCTATTTACTTGACACAACAACATTTCATTCCCCACCATATTTGTACACTTCTTTGCACATACGCAGAGCTGATCTCTGTGCACACACTTCATGCATGTGAGGCCGTGTGGTGTTGGTGCATGGACCTCCACAGGTAGGTTACTTAACCAACTGAGCCTTGTGGTGGGATCACACTAGCAATTGTTTTCAAGCTAGGTGAGTTCTGCTACATGCAGTGGGATTATAGTCCACTACACGGGACACGACTTTCGAGGAGGCTCCGAACCTCGCGCTGTGTTGTTAATTGTTAAAGAATAGCCTCGTTAGCAGGCACTACAAATATATATATATATACGCACCTGGGTCTGCGTCTGCTTGCGGCAGCTTGTCGAGCTGGGTGACCTTGGCGACGGGGTAGGGCGTCTCCTGCAGCAGCTCGTCCATCTTGAAGCGACAGAGGCCGGTGGCGAGCAGCGTGTAGGACGGCGCCGGCCAGTTGGTGCCCGTCACCTGCACCACCACTGCCGCCGTGCCGATCGGGTGGATCGACGTGAATTCTCGGCCCTTAAAGTGCAATTACCGGTATATGAAACATCATGTTTGGAATTATTATTGGAATTAGTGTTGTTGACACCGCAAATAGCAAAGAAATTATCATATTATCCTTCATTATAACACTATCTCATAGTCTATCTGTGACACGCCCCTAAATCCTGCATTGTGATTGGCTTAGAGCCAAATTGGCCAGTCACATATTTCTCCATAGAGACTGGGCAATAGTGCCCTCTAAAAGTGAGTCACACTTTCGGCCTCTATTCAAATATACAAATCAATATATAACAATATTGGCCATCTGTACACTCCCTTAATGTATGCCAATGCTAAAGAATTGTGTGTACGTTGGATTTTCTGCAAAATTTACTTGCAAATAAAGCGTAGATGTTTGAGACAAGAAAAAAAATGCTTACTGTTTACAACATGAAATAACAGAATGTTTTAAATTTTTTCTCAATAAAACTTCCAGTTCCGTAATATACGTACATATTTCTAAGTAAGACTGATATGAAATAGTACGTCTGACATTATTTCTAAACGTATGTCATTTGTTGTACTACACAGCGATACGTAAGACGGTTAGTAATATCGAATGGCGAGAGACTTTTGCTATGCCTCGATTAATTCCATGCTATTTTCGTGATCCTTTTCATCAAATATCATGTGTTAATGCGGGTTTATCGTGTTATAATGAATATATGTCATGATTTGTCGGTCACCATGTATGAATGCAGGCCCTCATATAGTGAATATTCACTACATTCGGGCATGCATTCATACATGGTGACCTCCAAACCATGACATATTTCTTCAATATATATCAGCATCCGTGAACTGACTGTGATCATAATACACCTTGTTTGTTAAATTTACAAGTTGAGCACCAGCAGACAGCAGTTGTTCTCATGATTATTATTGTCTGGTCTTTGTTTTTTGGTTTAATTTTTACAGCCGAACCAAAGACCAGACAGTAATACATGTAATCATTAAAATATATCATATATTGTTTCTGATTACTTGATACTTAATCCATTTATCAACCTATCTTACACCATGGAGCGGCAGGATTCCTTGCCGCCATTTGATAGTTTTGCAAAGAACACTCCCTCAATCTTGATTGGTGACTGGTTTGCTGCAGACAAGCCAATGCTTACAGGAACTAATTCTTCCTGTGAGAATCCACATGCCAGGAAATCTGAGAGCGACCAAACGTCGGACTGTGCACCAGTGTCTGCTACAGCAGAAACCTCTGCTTGGATATGACGATGGTGTGTTTTACCACCGTATTTAGCCTGTCCTTCTGTGTCCATAGCGATCTTGAGTGCTACCTTTGGGTGATCTCTTTGGCGCGCTTTCTCCATTCACCTTTTGTGAAGACCTGATGACCTACGATCGCAGGTGCAGACCGTATAGTATTGACCATTCCAGAATTGCTGTTGCACTGATCACTGTGGTATGAATTATCAAGCTCAATTAACCCTACTTGCATAGCTGGGTCTTCACATACTGACTTAATGGCCGGGGGGGCATCAGCGGAATTGTGCCACCTCTCCTTGCGTCGACGATCTCTGTAGCAGTGAAGGCAGACTTTATGCGGTCTTTTATTCCAGCCTCTAGTCCCTTTAGTGTAGATGCTGAACCAAGTTTTGCAGTCTGGGCATGTGGCCTGCTCTGATGCCATGGGTGAGGTAGGTTCTTGTTGGTTTCCCTGCTGCTTCTTGAATGAAGAAATCGATGATACTTTCGCTGACGGGAGGGCATTACAGGCCATTTCTTTGTTCTCCACTAATGCAATGACGTCGTTCACTGTTTTTTTCAAGAATGTCAGTTACTCCAAGCACCTCACGACGGATGTCTGTGTCAGATATTCCATGTAAGAGTACATCGCGAATCATGTGGTCAGTGTAATCCACAGCTTTAGAACACTCACATTTTGCAGAGAATGCACATGTTTCAGCCTTTCCATGCACTCGTGCACCAAATGTACGGAATGGCTCATCGCGTTCTTGGCATAGTTGAAAGAGTTCAGTTCTGGACACCCCAGTTGCCACAGGGATCACTGCGAGGGAGCGCATAGCGGCCATTAGCTCTGCCTGAGTACATTGTGCCACTTGAGGATTTGCTTTCAATAAGCTGTTGCTGAGATCCTCTGCTGCACATTGGAATAGCTGCGAAGGTGCTGACTTCTCATCTATGTCTGAACCATTTCTAAACATCTCCCATCGTCTTTCAAACACGTTCCACTCCTCTATGGATACACCAACATTCACTCTTGGCCTCTCCAGTCTAGGGCCACGGGTGCTAGGCGCGGACACAGGTGTGTTCTGATGGGCCAGGCCGTGGTTCGTGAGGAGGGCAATGGCGAGAGATTCGGACACATCATCGGTTTTAAAACCACAGTTTGGGAGGTTGCAGGTGATGACGACCATGTTCACTTGCTTAATTATCAATCACCTTTTGACTCAATAAACGTGTTATAAAAGAGGAGACTTTCTTCAGGGGCTATATTTTCATAAGTGATATAAAATTAGAATAAAAACCAGAGTAAAAAAACACCATAAAATTAAAGCTTATGATATAGTGCAAACATGCTGAAGCATGCCAATAAAAGAAATGTCACTACAGTACCGATTGTTCTGGCTCTTTGGGCACCACACCGATGATGGTGCTGCTCAGCGTGTTTCTCCCCATCAGGCGGCTCTTCACCATATTCATACTATAAAAAGAAATGTTAGCCAAGTTAAACAACCTGAAAAATGGGCACACTTTGCAATACAGTGAATGTCCTCAACAATGGAACCCTATTTGCAGTCCCAATTCCTTCCATGGTAGAGGGTTGCCGTTGTTTACTACATAATTTAATTTCATTATTTACTCATAAGCTAATGCATGAGAAAAGTTTCCACTATTCAATTTTTCTGATGTTTCTATATATACAATGAATATCCTCAACAACGGAAGATTCTGTTGTTGAGGATATTCACTGTATATATAGAAACTTCTTGTCTTAGGCCAATAAAATTTGATTCCTTGTTTCAGATTTTTTGGGGGGAATATTTTTTCCAGTAGCTGGATCTGTGCGATATTTATATTGCTCCTATGTGAGTCAATACTGCAGAGACTGGTAAGAAGTAAGTATAAGTACCCTGTATGGTGTTACAAAAGCAATGAGTGAAATTTGTCAAATATGAATGGATTTTTATGTTAATAATCGCCGATTTTAAATACAAGGATTATGCAAATTTACCAAAGATGAACATCTTGGTCTGATTTGCTGGAAAAAAAATGAAATTCTAATGTATTTGGCACAGAAATATTTTAAAAGTAATACGGTACACCCTGTTTTATTTAGCCGTCGTCACCCATCGTTAACCATATTAATCTACAGGATAAAAATATCATGTTACAAGTCTTCTTTATGCAAACACGCAGACATGGGAAATTATATGGTTGAATGATTTTCACTAGATCGAGGTGCCATACATTTCCTGCAGCGGCAACGACCCTGTTAACATTAACTACTATTTACGTACACCTTGAAGTTATGTCCAACAAAAAACATACAGTTAACGTTTCTTCCAATCAGTTCACATTTCTTGCGTTTTTCATGTGTTTTGATAGGTTAATAGCAGGTCATTTTTAGGGGTGGGGTGGGTGGGGTAGGGGTGATTATTTAAAGCACAGCCTTAGAATAGCTCTAAACATATTATTTATGTGAGCATTAATACTGGAATTTTCATAGCCGTACGTGAACATAAGAGATTTGAGAGAGTGAAACGCAAAACGCAACGACATCGAAGCTGCATTTAGTTTTGATAGATTGTTCATGAAAAAAAAACATCAACTATTTCTAGAAAGTCAAAGGTAAACAACACTTACTCATGTAAATTTTACGCTAATATTCAGAGTGTCAACTCTTCTACTTAGGTGAAAAATATTCAATAATACTTACTTTCTCATGCTGCGTACAGGAATACGCATAGATGATCCTGGCAACAAGACATTGTCGGTTACAAGCAGCAAAGGCAATCTTCGGGGTATTTTGATGGGATTCGCCATTTTGGACTTTGTTCTATCTCCCATTTCACATAGACATTTTCCATACTTAAGCGTAGTTCGATGAAAGAAATATTCATTATGTCTGGAGCGCATACTAAAATGCATACTATTTTTATGGAAATCAAGATTTGAGCCATTTCTAGATGTTTTTAACGTAAAGTGATATCCCGTATCCTTTATGACAAATAAATACATTAAGGTTCAATTGATCATCTCAATTTCCATCCACCGTAGCGTCTTTAAAATGATTTTCATACATAACTTTTAGCAGATTATTGACAAATTTGACATTGGTTGTCTGAGCCTTTTAAAACGCGCACCTGTTTGTACTCTGGTCCATTTACTGCGCTTCGGCTTTCATGTCAGCAGAAGCCGGTGTTGTAAATGTTAATTCTGAAAATGTCATCTAAATCATTTGTTGTACTGTTTTGTAGCACCTTCATCCATTTCTTTGGTAACACATTATGTGAAGATATCATTGGATGTGGTGGATTTGTAAAATCCGAAGTAGAAATAAACTTTTCGTTGATTGAAGTGAGTAGGCGTGTCAAATATCCCTTTAAAACATGAAAAGGCAAAAGCATGAGCCGTGCTAACTACAAATACGTGACTCAGTTATAGGCCCTGCTATAAATATCCGAACTCGGATTAATTTATGCCATATGTATTTGGTTAGAGCCGTGCATAACTAAGGGAAATATCCAATTGTATTAGCACTTGTAATTCATGTCTCCTTGTGACTGACGGTACCCTGTCAATCTCAAGTTGATGTCAAGTAACATTTGACATAATTTGTTAAATTGACATTTTTCGTTTATTCTCAAGAAAGCCCTCGCTTCCGTTTCCTGTCTATGCGGGTCTTGCAGTGACAACAAACACACATGTATGCCCTATTGATGTAAACAAGAAAACGTCTCTAACGTGTAGCGTATTTCTTAACAAAGGAAAAGCAGTGTGTGGCGTACAGCGATTCACATGATTGTATGGCAAGGCACGGTATTTGTTGTATTAACGTCGGCTATTTTGAAGCCCCAGGAAATGTTCATTAGCAGCCTCTGCTCTAAAACTTGTCCAGTGTGTTATACAATGATACATATACCACATATTTTAATTCACAACCAACAAAATATAGCAACTTTAAGTACAGAAATATCACGTCAAAAACAGACACTTTCCCGTGCATTTATATGGTCAAGTGTCAAAGTCATCACCTCACAGGTGTGTGATCACGTGACATGTGACGCAGGGTTTCCTTGAGAATAAATATTTATATTAAGTACTGTACTAGCTGGTGTGCTAGCTATGCTTCGTTAAAAACCACTTAAATGTGTTATCAGACCGATACGTCACAATATGTGGGTATCCATTCGAACACGTGACCGAATGACAACAACCGCATTTATCACTGCAGTCAGGATTAGCTTCTTGTCCGCTCGTATTGACAAGTAAAACCTTGTGGAGGATGAGTAAAATGTTTTGGCAACTTGTCCTCTTGACGGGTAACAAATTCTGCTTATTTTACATACAAGTATAGAGCTCTGTGCAAAGAGAATGAGAACATTTCTTGAAGGACTAGTGGAATTGTTAGTGTTACACGTCTTGTTGACAAGTAGCACTTTTCCATCTAATCCTGACCCTCCCACTTATATATGTATATGATAAGTACTTCTTATGCAGTTTTCATGGAACCACACTACTGAAGGCTTCATATGTTGCAATTTATCACATCAATGTAATTTGCTTCTCAATCTCAAATATTGCACAGCTCTAAATAATGCTATGAAATCAATCTAGAGGGTCTTATCTTTCTCAAATAGTTGTTTGATTGTGATGCCATTTGATAAAGTTAATTGTTTTTTGTTTTTGTTTTTCCTAGGTGAAGTTGTACAGCAAAGCCGGGAGTCTCAAGTACCAAACGGACTGTGCGCCAAACAATGGGTATTATATGATTCGGTCTATGATAAAGGAGAATATGTTCTAAAAGTTGAGCCTCCTCCAGGATGGACTTTTGGTATGTATAAGGAAATATATAGGAAATATATTGTTGTGGAAGTAGAAGTATTCACTCACAGATGTTTATTTCTTATGTACAATACTTTTTCATTTTCAGAGCCACAGAGCTTTGATTTAGAGATTGATGGCAAAAATGATATGTGCAGTAAATCAGAAGATATTAATTTCCAATTCACTGGCTTTGGTGTCGTCGGAAAGGTATGAAGTATATACTCAAAAGCAGCAGCAATGGAAAGAAAAATATTTAAACATATTTAGTTGCAGATATCTTTTGTGAAGTAGAAACTCATGACTTGTGAATTTAATATAATGCATAATAATATTGTTTTGCTATTTTTTACATGTTCATGTAGGTAGTAAGCAGTGGCCAGAATGTAGGCCCTGAGGGAATAACCTTAACATTGAGGAAACCAGGAGGCAAAGACATCATCAAGCAGACAACATCTGTAACTGATGGAGGATTTACTTTTGAAAAAGTTTTACCCGGCGATTATGTGGTCGAAGGCAGCCATGCTAAATGGAAATTCGAAAAGGTATGATTAAAGGCTTACATTTTTATGCAGCAATTTATGTCAATTCTAAATTTGAGTACTCTTTCAACAATAATATAAGGATAGAAATTTAATTTCACTTTGTATAAAAATATGCCAAAATGAAAACCGGCTATGGAGACTCCCATACACATCAAAATTAGGAGCATCGTTTTCATTCTCATAGTTGCGCTATTTAATGATTTGCCATTGTAATATCTCATGGCAATATGAAGCAGTATATAGCTGTGATCCAAATCCCTTGATATTTGTGGAAGTAGGTCACAAAATTCAATGAGTCAGAAGCCCCACTGCTGAAATGTTTAATGATGTTAAGCTCAATAATAACAACGGGATTTTTATTTTTTGAAACTGTCGATGATGATGTGCTTGTTTAACCGTTCATGTTATTTTCAGGCTTCAGCAGATGTGAAAGTGGGCCGCGAGACGGGTAACGCTGGGCAGGGCATCACTGTTCATGGATATGATGTCATTGTGAGTACATGTGTAACACTTTATTTCTTTATGTCCGTTAGCAACACACATATAGAAAGAGTGCTTCTGAATTGGTTCTGACAAGAAGACGCTGATATATATAGTGTCATAGTTAATTGATGATTAATTCTTTATTTGGGAATTATTAAATTATGCATTCATGATAGTTGTATTTTAAATGACAACCAATACAGGATTTACTTTATAAAATAAATTTGAAATATAACATGATTGCTATCAATGCTCAATTGGATATTAATTGTGTTTTTTCAGGGCGAGGTTGTCAGTGAAGGTTCCCCGATTAATGGTGTCAACTTTGTTCTGTTCTCAGAAAAGAAACGGGTGAGTTGATGTGTGCCTATTCAATGAAATATAAAAAATGGAAGTTTAATGTTGATTGCCAAATAAACAAGCTATTTTTAAATGCTAGAAATGATGTATGATCGCATAAATGATTACAGCTTATATCACTCAAAATTTAGATTATTTCTTATTTTAGCATAATTGCATTGAAGATCCATAGCTAAAATTTAACCTGGCTCTGGCATTACCAGACCTTTTTTTATCAATCTCTAATTAAAACTTCTACTGTATCATGAGCTGTCATTATTGTTCAATAATTCTCTCTCTCTGTTCTCTCTCTCTCTGTTCTCTCTGTGTGTCCTCTATACCAAGTATTGGTATAGAGAATAGATATAGAGAGAATAGAATTGAATTCACAAGCATACTTGGGAAAAACTCATTAAAATGTCACGATTGTGTTTTTAACTTAATAAAATCATCGTACGTTTCAGTCTGTGCAAGGCTGCAGCACGGAGCCAGTCAGTGGGTTCCGTGATGGCGTGGCGGGTGTCAGCTTGTGTCACGCTGTGTCCGGCAAGGACGGACGCTTCACGTTCGGCTCTCTGCCTGTCGGCGACTACACCTTGGTGCCATTCTACCAGGGCGAACACATCACATTCGACGTCATGCCTGCCAAAGTCGCATTTACAGTCAGCCACGGATCTGTTGTACTGAAGGCAGGTTTTAAGATTTGTTCAATAAAATATATTTTTATTCATTCATTTTTTGGACAAGGTGTTTATTTGTTGTTGCCAATTTTCAAGCTAGTTAAGACCTGCTTACGGTTGGTGTACTTTGGTCAACTTGTTATGATGTTATAGATTTTATTGAATTTTAGCCTGAAAGCTGAGCAAAACTTATTCAGCGATTAACAAGAAGTTTGCATTGATCATGTCATGAGAATTTGGCGATATACGTAATTGTTTTTATTTATAATTATAATCTATTTGGCATTAACTTTCAAACTTCTACTTCATTGTCACATCTCTAGTTCATAGGAGGAAGCTTACCTTTGATTTTAAATTTTTTCTCTAACTTTTTTCTTTTGTAGGAAAAATTTGAGGTGACAGGATTTTCTGTGAGCGGCCGCGTGTTGAGGTCTCAGACCGCTGGGGTAAGTTGTTGATTGTAACAAATAGTTACCCAGCTAAGTGGCCTAGATGTAAAGTGAAACATGGACTTGATGAAATATTTTTCATTTATGTAGGGAATGAAATTGAGAAGACCCATAAAATTGCTTGGTTGATGTAAATAGGTGTTAAACAACCTTCAACTCACGCTGCCACTTGGTAAAATATCTACTCAAAACATATAGAATTTCATATCATTTTTACATATTACATTTCATAAAGAAACTGCTTCAAGCAGCTTTATACTTGTAAGAGCTATACACTTAATTTTATAGCCATTTCCCATTTCACACTAAGGGCAATGGCACCCTCTTGTATAATGTTAAGTACAGCGAGTGTTCCTGTCTAGGGTGTAGATGGCGCCAGTGTGTATGTGAACGGTCGTCAGGCAGCGACCACCCGCGCCGACGGCTCCTACACGCTCGAAAGCATGCGGCCCGGAGCCTACAAACTCGGCGTTATCGCACCCAATCTCAAGTTCGAGGACACGCAAGTGACGATCACATTGGACACACCACAGCTGCCACCATTGGTCGCGTCCAAGTAAGTGAGGGAGCTTTAGGCATAGAGCATTTTATGAAAGCTCTCAATCAATCTTTCGAGACTAGGCAACGGAATGTGATGATGAATATAAAATTCCCGATCATGGGAATACGTCAACATAGATGTATTGAACGAACATATATTGAATGGCCGTTTTGATATTCATCATGTACACGTTATGTAAAATAATACAAAAAATAAACATGGATAAGCAGCCCTTTCCCTAACCTATCATCACTATTCACTCGACTCTCATCACTAAATTTGGGTTAACATGATTTCTTCTTTGCTACATCCCTTTATGTTTGAGTTAAACATGTCCAACTGTATTTGTAAGTTAATGATAAAGAGATGTTAACGTAACATGGAAAGCAGTGTGCGTTATTTGCAAACATTGTTTTCAAATCCTCAGTTTTACAAGTTCAAATTGAACCACTTGTCGGCCACTCGTATTGATCAGTAGAAATTTCTCCATTTTTGCGCAGGCAAGTGGAATTTTCATGAAAGAAGTACATTAGTGCGGGTTATGACTAGTAGGTTTATTGCTGTAGGTTCAGCGCGTGCGGCCGCGTGGTGATAGACAAGGTGCCCAGTGGACTCGACTCCCTCACCCCAAACAGGAAGGTGAAGGTCCTGCAGGGCACGGACCATGTGACCGAGGTCACCACCAACAGCCAGAACGAGTTTTGTGCCGATCTCAAACCAGGAAACTACGTGTTCAGGGTACAGTTTGGATATTGTTTATTTTGTATAAATAAGTAATTAGTATGTGGTGGTTTTCTGGAGTTCTTAACATTATGATTAAGGGTCGGTCACTTTTTGTCAGAGCCAGCTACTTTTTATGGATGCCGGCCCTTAGGTCTGTCAGCAAGTTTTCATAAGTTTCATACTGTGGGCATAAGCGCGCTGTTGTGCTTGTATATTGCAGGTCGTGCTTTCTGATGCTGAGATCCGCGCTGGCCTGAAGCTCGCTCCGGTGAACAAAGACGTGACGGTGGCAGATGCGCCAATCACCAACATCATCTTCTCTCAGTTCCGTGCCACGGTGCAAGGAAAAGTCATCTGTTTAGGTGAATACAAAAGTCTTTTGCGCTCCTTTTTTGTAGTAAAGTGGTTGCTGGAGCAATGGGAGTGTAATTTTCAACAGGCGGTCGTCTCTGTTTGAATGTTAAGCGAGAGAATCAAATATATTGTGTGGAATGTTGAGCAAACTCGTTGTTCTACCAACACAATGATTAGTCTAGAAATTGGCGCAATGAGTCCCTAAGGACCCACATATTTTGAAACAATGGGTCTGAGGACCAATACAATGAGCCCTGGTGTACGTAACTATTTCTACTATATCTATTTTATGGTTTCTGTGGGATGCAAAATTTTTTAATTCTTTGCATCCTATTGAAAAATAATGAGTCCTGGACTCGGATCTCCCATCTAAATTAATCACCGGGTCTGGGGCGTCTGTGTTGAATGTTAAGAATCAGCGGGTTCAAAGTCAAACATGTTGTGTGGAATGTTGAGCAAACTGGTTACTCTAGCAGTGAATCAGACATTGTGTAGAATGTTGAGCAAGCTGGTTACTCTAGCAGTGTAGCAGTGTATCATACATTGTGTGGCATGTTGAGCTGGTTGCTGTGTTACCAGAGGGTTGCGGCGCGGTGCAGCTCTCCCTCACCGCGCAGGGCCGCGTGGACGAGCGCCAGATGGTGTCCGCCTCCGTTACCGCGGCGACAGCCAAGGAGGCAACCTTCTCCTTCTCCGACGTGATGCCTGGAAAATACAAAGGTGTGTGCTTCATCTCCCCCTATTATTCGTGTAGTTGATACTTGTTATTATGTGGTATTAAGCAGGGTTAAGGCATAGAGCCACATGATGGGTGGAATTACCAAAAACATGTGTTGAAGTTGTACACTTTACCATAGAAGGAAGAAACGATGTCTAAAATATTGCTGAATAGGACGTTTGTTTCTTGAGTACATGTATAATATGTATATGATGGATGGTGCTGTTTGTTTCTCAGTGAGCGTGCTCAATGAGGCGTGGTGCTGGCAGGACAAGGCGGTGGAGGTGGAGGTCACCGACCACGACCTCAAAAACGTCCACTTCACACACACCGGCTACATCCTCGCATGCTCGCTCACCCACGACATCACACTGGTACGCCTCTACACCTAATGGATTTCGTTGGTATTTGATTTGTAGTGTATTCTGTGGGCAGTTTAGTTTGTGCATTATTACAAAGACCAGATGCAAACAAGTTAAAAGCTTGAAGAAGCACTTAAATGTAGACTTTTCCTTTGGTATAATAAATCTGTACATGGTTGAAATGTCAGAAATGGAAATAAAAGTATTCATGTGGTAAGAAAAATTCACCCCAGAAAATAAGAATTAAGGTGAAATTAAGAAGCACTCAATTTGTATATGGAAAATGTGCATCAGAGGAACGGTTTTATACCTATACATATATGATTTCAAGTTGAGTCCATTATGTATGAATGACTTTATTTCTAACAACTGCAGCATTTCGAACAAGACGGCAAACCGGGCAACGTGGGGTCGTTCGAGCTGACCAAGGGCGTCAACAAGTTCTGTCTGGCTGAGCCGGGAGTCTACAAACTGACACCTGAGTCATGCCACCAGTTTGAGAAGAAACTCTACTCTTACGACACGTTAGCATTCTTGCTTTAATTCAGTTACGTTGTACAACCATCTAAGTCCCTAGGGTGTTGAGATTGAAATCTTATCTAAATGGGAGGTTTTTAGACGACAGGGCGTCTGTCCAAGAGAGATCTTGAATTTTCCATTGTTACCACCGCAAGAATTAAAAAGAATATTCTTAAGTTTGTTGAAAAATAATGAAATATTAACATGCATATATTTTGTTCTCACTTTCACTTTTGAGTGGGAAAAACCCATGCTTTATGCAAGTTGTGTCCAGGAAGAACAAAAAATATTTCAGACTGGTGCTTTGAATTGGGCTGTAAATTGACAGTTACAATTCTTACACGTTTTGGTTAATGCTTGTCTCAGACCAGTATTGCAAGTCCTTATCTAGACCATAAAGCATTTTTTTGTGTGTGTTTAGGTCGCGACCGAGCGTTCTGACCCTGACGGCTGTTAAGCATCTGGTAGAAGGCAGCATCATCGCAGCCGAGAAACAGGACGACATCAGGGTCACTGTCAGGTAGTCACGGTCAGATAGTCACACAGTCGCGTCACACAGACACAGTTACTCACAGTCACATCATTTACTTCTCAAGGTTACAACTATAGCATATGATAAGGACAAGTCACTCACTAATGCCTGACAACTTTTCGCCATGCTTTTCCAATAGCGTCACTCTGTGATGCTAAATCATGAATTACCTGGATGGTCTCGTATGAAGGTGTATTCAAATTTCATTGTCCGCTGCATTTCCACACTATATAACCAACGTAACTACCATATGAATATATAACAGGTGCACACTGCCATCACGTGTCCGTACACAAGCACGGCCTCTTGCTTGCAAGTTGGTAATAAGTAAGCATCTCGGTTTCTTTCAGATCGTCAGTTGACGAGCAGCCAACTGTACTAGGCCCACTTACGGCCTCCAATGCGTCCGACGGGGGGAACTCTGCGGTGGCTGCGGGGACCACGTACAAGTTCACGTACTGGGCGAGAAGCGGGGAGAAGCTGGAGCTGGTGCCGACCTCTGCCGTGCTCCTGTTCTACCCTCCTAAAGTGGCCTTGGCTGTGTCCGGTGGTGCGTACTTCCACACCCAAATATATATAGAATACCACGTGAGTGCGAATATGTCGTTTTTGTATATGGCGATGAGTCTGACAGGACGTGTGGGATAAGATAATTGCGTGACCCGTATACAAAAACAACGTATTCAGCACGAACGTGGTATTTTATTTATCATACATTGTGTTTAGACAACAAATAAATTATTATTGGCATGTTATTTGATGACTAACTCCACAAATATGTAGTGTTTGTATAACGCATTTTAGTTCCGACCATTACAACAGTGCCTCCTTTCTAAATAACTTCGTCAACGTGAACGTAGGGCGTTGTCGCTTTTCCTGATAATTAATGACTACATGACTAATACATAGAGCATCAGACTAGTCTGATACCATGTCCAGGTTACCAGGCAGTTGTAGAGCATGATAACGTACGAAATTATGCATCAATGTATGATGAATGCAGAGATGTGAACTTCCGTTTTTTTTCCCGTATTTTTACGATTTTTGACCCCTGAAAATTCATTACGTCCGGGACATGGGTTTATTACGGGATTTTAAGTTAAGTTGAATAGATAACAGTGCCGTGGCAGACTGTTGTGATGTTCATAATGCCATGTCATAATGCAAACAAACTCTATACTGGTTTTAGCTGGTTCCCGCCATAGTGCATGAAAACGTGTGGCTGTTGTTTTTGCGTTGCAATAAATACATGTAGTGCCGATCACTGCACTTTCAAAAACGTGTTCAAGAATCAATACTTATTTGTACAGTGGCATATCTTGGGTAGGTGGCTGCTACAAGGTGTAGGTATAGACGAGTATAGATGTCACAGTGGCAGAATGATTATTCCTTGTGAAATGAGAGGAGTGTCAAGATGACTATGTTAGACACGTGTGCGCATGCAGCCCTGCTGTTATTGGTAGGTATACAAGCATCAAATACTCAGTAATTTTAGTACCCGAAATAGTATTCAAATTAATATTCTGAATTTTTATTTCAAGCATTTACTTAACCATTAACATTAAGATTTTGTTCAGATTTTTCTCATTTCCATTAAGATTTTTGCTCTAAAATTAAGATTTTTCAAGGGTCGGATTAAGATTTTCCGCGTTGACAGGTTCACATCTCTGTAAATGGTTTTTCATCGGCAAAATGTGTGGGTCGATACCATGACCCTAACCTCCCTCCCTCCGGCAGACGGCGGCTGTGCTGCGGTGGCTGACATCGCGGCTCGCGCCGGCGTCTTTATCCGCGGCAGCGTGACGCCGGCGCTTGCGGGCGCCACCATCACCGTCACCGGGGGCGACAGCCCCATCACCGTGGAGACGGACGACAGCGGCAAATACAAGTGAGAAATCCACTACACTGTAAACGTAGTCTGTGAATGTGTTCATGAACATTAACCGATTAAACGTGGTAGAAATTTTGATATAATATGTGTTTGGTTGAACGCTTTCATGTCGGCAAACGCACAATGTTAACATGCATTAAAACCACCGGTGAACAATGTCATGTTCATGTAAATGTGGTTATAAACTTGCCTGACACTGAGCCTGTATTGTGTGTCAGGGTGGGGCCACTGCACGCGGACCGGCAGTACAGCGTGGACGCCGAGAAGGAGGGCTACGTGCTGACGGCCAGCGCGGGCGCAGACCTCGGACACTTCAACGCCTTCAAACTCGCAGAGATCAACGTGCAGGTACGATGATGATACCTCCACTATACAATAGCAGCAGGCAAACAGCTGCCTGCTCACAGAATTTATTAGGAGTGAACCTTCTGATTTCTTCTTGATACGGATGGAGAAAACTCTTCCTATCTGTAATCATTAGTTAAGTGGTCCTGCACTTTGCAGACTAAAATGAGTGCTGCGCTCCACTTTACGGCGCTGTATATTTTGTCTATCAAAGATTTCCCCTGCAGATGCCGCACCAGTAACCTCACTACATATTCTCCACAACAACACGAAACACTCGTAAAATCTTACAAAAAGTCGTCAATCTGTAAAACTTACTGTCTGATCAGGTGTTGGAGGCAGACACGTCGGCGCCTCTGCCCGGCGTGCTGCTCTCTCTCAGCGGCGGCGCTGGTTACCGTAGCAACCAGCAGTCGGGTGCTGAGTCGGGCGCGCGCCGCTTCCTCGCGCTCTCGCCCGGCCAGTACTTCCTGCGGCCCATGCTCAAGGAGTACGAGTTCTCGCCGGCCAGTCAGATGGTGGAGGTCGCGGAGGGCGCCACCGTCAACATCGACATCACAGCCACGCGCGTCGCATTCAGGTAACAACACGTTACTGTCACACGCGTCACCTTTGGGTAATATCAGGTTTCTGCTGCACGTGTCACCTTCAGGTACTGACTTGCACCCGAGTCAGGGCCATGTGTAAGTTGCCTATATTTATTGTCCGAGGCATGTGTCTGTGTTGTCTGGAGGGTTAAAAGCTTAGAGGACGAGTATTCTCAGTCCAAATTTAAGAGGCAATTTCATTTTCATGTGTTTATTGAATGGGAAGAGTAGATTTTCGATAGGTCAAGTTTATTTTTCAGGATACTTGTCCAATGGACAGGTATGCTTTTTCTTCTATTTGTAGCCCTGCGAATAACGCAAACTAAACCTAACTTAGTTAAATAGCCAGGCAGGCAACTTCAAAATGGAGCTTATCCTGTTGATATCTTGCATCCTTAAAAAGTCTAGGCATTGGTGCAAATAATATTAAACAGTAGAGGCAGTAGTGGATAGGGAATAAGGAGATTGAGGGCACTTCTCTTCTGGAATAGGTTTTTTGCTAGTCAGACGTTGAATATATCATAAATGAATTTGATGTTTTAATGACTTTTATCGTGATAGTTGTATATGAGAGTTTTAAAATCACACTCAAAGAATGATGGTGTAGTAGATACTGTTAGAACCCTCTTACTTTATAGCCGGGGCAATTGATCAATCAAATACTCGGCATGTTACTTCTACCTACTCTATCCATATCTGTGATATATTTTCTTTACTGTTAACTCTTATATTGTGTGCTCTGTCTTCCAATGGACGGTTAGATAAATGAGATGACTGATCTTGCAGCTGTTACGGCGTGGTGACGTCCCTCAACGGGGAGGCGGAGGCGGGGGTGGTGGTGGAGGCACGGCGCCGGGGGGACAGCGGGCAGCAGGAGGAGAGCAAGACCGAGGCGGACGGCACGTTCCGCATCAGGGGGCTCCAGGTGCGTAACATGGTCCACCTATCAGTCGGCTTCCAGTGCCCTTTTGTTATTGCCAAATAGCCTCTCAGGTAGAATGTACTGCTCATACCGTCTTTCAAAAGACCTGATATCTAATAGTTTCTTTTAACAATATTAAGCGAGAGGATCATATTATCTTATTGCATAGGTGAAGAGTAAGTGATAATGTAAAAGCTGTTAACTGTTTAAAGATATGAGGTCTTTTCCAAGGTTATAGGGGGTTCCTTTGATAGTAAATATGCAGTCTAAACATCTAGGTCTTTTGAATCCTAGAGTAATTATCTTTGAGCAGCTCCTACTAGCATGCTTGATATGTTTACTTATTAATATTGGGAAAGCCCACAACAAACAACATTAGCTGCTGACAGCTGCACTCCTGTTCTAAAAATGGAAGCCATGTGTTTGTGGTGAAAGACATCACACTGCACTGGCAAGTGTCATAGAGTGGATTGTAAAAGGCTGCTGGTGACCGAGAGCAGGCAGTGATGAGAGATAAGCATGAATCATGTTTTAAGGTCTGTAATGGTGTGATGGGTTGAGCATGTTTTCGAGAGCGTAACGGTGTACGCTGGTGTTTGTTTTAGCCGGGCGGCGAGTATGACATCAGCGTGCGGCGCGGCGACGTCAACCAGCACATCGAGAGGACCGCGCCCAAAGTCAGGACAGTCACCGTAAGTCAAAATACTCATTGTTTGTACAACGAAACTACAGATGAGTATTGAACATGGTGCTTAAGGATCATGTATGCATTATATATCTGTTGTTGACATTAAAACAATAGTAACATGTCTAGCTGTTTAAGAGTTAGTTTTTAATTGCAATTGCAACATACAAGAGGGAATTGTTGATACATGTATCGTGCCATCTTGAAACTAAACCAGTCTCAAAAATGAATACTTTGACTAATTTTGGGATAAATCCATGTTAAACTCATTGCCTTAAAATATTTGGAAATTTGCCATATCGATCATCTGAGACTTCCGTCTGTCTCCAATTGTACCAGTCTGTTTACAACGTGAGTACCTCACTGCCCCACCAGGTGGAGTCGTCGGACGTGACGGACGTTCACCTGATCGCGTTCCGCCGCATCAACCAGATGGACCTGAGCGGCAACGTGGTCACTCCCGACCAGCAGTTCCTGCCAAACCTCAAGGTACCACGCACTGATAGTGATGACTTTAAAAAAGAACTCAAAATTCATTTTTACAGAACAGCATTCGATCTTTGGACTTGAACTTTTGAGTCAACTGTATTAGATATGAAAAGAATTTTTGACACAGTTGAAAATGAATGCTAACCAAACACCAAATGTATTATGCTAAATGAGGTTCTGGATTAAATACTCGTCTGCTCGTATTGGCAGTTAGCCAATTTTTGAGCAGGAGTGGAATTTTCATGAAAAGAAGTCCTGTATGGAGGGTGTCACTGTTTCAGGTGCTGCTGTTCCGTGAGAGTAAGCCCGACACGGCCATCCACACTGTGAAGCTCGACGTCACGCCTTTCTTCTTCCTGCCCTCGCTCACCATCGATGACCAGGTCAGTGCCAGGTTTTTGTAAAAAGGGAGCCACACTCAAATTTTGAACACTCGATCAATAGCGGACATGCCAAAAACCTCATGAAAATGAAAAAAAGTTGTGGGAGAGGGAGCGAGATGTGCGCACCCTGCTCCTGTATCTAAGGCTGAGTCCATCACCATGTCTGTAACTGTAACACGTGTTTTCTCGTGCCAACCTCTGAAAAACTGTGCCTCTATATACATGAAGAGCATATTGTGGAATTTTTCAGGACGTAAACGATCTTTAAAGTTGTTAAGAAATTCATTTTGAAATCTCTATTTAGCGTTCTCATATATCATTATATACATGCTGTATGTATGTGTAGCTGTGAGACTAACGCGTGTGGCGTGTTGTAGCAATACATGCTGCGGCTTGAGTCGACGCTGTCGCGCGCCACCTACACGTACGCCTCGCCCGCCGCAGAGGTCGTGTTCACCGCTAACACCACGTACCGCCACTTCACCTTCACCTTCAACCCCAAGGTCAGTCGGCACACGATAAATAGTGCAGGCTTCATTTTTTTTTATCTGTGTTGTTTTTTTATTGTGTACTTTGCATTGATGTTTTCTAATGTATTTTCTAAAGTTTGCTTGTGAATTCACGGAGAGGAGATTAGAATTATATTCATGTTTTAAATAAAGATAAATGAACTGAGTTGTGGTTTGTGTTACAGCCGCGTAGCAGCGTGGACCAGGAGCTGAGCCAGAGCTCGGTGCTCATCCTGCCCCTCGCTCTGCTCGTCATCTGTGTCTCCTACAACAGCGATAAGGTACCAGCCTCCAACAGTTTTACTTGCCCCCAGAAAGCTGGGGCAAGTCATTTTTACATTTTCACAAGTCATTTGACATTTTTCGATTTGCCGTAAATGGCAACATTACTCTTGAAATCACAAAAGTAAATGTCAAGCAGTGATATTATGACATATTAAATAATTTAAGAAAACATAAGTCATAAATAGCAATGCTCAGGAGTAAATGTCATGAAGTATTATGACATTTTGACTTTGCAATAAAACACATGAATATCAATGCTACAAAATGAGAAAAATAAATGTCATGAAGTTTTATATACGACATTTTTTGTGTAGAGCAACAAAGGAGAATTTGACACTCCAGGCATTTCTATTTGCCCTGGTACGATGATTCTAAAGCTACTTTTAAACCCTGCCCCGTGCCGTATAGTTCATGAAATTGCAATATTGAATATTGAAGTCCTACCTTCCTGCGTCTCTGCCAGGTGATGCCGCTGCTGGTGTCGCTGGCTGCGTGGGTGCAGCAGGCGGTGGCGGGGGGCGGGGCCGGTCCAGAGGCCGGCGCGCGGGGCCACGACCCCCACCCGGCGGACAGCCCGACGTCGTGATGCAGCAGCCCGGCGCCACGGGAGGCACAGGCGGCCACAAGGCCAAAGTGAGGAGGGCGTGAGAGCAGCGGGGCGTATAGTGTATGGAGTTGTGAGTGAAAAAGCAATTGACAACTATCTATAGGAGAAAATGATGAGTTTGTTGAACTATATGTAGTTCGTGGCTTTTAAAATAAGTGTGTGGAATGAGTTGAAATTGGTTCATACGCACATTTTGTTATTGATTATCATGGAAGCCGTTATTAGGATTTTTTTGTTACAATGCAGTGGATTATATATTGGCAGGAATCATGTTATGAAAATAATTTTGATCATTTTTGCAGTCGTCTTTGATAACTATTAACGTCTTTGATAACTATTAACTTAAAACTTCGCCATTTTTCTTCAATAATCAGTGAATTTATGCAGAAGATGGAGTATTGCTTACATTCACTTTGGCGTGCATATTTTATACAAGCATAAATGATCAAAGATTTTTTTTTTAAACACGTAACTAGTTTAAAAAAAATTAAACCTGGGTAAATTGTACAAATCATAAATTGAGAATTTTGATGTTGAGATATAATTTGTGATGTTTGATTGTTTGGTATCATATTTTATCATGCCTTTTTCATTTTTCAATCATTTTTGTAATTTATGTAATTTTAAATATTTCTGAGTGATGTTTTCTAGTTTGTTAGAGAATTTTTTATGTGAAAATGTGTTGCAATGGTGTGGTTTTGATGCTCAATAATTTGTAGATTATATAGTATTTAATAATGTTGGATGTATTGAATGGATCAAAAGAACGTTCTTGTATATGATTTTAATTTTCGTTGTCAATGCACATTTGTAGGTTGAATATCATGTGTGGAGTGTAGTCGTTTTATATCTCCGATGATTAACAGAATTATTCAGATGTATGGGCCTTGAATGAGCAAGGATTGAACGTGTACAGTTCCTCGATAACAAGCACAATGGTGTATTTTGAGAGATAATGTGTCTGATTGTATAGTTCATATTTCAGTAAAGAATCACTAATAAATCAAAGTCATACTTTTAAACCGTTTTTAGTTTGATTTAATATCAGATGTCTTCTGTCCAATGAAATTTATCACTAGAAAATCTGAACAAAGTTTTTTTTTGATTGGCATAATTTAGTGAAGTTTGCATTACCTTTAAAAGTATGGTAGACTTTCTTTAGTATTTGTAAATGTGACTGACGAGGCCTACCGGTATATATTATCTGCTAATATGTTACTTTAATTGTATGTTATACCATGTCACAATAGTAAAATAAATCCAATAAAAAATCAACATAATACAAATGTAGTAAAATTCACCCAATCAAAACCAACTTCCTGATTATATTATTTACAAATGAAGATATGGAAATTTGATTAAAATATTTAATTGCATAGGACTGACAGTCACAGATTATTTCAATTGTATGAAGTTATAAAGTATATACTAGAGCATAAATTCAGCCTAATATGTATGCCTGGCTAACCCTGGTTTTTTGTAAGGTTAGTAAGTTACTTTGTCTTGTATAATATGAGAAAGATTGGTGTTTGAATAGTATTAGGATCCAGACAGGTACACATGGTACCCAGGTATGGGTCAGATTTGGCATATTTGAGGGTACAATTTTACCTTTTCCCATGTAAAATCTTCCAAATTTAATAAAAGTGCTAAAAATTATTACTCATTTTATGGGGCGCCACTAATTTTCAAGTAAGCTGTGCATAAATATTACACAGTAGTCCAATATATGCGGCGTTATGGAGTGATAGGCCAACTCCCAGGGGGCACATGTATTTCAACACGAATAGTACCATATACATATATGGACAAAATTGTGATCAGTGGGTACGGGTCGGGTACAGACAGCCTGGGTTCAAACCTCTAACTGTCCGACACTTCGAATATGGTAATTATGACGCTTTTCAATTCATTTCATTACATTCTATTCAATGATTTATGTAAGAACGTGTTTTATTTAACTTGTTCTTATATGTACTCAGTTATGTTTCAGTTATATTATCATGGGCAAAAATAGGTAAAAATAAAGATCTTGCATCAAAGTGGCAAGGAACTTTATGTTCTTGGAAGTAGAATGAAATACTGTCAATAATTTATTTCACGCAAGTCATAAAAAGATAAAAAAAAATATATATATATATGACTCATATTAATCACAATATGTTCACTTGAATACAGAATACCCTGCATAATATCCAATTAACAAAACATCCTTAACCATTATTTCAATTGAATAAGATTGGTCACTATAAAGCCTTAGAGGAGAGTTTACATTTCAATTGAATCAACTAATTTTCAACACTTCAAAAATAATCTGGAAATAAATCATTTGAAAGAAAATATCTGAACGCAGAAACAAATGGACTAGAAACATCAGTCTGTAAGAGTAATGCCTAAACTTTCAACCTGCTTTTGGAATTCTTCGTCTATTTCCTCCTTACTTTTATTGAGATCATTCACGTTACAAGTTGGTTCGTAGGCATGTGTTCCATATAAATTGGAAAAGTCAGGCATTGATATTGGTAAAGGCAAATTGGCAACATCAACAGCAGGCACAATTTCCCCCGTTCCAGGCACCATTTGACCAGTAGTAGCACATGTAAAGGTTTCAGTGTCATTGATCGCTGTAATATTTGGTGCGTATATCGTCTCCGCTCCGTCTGGAATGTGGCTGGCAACGCCAGCAAATGGAACGTCACTTTCTACAATGATCTTGTGACCGTCATTTGTAATGATCTCGCAGCGACCAAATTTCTTCAAATCAGCATTAGCTTCATCCAAGTCCTGAAAAGATAATCGTCGTCATTAGGGGCATGATAAAATCTTTGCGATTTAACATGCAAAATATAGATACAAGAAATTGAATAAAAACATTTGACAAATGTTTAAAAAAATTGAGGGTTTTAATTTCACCTTCATTCTTTTACGTCTTTTCTTTGGAGGCAAATGGGCGTCTGAATATTCCTCACAAGGCCTCATTTCGAGATGGTCAAGTTCAAGTGGCATATTAGTATCTTCCCTACATTTTGCTTGTAGCGCGACATCCCCCAGTAGATCCAGGTTGTAAGAATAATTAGGCTCCTCTGTAGATACCACAGTTTGCACAGTTTGGTTTGCATCTTCATTCTAAAATCATGACAAAATCTGATATGTCAAAAATGACATTATTTTCATCGAATTGTCACAAATTATGACAGTATTTAGATTTGGTGGCAAGACAACAGTAATTGAATATGTTTTTAAATTGTAATGGATTTAACGAGACTTACTGGGGATAAAAAAATTCTTAAAATGTGCTTGTTTTTTATTTTAGTATAAAAGTACAAGCATTTCCCTCTATAAAAATGTATAACACTTTAGGGGTTTCGGGAATAGATTTTGGTTTATGGACCATACAAAAGATCATGCATACAATTTCGGTACAGTCAAAATTAACATTGACTGAATTTTCATTGTATTTGTATGATCTTTTGTATGGTCCATAAACCAAATTCATTCCCCGCAACCTTTAAAGTGTTATACATTTTAAAAAAGGAAAATGAATGTACTTTTATACTAAAAAATAAAAATAAAAAATTTTTTTTTTTCCTCAAATTTTTTTTTCCAGCAAGTCTCCTTAAAAGAAAAACATTCTTTTGTGAAAGTCAAAGATCAAACGCCCCCCCCCCCCCAATAAAATTATGTTGATGAAAATGATTTCCCAAAGACTTTGTTCACTAAGGTCTTTGAATAAAACTATCCGAAAAAGTATTGTGGGTGCAACACTAAATATTACGTGACTGAGTGAATGTTGAACTCATGACCAGAAGGTCGTGAGTTTGAGTCTTACTGGTAGTCTGGTCTGGTGGTGAGTACGAAATAGCACATATTATTCGATAATCACCTCAATATCACTACCGGCTCTTGCTGCCGTTTTCTCACTTTGCATCTCTGCCTCCCTCAGGGCCTTCTGTTTTTCTTTCTCTGCCTCTTGCTGCATTTTCAAATTAGTAAGTTCCACACTTTCATAGCGCACTGTTTGCAGGCGATAAAAACCGTCCTCACACAATTTGTACCTGGAGTAGGATTTCAAAAACATTTCTTTATAGAGCTGACAATATATTGAGGTCTTTTTTTATTTGAAAATTTAAAGTTTGATGAACTCAACCAGAAGCCTCAAGGGGCATCTATATTGCAAATAGAGAATACTTGTGAAGCAAAAACATTATTCATATTGTAGGAATTGACCACTAAAACTGTAGATGTGTAAATGGGAAAATTCCCATTCTAAAAATCATCTATATAAACTTGGGAAAATCAGCGTGCCAGCATGCTCAATTTTCCCATTGGTAAACAATTGAGTGGTCATTCATTCTATCATGACTAAAATCCATTTTATTTTAAAATAAATCATATTATAACATTCTCATTGCAAGTCAATTTGTGGCCTCCAGGTGTATTTTCATAAGAAAAGACCACTACTACGGCACTAGTCTAAACTTTTGCTCTCCTCTACACGGGACACGTCTTGCGACGTCAGCGGCTGTATTGATAATGTGACGAGTTTAGACTAGTGCCGTAGTAGTGGTCTCCGCGCGCTCTGGAGCATTCAGTCAATCGTATAATTGAGCACGCTGATTGACCAATCAGCGTGGGTTATTGGCGGTGATTTTTGCACGGAATGATAGAATGTACAATTGACCATAAAAAATGTAGATGCAGTAAACTTCAAGTATAGCTGCAATGTGCCTGTGCTAAAAATCATCTATAACAACTTGGGGACAGCAGTTAGGACTGCCAAAAAATTTCTCATTCCCAATTCCATAAATTTTTACCTGAATTATCACAAAATTCCCTAACAGTGACACATAGTAGTTTAAGTAAGACTTAGTTGGAAAATAATTGTGGTTTAAAGCTTGCAAGTAGCATATATACATGCATAGCATTTTTCCCAATATTGTCACTGCAACATCAAATATGTTTACAAACAGAATCATTTAACTACTTTGATGAGCATACATTATCAGTTATATATTATCTTTTATTGTCATCTAAGTCTTTCCAATGATTTAGTAGATTTACAAATACATTAGCTAAAATTTAAAAAAAAAAGCTATTTACTTTGCTTCAAAAATTTCACAAATTCTCTCTCAAACTTTGACTGTAAGATAAAATTCCCTGCTATTTCACTGAATTTGGGGGCCAAACGTCTCATACCCTGAAAACTCCCTGCAGGACGTTAGTTTCAGTGAAGTTCTCTGATTTCTCTGAGTGATGGCCACACTGGCAGTGACAAACTTTACATTCTTATATCACCTAAATGATGAATACTTGCATTAATTGTAGTTCTGTGTACTCACTTGAATCTCTTATGACCTGGCGGCCACTGGAATTTGTGAGATTTTCTCAGATGCACAGTGAGCTTATTTCCACGGAAAAATACTTTTTGTCACACACGTGACAGGCATATCTGGAAGATTCCCCATCCTGAAATACATACACGCACAAAATAAACACACATTAACATACTTCCTCATACAATTAGGAAAAAAAAGCAATGATTTCTGTATTCATAAAGGTCAATGTTGGACACTATTTATACACTTTTCAGGATAATCCTGAATAAGTCGAATTTAAGCATAACTCAAACCAATAACTATTTCCCTTTTAATGCCCCATTCTCATAGGATCTGTTCATTGGCGTTCATGGACGTTTTTTTTCTTCAAAATCTGTAAGTTGATAGTCATGGACTGTTCAAAGAGGGACAGCAGACCAGAGTCTGAGAAATGGGCATCCCGACGCCCATTGCCATTTATAATAGGGCATTTTCAGCAAAGGCTACTTGACTTTAAACTTCTTGAACCCCATGGCAAAATTTTAAAAGGCATGGGCTACTTATCTAAGAAAATGTCAAATTTTTAAGTTTATTTTGACCAAGTTCAGCGCTTACATTTTTCTCAAAAACTGGCAACTAGATTGGACCTTCCTTGAGTTTTAGCCTTCAAACCTTTCAGACACTTAACAAAATGAACCATCAAACCATTGATAAGTTGGTAAGCAAATACATGCATTCTTACAACACCAAGTCGGACAGTTGCACAGGCAATTAGACAGCAATGAAAAACTTTGTGTTATATTGCGATACATTCAAACATTTCAATGAAATGTACTAATCGGCTAAATCATTAGTTACCCTCCCTAAGAAATAGAAGTTAAATCGTACGGCCTAACAAGTCAGTCTGTTACGATTACAATTTTGAGCATAACTGTTTCCCCCTTGGCTGTTGCCTCATCCTTGTTTTTGTTCATCTAACGTTATTTTCCCCAAATTATACATTCCGCATGAACGGTGATGATGGCGTCTTACAATGACAAAATCTCTGCTGTTGTGTCCTCACCGAATGTTTGCGTTCATAGTGCTGCTTGAGCGTGCCCATGGAGCGGGTTCGGAATGTGCAGTTGGTCATGCCACACTTCAGGAAGCTGGCATCCGTGTGCATCTCCTCGTGCGCCCTCAGGTCTTTCAGGGTTTTCCCACTGTAGTTAACATAAACATTTATATTATGACCCATGAGAAACTCTATGATTTTGTAGAATTTTGTACTTCTGGTCCATAGTATTGAGCTACTACAAACAAGTATTATGTATCAGCTGGACAAAAAAAAGCATGATGCAAGGATCATATTTCTCACATTCCTTAACTCTCAACGAATGTACTTTAGAATTTCAATAAAGAATAAGAATTGTTTTTCAACTATCCAGAGTTGGAGTGACGAGAAACTGTAACTACTATGATTCCTGGATGCATTGTGACTTTATTTATGCATAAGCAAACGACTGTCCCGATGGATCGATTCCTCAAGTCACAATGCATTGAGCTGGTAGCTAATGAAAATAAAATTAATTTTTCGGCTACAATGTAATTTTCCCCAGCTCATTAAAGTTGCTTCAGTTTCATTGATAAATTCAAATTGGGCACTAATTGCAGCGCGTATGAATATGCTTATAGTAAAGATAGTAACGGTGAAGGGGGAACAGAATGAAACAACGACGACAAAAAAGCTCGAGTCTTCTGCAAAGCTCGGCTTTAAAAATTAGGACAATTTCAATTTTTGTATTTACTCTTTTCATGTTTGAGTTAAACTGGTACGTACATTTTATTTTTAAAATTGTATGGTTTAAATAAATTTATTGGAATCTTGAAAGAAACTTTACTGTTTGGTTTCCATTAAGTTGGACCTAAAATTACATTAAAAATACCAGATTACAAATGTGCTGGAAAAGTATTGTCAATGACAAAGGTCTAGAATGTTTAGATCAAGATGTCTGTAAATGGAGGGAAAGATGGCGGCAGACACAGCTTCCAGCACTCAAAAACACCACAAGTTCACCATGAAATTTGTGTGATAAAATTCAATGACATTTCAAGACAGATTTTATTTTCCAAGCAATTTGTCAGACATGTAGGTACATTCAAACTGAGTTGTATGTAGAGGACGAAATGTACACGATTTAACAGAATTTTACTCATCTAACATGATTACCAGAGTTGATAGATGTTCAAGGTGTGCTGGTGGGTGTGGGTTGGAGTTTGCACCATAAGCAAAGAAAATTTAGTCAGTGTTTTGGCAGATGATGAGGGGCAAGTTTAACACCTCTTGTTAAATAGCATTTCAATAACCAGTTCAAACAAAATTCAAAATGACTTTTTGAAAAATTTGACATCTTTCAATGAGTCCTTGCAAAATTTAATGACTTTTCAAGCAAGTTGAAGCAACCTTAGGAATGCTCGAGAAGAAGATACCTGTACTGTCCACAATCACACTGATACGGACGGTCTTCCGTGTGGCGGTATTTGACATGACTGCGCAGTGACGACTGGTCGGCCAGCGTCATGTCACAGAACGGGCACTTGTAGTGGTTTACTGCAAAATCCACCATCTTATTACTACAGTACAACCTCTCTAGAAAGACCTGGAAAGTAGCACCATCTTTCCTGGTCCCAAACCTTCCTATAGACAGACATAAACCTCCATAAAGAGACCATGTCCCTATTCGGATCATTTGAGGTGTCCCATAGGTGGTCTTAATGGTGAGCTTCTACCAGGGTCACAATTGATTCGGTGGGAAAGCGCTACTCATCAGCAAGATGAGTAGCACTCGATATTATACGTATTTTGATGAAAAATCCACTCATCCTGTTCAATAAATGCAAATTTCTACTTGTCAGAAAGAGTGGACAAGTGCTTATCCTCACCCTGGGTTTTACTGCATTTAGGTAAAAAAAGAAAAGAATCCAAAGTACACAACATTGCAGGTGCATTAATAGAATCCATGGCATCAACATGGAGTGAAGGATGATTTTTACAGACAATCCCATCTTAAACTTAATTGTAGGACTACTATCAAATGATATCTATTTGACTTAAGTACATTACGATATAGTCAACATATCATTATTTCTATTTAAATACATTAACTAATTTTGTGACGAAACCATTTTAAACTTGTTATTCTAATATATTTGGACATACATGTATTCAATGTCCATCATCTGAAACTTCTGTTACTAAGTGTAGGACGTGACATTAAAAGGAAGTCAGTCAGTGTTTGTTGTGGTACAAGGGTCAGGGGTTTTTGTACTCCATGATCTTGCGCTTTAGGTCTCAGAAGGATGTCATAGGCACAGGATAACTGGTATGTTCCTTTGTCTTTGTTCATGTTCTCAACAGTTTTTCGGATGGATATAGTCTCTAAAATTTTACTGTCCAAAGTGATAAAAAAAATATGAAGACAATAAGTTTAAAATGACGTCATCACAAAATTCGTCACTGTATTTATATGGAAAAAAAATCCAATGAATCTATTTTCAAATCATGTATTATTATTATGAAACAATGTCTCTACAAACAGCAAAGTTCACTACCGTGATGCCGCATGTGGTCTCTTAACAGGCGCTCCGTGGAAAACTGCTTTTTACAGTGAGAACACTGATAATTCTGAACTAAAAAATAAAAATACAGTACGAACATAATCAGTATTTATTATTGTCACTTTATAATAAAAGCTGAAAACAGCACATTATAAATAAATGGCGGTAATCGGGCATGCAAACTGAATTGTTTATTAAGGTGAATTGACATACACATGGATCCACTTAACACTAACATTAAAGAAGTAAAGAAAAAATTTTTAAGCTTTAGAAAACTGCACATTGTTAGACAGACTTATTGTGATTGAAAGCAACATGAACGTACACATTGATAAATGCTATGTGTACGTACTGTCGGACTCTTGTTGCCGTTTGATGTGATCAAAGAACTTGGTGGGTGTACTGAAGAGGCTGCCGCACGTGGGGCACGCCACCTCCTTCTCCTGGCTGTGCCTCTTCAGGTGGTTGGCCAGCTTATACTTGTTCTTCTTTACTTCTTTACAGTCTAAAGTATGCAAGGTACTGTATAACTACATTTTCAAGTTTATCTTAAGTATACAAGGT
>CM032661.1:34995388-35017974 GCA_019095985.1 Streblospio benedicti
AAACAAATCACACACGAATTCTGGTTATCTTTGCACGAGCACTGGGTAAACCGCACGAGCACTGCACATCGATTGAACGCGGTGGATTATATATGAATAAAAAACTTATATTTTTTTAAGTGATTGTGACACCCTTCCTGTACAGATGCAATTTAGAGTGATCTATCCAAAGAGGATCTCTACATAGCATATACATATGCAAGGTTTATTTGTTGACACTGCCTGCATACTTTGACAATATTTTGAATATTCTAATGACATCCGGTCAGTGTTAGCTACACTGGGATAAAATTGAATAAATTTCTAATTTTTTCTTTAAATTTGAAAAAATTTTACGTCTCATGGGAATCATTTAAAAAAAGATCACCAAAATGCGACAAAAATTGACAAAGTTATTAACATTTCTTTGTCTGTTTTGGGGGTATAAATTCGGACACGATTTTCCCATTTACCCATGTTAAACATGATTCAAAATCTGTCCAATTTCCCATAGTAAAAAAAGCTGATGCTGCAGACCCACAAAATCGGAGATGCCTTTTTTAAATTGACAATGTGTTTGATTTTCTGACCATCCGGTGACAACTATGAAAATTTCATTCACATCCACCTAGTCAACACATATATACTATATTTTCTGAATTTTACTGCAATTCTTTCTGAGGTTGCCCTGATGCCGTGGTGGGCCCGTGTTTATGTCTAATTCACTGACACCAGCCCATTAGAATTTGCTTTGATTTTCGCTCACATTATCACACGTTTTTGTCTTTCAAACTACATAAACTTCACCCATCTTATTGTCAAAAAGTAATATACTTTACCTGCATCCGCTCTTCATCATCGAAAAACACAAACACATCCTCAATTCATAATAATCAAAACAATTGCTAAACATTTCTGAGAAATATCTGAAACCAGGTCTGACAACAAAGTGCCGGTGGAGGTGCCACTTCGACTGGTGGGATAGAAAACGAACTGGTGTATAACTAATTTATGGCGTCGGGCAACTAACAGAATTCGCTTCCTAGGCGGTGCATACGTCTTTTTATAGGAAGCCTTTCAAATTGAGTTCGCCACATATTGCACAATAGTATCAGTAGGTGCCAGTGGTGGCGCTTCGTTTGCGAGGTGCAGTAGAAAACGAAAGCGGTGCATATAAATCACTTTGGCAAATCTAGTTTGTTACATAAACACAGGAAATGACATAGGATTTTATTATTTTTGTTCAATTTACTCGTTTTCAAAGACGTTCCCGGGACATGGTCGAATTCCCGGGGTATTCCCGGGTCATATTTGCTGTAAATCAAATTCCCGTGTTTTCCAGGGTTTTCCCGGGGCGTGCGAACCCTGTTCTATTATCAAAATCATAAAACATCACTTATAAAACAACTAGTATAATCAATGAAGTATAATATCTAGCGTGCATAGCAAACAAATGACAGGCCTCTGACACGAGGCCGTTTTGTTTGCAGTCATGCGGGAGTGCCATTTATTTTTTATGACTGGGGAAGTAATAAAAATGTTCAGGAGGCTGCACTATACACAGGCGGGGACGAGAAACATTTTCTTATTTTTATGGGGCCTTAGCATAAATAGCATTGGATGCTGAATGTTGAGGTGTCAAGGAAATATTAAAGCCTTTTTCCTATATATAGATGGAGTCATCAGAATCTCGACATACGTCTCTAGTAGAATTTTTACAAAAAAAATTCCCTACTTTAGTATTTTGTTGTCTAATAACCCTGAAGGAATCTAATAGAAAATCCTTGCAAACATTTTAGTAGTAAAATCTAAAACTACTGGATATTATTCAAACAGGTATTCATTACAACAAAGTTACCAACTTACATTACAGTCTTGCCATCCACAATGGAACTGTTCAAGTAAATCGGGTATCATGTTTCTACTAGTGCTGTCTAACAAGCATCCTTGTAACTTATTTTTAAAGATGATGGTGGTGCCAATGGATTTCAACTTAACATGAAAGGTATGGAAATACACATGACGGAGCAACGTTGGAAAATCAGGCAAATTATCTTGCCCACATTCTTTCCATTCGCAGCCATATTCACCTGAAAAACAAACAATTGTTAAACAAACCAAGTGCTTATAGTAAACTGCATTTTTCAAACCTATTTGTGAAAGGGAATGAATAAGAGAGAAAACCACTACCAATGTGAAACACCATTACAGAAGAAGCTATTTGCAAATTCTGTAAAACCCTTTAAGTTCCAAAGCTTTGATAGCAAGTTTTGATGACATTATCATTAACATTAAAACTTTGATCATTGCGTGTTTATTTTAACAAACTGGACCAGTACCATCTGCCAATATATAGAACTTCGCTTTAATGTACATTAAAAACGTAATACTAAGAACCAAAAATAAATATACAAAGCCTCATATCGCTGGTAATAATCAATGAGCCGTTCTCTGATTTTACGAAGGTCGAAATGGGTGACAGTATATGATGTATGGGCGCACATGCATTTTATGGAGTGCATGCATGTCATATATTTTAATGTAAATCTGTGAATTTGGAAGAAACTAAATTTACTAAATCAGCAAAGATAAAAGGCTGTGAAACTAGCTAGTTGGTGAATTGCAAATAGTTCAGGTCGCAAATTTAAAAGATCCTTACAGCAGATGAACAGAACTTTGCATTCTTCAACAGTTTTTAGAACATTGGGATTATTTAGCATACTATATGATCCACTTAGCCACGACCCGGTCCAGGGTAATGACCCGTTTCATCGGAAATTCCGTGACGTTTGCTTGTTCATGATGTTCTTACGTTCTTTCATATAGTATTCACAAGACTAGATCTACTACTTTATGGTTATCAATCTCATCCAATATGAATAAAACACGTCGTTTTATAACAACAAATAGCAACTGTACCGTGACAACCAAACTAAACTGACAGGGTGACGGAATATTTGGCTATTTTCTATAAATTTAATCCACTTTACATTTGTAATGTCTGCAAGTTTGATATTTTATTAGGTTGAATGTTTATTCTGAGACATTTTGATGAACCAGTTCATGTACTTTTAAAATTAATTGATTAATTACTAAAAAGTTTATTTTTTGCCGGACCGGGTCATGGCTATGTGGATCATGTTAGAGTAATCAGTTGATCTTTTTTATAGTCTTGGACTGCTCCGTGGAACCTACACTTGAAATAGGTACAGGTCAGGCGAGTGAATGCTGCTGTGAGTACAGTAAAACCTCCAATTAAGACCAACACTATCAGATCATTTTTCACAGACCCATACCCTCAATCTTAAAGCGAGCAAAATGAGCCTCTGTATATACATAGAGATCACCTCTCTATTAAGACCAGCTATTAAAGACTGGTCCCAATTAAAGGTGGTCCCAATTGAGAGGTTCTATAGTAATTATCAAGTGTGCACTACAGCAGCAAATGCTGTATGCAACCAGTGTTGTATGTTCCCAAAGGAGTTAAGAAAGGTAAAAATTGAGTGCCAAAGACTCCAATGACCTGGTGGAAATGAGTCAACTGAGCAGTACTCCTGGATAGTAGCCTATAAACTCCAACATTTACATTACATTTTCCATTAGATTTTGATGATTATTATTGTTAGCTTTCAGCTGTTCTGACATCTTGAAACAGGTTCCGGTTATTAATATCACACAATTTTACAACACGGCCCAATTCACGATTCTAAATATTAACCTTTATAGATGCGAGCACAACCACATCAACATACGTCAGATGGTCTCGTCACTAATATGTACATGTGACAACCTGCTAAAGTATGTCAATGTGGTGCACGTGGCGCGTGCATCTACCATGAAAACAAGGGAAACATACTTTCTGCCATTCCATCTTCGAAATCATTTGGAGCAAGCTCGTTTAAATGATCAGTAACGTGTGCCATGAAATCCATAATGTCCTCATAAACATCATCGCAATCTTGCCATTCACAGGGCATTGTGACTGGGTCCCTCTTGTTAACAGATTTCAGTGCAGCTGGTGGCATGTTTTATGGATGACAGAGTGCTGCAATAAAAACAAAATATATAAGCTAGAGCACTGCACACCCAGTTCGTGTGTTATTAAAATAAAATTGTTAGGCTCCAAACAATTAGCACACAATATTACTACTTTAAAAATTGTTGCTTTCCCAGTGCCAAAGTGAAAAAATAAAATTTCTAGTAAGATGAAGACAAACAAACGGAAATCCATGAAAGAACCTTATTCCGATAATGTGGTTTTCACATTGATACAGAAAAAATTGAACATCTATGTTGATGTTGGCGTCAAATACATTCCATTATGTAAAAATTTCGATGCTGTTTGAATGATAAAAGTGTTTAAAATCACATTATCGGAATTAACGTTCATTTGCGGATTTCCGTTTGCCTGTCTAATGTAAATAAACATGTTCAAATCCCCGATTATCCCCACCCATGCACGAAATGGGTGTGCATGCAACCAACCGCACGTCATAGATCATATAATTTTAATGAATCATAACAATTGTGTTTACCATGCGACAATAAAAGTAAGTAGACAGCCGAACGGAAATCCGTGAATGAACGTTGATTCCAATAATGTGATTTTAAACAAGTTTTTCATTCAAATAGCATCGAAATTTTAACATAATGTAATGTACTTGACACCAACATCAATGTAGATGTTCAATATATATTCAGTGTATCATTGTGAAATGTTTAAAACTACATGTACATTATCAGAATAACATTCATTCATGGTTTTCCATTCGTTTGTCTAGACCTCTAGCTTGACACATCAAACACTATTGTATAGTCTAAGTCTAACAATCAATATTTCACAAGGGAGTAATTAATTACTTCACAATTGCTCATCGCCCTCTATTGATTTCAGTTTATTGCTTAGAAATATGATAATCATAATTAATCCTGAGTACTAGATACAAAGTATAAGGAGTCAAACATACTAAAGTACATAGATATTGCGATAAATTGTGTTCATAAATATCACGCCGGGGTCAGGGTTCTGAGAATCCGCTATTGTCACCAATAATAGTGTCATTTTTGATGCAGCGATAATGGGTGAATTTACCGTGGCGTCAATGGGCGCCAAATGTTCACGAAATAGCTGCTTCTTTGGGGGGTTACTATATACTCATTGTTCCTTTAATCTGTATTTTTTCTATATGTACAGATTCTCACAAACTTTATCTAAACATCCATTCCAAATACTTATGCAATATGGCATAAAATCAATTAAATATTAGTCTGAGAACTTTGGTCTTCGTTATGATCACCCCAAAAGTAGCAAAAGTGAACCCGAAATCCTGAAAAACCCTATAGGGTGAAACTCGTTCATATTTAGTATGTATATAAAAAATTGGTATACTTTACCGGCCACATATAATAGAAAAAGATTAACAACCGGCCAAACACACATTTTGCTGACCAAACATCAACTGTAAAATACTGCAGTCAAGCAGCCTTCATGACAGTACATGCCTATACTTTCTTCCATGCATGGCAAGTTTGGTATCAATTTAAAGGTCTATACACACGCTTCACGTTGCCATTCATTGATTTTTCATATCACATTTTCTAAGAAATAAAAAATTAGTTTTCCTGCGAAAATGTGTACTTTGTTTACATCCGTGTTTGAATATTGCAGGTGCTTGCAGGTGCGTGCTGGAAAATGCGTCTTTTTCACGTCGTCGATGAATAATTATTTATTTTACTTTCAAATCGATGCAAACGGATAGAATTTATGATGTACAATGTTTGTTCAGTGATAATTTAGGTTGTCATTGAATGTAAACAACATAAAAGGTCTGTTATTGTCGTGTATTCTAATATCGGCAGGTGCCCGACAGCATGAACATCGGCAAAACCGGCGCTTGACATTGGCCTGAATATTTGGCGCCAAGCGATAGTAAACAGAAAGAGATGACTAACACAAAAAACCTGCAAACCGCGAAAACATTGTACTATGGACCAAGAGTCATAATGTCCTCTTTTACAGCTTGAGAATTTTTCATATAAATTCACACAATTAACTAAAGTGTCTGCATACCTGGCTGCAGGATAGCTGACATATCTAGAGTGGTTCGTAATAATCTATCTTTTTAAACTTTGTTTTTGGAATTGGTTTCCAGTATATAGACATAGGCAGATCCAGGTTTTCGGAAAAGGGGGGCGCACTTAAGGAAAAGAGGGGGCGCACTTATGGGATTCATGAAAAACCCTATGAAAATGAAGTATTTTGGTGGGAAAAGGGGGGGCGCGCGCCCCCTGCACCCCCCCTGGGTGGGAAAAGGGGGGGCGCGCGCCCCCTGCACCCCCCCTGGATCTGCTTATGTATTCATAGTTCCGAAGCCCTGCCCCCTTTTCTGGTTTTGACGTGGGTCTCACAAATGTTCCTATCGCCCATAGTAAATAGAGAGAAATTGCCGACTTTCTACCCAAGAGTGTTGAATCAAAATTGTGCCGATCTTCTTAGTTTTAACTTGGGATAAATTCGGTAACCTGTGTTCTACAATATACCAGAAGTATTCTCAGAAATCATTGATAATAAAGATTTGCTGGGGCATTTAGTTTTCAATCTTTTTACATCCACTACTAGCCGCTACTCTTAATTGCATCACGCTATGGTCGGTGTTGACAAATTACGGCGTGTGATAAAGGCTAAAGGTTCTTGCAAATGGCGTCGCCAAATAGTGATAAATTTGTGAAACGAATGGATTATCATCGTTACAATAACATGCCCATCAAGAATTCACAAGTCGGATCAATTATGAACTTGTTATGAAGACATGGACGAAAGAATATTTCTCAAATCACGCACAGTGTTTGAAAATCACAGTGGTTTGTGCGCGTGTGTTGGCAATGAAGAAATTTGACAGCTTACAGTTACACGGCTGTACGCATACGACACATATATTTGAAGACGTTTTTATAGTCTTTCACTCAAGTAAGCTGTTTTATGTTCATTTTCGTATCATCTGTACCCTTTATGATGACTCGAGCTCACAGCAGTCATATTATTTTACGAGTATGAGAACTTTTAGAAATTCGTCTTTATAAAGTGTACCTCGAACCGATCATTGAATCGAGGGCAGCACTAGGTACATGCACTTGCTACATGTTTGGAAGATAATCTAGACGTAAAAATCCATATTCCTATAACTAGATGTTGAAAATAAAAACCGCGATACGATTATGTGTACACGTGGACAATTTATGTAAAAATTAAGTATTTATGGAGGCAACAGAAACGTTATCGTCTCAGACGTAAAACTGTCAAAATGCCAGTGACAGTGTGCGGTAGTGTTTTTACTACAACTCTTCTAAATCGATAATTGATAGGTATACATTGGATACAATGTAGAAAAGAGGAAAGGTAGTGCATCCCAACTGGAAAATTAAGACGTTTAGCACATTTTCATTCAAGAATCTGGTGTCAAAACATGACAATTTCTCACTGTTTACTACGGGAGGAGATAAAGCTTGTGAGACCATGATAGCGCACCTGCGTATGTTTATATGAGGCCGCTCGCTGATTGGCTGGCTGACGTAAAAAGGGGCGTGGCTCGGAACTATGAATAGATACGGCCTGCCAGAAAGATCTACCTGAAAAAAAATGACCTTCATTGACAGTGTCTATTGTCTATCTCAGACTATCGCGCTTAGTATGGACGTGCCTCGAAACTGGGTGTCTTTTTTCACATCTTTGGTATATTGTTGGGTGTCTTTTTTCACATTTTTGGTATATTCTGGGTGTCTTTTTTCACATTTTTGGTATATTTCAGGGTGTCTTTTTCACATTTTAAGTATATTGATTTTTAAGTATACTTATGAGGATAAAAATATTGATATTCATTATATTCATTCTTGATACCTACACGTACTAGAATCTGAGTTTGATATATTGGTGTGTCACTACTTTTCTTGGATATTGGTTTATTGGTGGGTTACATTGATTTTCTCACATATTGGTACATTGTGGATCACCTTTTCTCAAAAATAGGTATATTGGTGGGTGCCGTTTTCAACCTGTCCTAGGCACGAACGTTATCCATTTTCTGACCAAGACCCCCCCTTCCCGAGCTTATATTCTGTGTTCTGAGTATTTCCAAGATGTGGTGCTATGAACTGCTTGTATGGACATTATGAATGTACCAGACTTATCATTGCTTTCACACAGTGCCCCAGAATGGCTAGATATCACAGACAGGGCTTTGTTAGATTCTATCAGACTATCTAATATTCCCGTGGGATCGATATGTGTTAATTATTTTTAAACATTTTCCTTTCATATGCCAATGTTTAGCTTATTTTAGTCTATAAATTGCCCCTGTGATCTATCATATTAGTACATACCTTGCCAGAGGGTGATATCCAATAAATAACTTCAAAATAGCTGATTTCAAATCTTTCTTGTGGCTGCTAAATTTTGTCCCAACGCGGAAGACGACCCAGCAGGTGCGAGTTTCCCACTAATAAGAGGATATTGGTAGACTAAAAGACATACTCGATTTAAGTGCAGATATATACACTATTTCCCCCCGAATCTACTACATATCTAACTTTAAGAAAAATACATTTTATGTAATGAGTTAGTAACAAATATCTGGGAACTATTTTTCAAGATTATGATCCTTATATACCTTGGCTAGCCTTTAGCAGAAAAAACGCTGTTGACGTGGGGAGGGACAAACATTTTTGCGATAAAGCATTTATTGACCAGGTTACGTCTTTTAATGACCAGGTTACGTCCGACGCTCGACCCAGATATGATAAGTGGGTGAGTGCACTGCACTTAACTGAGGTCATTAATTATAACTTCAAATGTTTTATTCACATGTCAGTTATTTATTTTTTGTTTAATAGTGGGTTTTGCCAGGTTTTGTTTGTTGCGTGATTCCTCCTATTTAGGAGCTTATTAGTAACAAATGTACTCTTATAGTACACTTTTCTCTGATCAGAACTAAATAAACCTACAATTCATATGATTCAATCCTTATAATGTATTTACCTGCTTTTCTTTTAAAAAAATAGCTCTATTTATTTAAAAGAAAAGCAGTTCAATACATTAACATAATTGATATTCATTAGGCCCACTGCTTTAAACCACATAACAAAAATCAACTGGACATACACGCAATTACATACATATAGACTCTAGGCAAACTGAATGGCATTTGTTATTTACACAATAGAACATTTCACAAATATACTGCATAGATCTGGTCTTGGATTAAAACAATGAATGTATGATTTTGATTTGCAGGTCAATTCCGATCTATTCAGTTTATTCTCATTTTCTACATACATGTACTCTCACATCAAGTGGCCCTGGCAGAGGGTTGAGATGATAACTGATCCAAGTATGTAAGATGAGGGTTACAAAGGTGAGAATCGATCAGAAGTGTAAGAATAAATGTAAAATTAAAGAAACAAAAACGAGTTTTTTCATATGGTAGCAGAGCGTGAAGATCAAATTTGACAATGGAAAAGAAAATGAAAAAACACATAGAAGATTTAGAAGAATTAATAGGGGAATCAAAACCTATATTGACTGTTGTAATAAATGATGTACCCGATGGTGATCTTGAAAGGCTGGAAGAAAAGATCCTGGAGAAGAGGGAGAAAATAGAATATGAAGTGGAACATATGGAGACCGACCTACAAAAAATTATGAAGAAGATGGACAAGAAGGAAAAAGGTAGATATGAAAGTGAGATTCAATATTCATTAGATTATATTGAAGAATGTAAACGAATTATGCATGATTTACAAATAAAAGCAAACTCTATTAAGAGGAAACAAAGCAATATAATTGAAAGGACAAAATTGACAATGAACAATGAAATTGAGATAATGAAAGTTGAGATTGAAAAGTTAAAAAGCACAGCAGTAAGAGAAGAGCGTACAGAAATTATGAACAATAGAATGAATGTAAAACTGCCAAAACTCGATCTAACCAATTTTGACGGGAAAATATTACAATGGAAAGAATTTGGGGACTGCTTTGAGTCGTCAATTGATGGTAATAATCAACTAAGAAATGTTGACAAACTTAACTATCTAAAATCAAAATTAGAAGGAAGTGCTGCACGAGTAATTGAAGGTTTAGAAATAACAAATGAAAACTATCCAGTAGCAGTACAACTCTTAAAGAGAAGATATGAGAAGAAAAGAAAAGTTGTGATGGCGCATTATGAGGCTATACTAAAGCCAGTATACTGGCTTTACCGCCGACTGTAAATAAGGCTGACAAGTTACAGATAATGTTTGATACGGTCGAGTCTCACCTAAGAGCGCTGGAATCCCTTTGAGAAAAAACAAATTCCAATCTTATGACTTTGATCGTATGGCTCAAACTACCCATAGAGGCAAAAGTATAGTACTGTATACATAGAAGAATAATTTAGAAAGAATAGAAGATGGAAATTGGACAATCGATATTATAAGAAAGCATTTAGACATCTAAGAAAGCATTTAGACATCTATATAAATGCTAGGTACCAGATGTTTGATGAATCAGCAATGAAACATCAAAATATGTATATGCAGGAGGATTCCAGATGTACCACAGAGGCGTCACTTATGAATGAATATAAGAATATGTAACAAAACGTCAAGGGTAAGAAATGTAGATATTGTAAGGGAGAGCACTGGAGTGACCAATGTGAAAAATATAGCACTATTGAAGAACGTAAGGCGGTGTTAAAAGGGCATTGTTATACTTGTTTCTTGACAAACCATACTGCACAACAGTGTACAAGCTATAAAGAATGTTTCTATTGCAAAGAAAAAAAAATGCTCATCACAGGAGCTTATGTCCGAAGAAATTTAAATTTCAAGAGCTTGCTGGAGTTGTAACTGATGCTGCAAATAATGAAGACCAGAGTGCACAACTGTTGGCGACAGGACAAAAAGTACTGATGCAGACTGCCTCTACAGTTGCTTGTATATATTTTAGTAGAATTGAATCTACAGTTGCTAGCAATGGAAGTAATACTCAGCAGGTAAGGATTTTATTAGATAGCGGAAGTCAGAGGAGTTACGTAACGTAAACACTCTCCGTACTCACATTTGGATCCGACAAACCTGAACAAATGAAAGCATCGACAGTATCTCTGGATCTTGTAACCACAAATGGCCACAAGTACCCTATTCAAGTAGATGTGATATCAAAAATAATTGGAAAATTCACCAGGACGGTAATTGATACTAATTATCTTCAGAAGTCATGGAAAAACGTAATGTCAAATCTGGCTGATACACTACCAACTGAAAATGAAGAATCATCGATTGATATACTTAGAGGAAATGACTCTTATTGGGACATCATAACCGGCGAAAAGATTAAAATTACGGATGGTTTGTACTTCATTAACTCCAGATTTGACTGGATGATAACTGGTAGAGTACAAGAAAATGAAGTAAGACATCTGGATGAAAGTGCCATGCTACTTGATAAAAAGAATTAGCATACACATAGGGAATAAAAGTATTTTAAGATGTGTAATGCCTCAACCTGACTATTATCAAGTTTTCAATATTTTTTTTTCTTTTTCAAATACATGTAAGTTTTTTCATTAACAATTAATCTTTTTATCATCTTAAACTTTTTTTATTGTGAAGCTTTCACATTATATGTTTGCAAGCTTCACATTATAACTGTGTGTCTATTATGTGCAAAAATGAATCACACACAGCCGTCTGTGGTCTCCAAAGTCTGGAGGGTGGCCATTTTTTTCTGTAAAGCCTCTCCGCTTCTCGCTTCCTTCTTCTGTCGACGGATCACATGTTCCAGGTCTAGCCTGCAAAACATTATTTCAAAACTTATCGATGTTGATCGAGCGTAAATGAAGATTTCACAAAAAAGAAGAAATTTTTATATGAAACCACATTATTGGTCATTCAGGTGTACAAGAAATTTTGCACTTTTGCTTTACATATTCACCATTCAGATCCAAAGCTAGTCCAGCTAAAACTATATTTTACAATCTAATATGTCCCTACAAATTGGGTAACAAAACTTTGCTCACAATTAGATGCAAACAAAAACATTTAAACGGAGTATTTTGAACAAAATCAACATACCATGTTTTGTTTAAATTTCTGAAAATGCACGCTTTTTTAGTCTTACTGCATTTTTCATCCACTTTTTAAATGTAATTTCCAGCATGAATGGGCAACTTCCAATGTTTTATACATTATAAAATGCTAAATATACATGTAAATATTGAAAGCCAAAGACGCAATGACAACAAAATAAACTAATGCCGTTACTTATGCCGAACACATGAGTTCCAAGGCTCAAGACCAAGTATGTGATCATTAGGTAGAGTGTACAATGTATCCACGTCAGAAAATATTGGTGATACTGCACTTTCTGTAGTACATTGTACATGGCAAACCCCCAAAGACTTAGAAAATTATAAATAACAAAAGTATCATAATGGCCAATGGGCTCGTGTTACATGTTTACATATAGCAGGGTGTCCACTGATCATTAACAAGTCTTAAAATGTCTTTATTTTGTGTTTTTTTAAAAATTTTGTGGGTTTTTTTTTTTTTTTTTTTTTTTTTTTTTTTGGGGGTAATAAAAGCTATTAAAAAGCCTTATTTTCCTTGAAGTAGTCTTCATCACTGTTCATTGTTGTTGTAAGTTTTTTTCCTATTTTTACGCATGTTCATATTGCCTTTGATAAAAATGATTATGCATGCACTTGGATTTGCATGCTTTAATTGATTTCCCTAAAAGTCTTCTTTTTACTTATGGGAAGGATTTAATGTATAAATGAACATACATATGTAGCTACATCTATACTTCGTACTATGTTTTGGTTTTGGTATTATGCTTGATATGTTTGATTGTTAAAATGTTTAATGTTTAGATCTTATCCATAAGTATATCATGTTAAGAATTAAGGATAATGTGAATATTATTGTATGGTACAAAATTGATGTCAAGGGTATAGCATTTACAAATGTAATATAGCGTATGTAAATGTTAGGGTTTCTTTGTTATATATTATCAAATACGTAATGTATCATTGTATTGTAATACCTGATGAATGAGTATCAAATTAAATTAATGTCTTAATTAATTTTGTAAGAAAGAGGGATGTTACGCGGTTCGATTAATAGTGCACATCGTACAGTTGTATACACCTGAGCCCAGTGATATGACACGTTGTTAGCCTCAGTTATATGTAGATTAAGGTGAAACGTACTTAATCATGAAGCAGGTATGTTAGTCACGTTCTGTGATCATATGGGGTTCAAGGTGAACATGCAGACAGGCATGTCAGCATGTCTGGTGTCTGTGTATATAGTCACTACGCACCGGTACATATCCGTCTAGTACTATTGTCACTATGTCCGAGGTATAGAGTACACAGCAGTTTCATTATGATAGGCTGATGTAGCTGTTGTCTGTTATATATATGTATGTATGTGATTGATGTATGAATGAACAATATAAGTGAACAATAAAGACATTGGAAGTTAAAGGATAGTCATTACCCCGCAGTATACACAGTCTCACAAGTTAACCAGGAACATAAGGTTTAACAAGCGGAGCATTTGAAAATACAGTACAAAATGGTTGGATTTCCTGATACTTGAGATTTTAAAAACATAACAAAGAACATAGACCTAGAACAAACAGATGTTAAAATGAATACATGTACATGTAGTTTAAGTCTTCCCACACAGTACTAAAATTGCAATAAAATGTATAACACAGACAAAATTCTATTTTAGTTGACAATCTTGAATATGGGTGAATAAAATGGACCCAGAATAGATTTATATAATCCTTTATAATACATAAGTAATACATTCCCTATTTATGAAAATCCAACTATTATTCAATCCTTGAAAATCAGTTATAATTCTGGATAAAATACATCATGTGACGGTTTGGCATACCCGCTAAAGCAAGTGTCATTTTGCAAGAATCAGATCATTTGCAAAATCTTAGGTGATTACCTTCGAAGATTACTATTTACCACATGTACTGGCAGATGCTTTGGCTGACCACACATGGACGTAAATATGACCTGCTTTTTAGGCTTTTCCATTTTTCTGCTAAATAGGCCGACCCCATTCACCTAGATATCCCCATCTTGTTTAGTTGATGGCGATTTAATAAGTACATGTACTATTAATTACGACATCTCAGGTGCTGTTATAACTAAAAGATTTCTAGTAAGAGCTTGTCCGTACACCAGCAGATAGATGTCAAATATTTGACGTGGGTACATGTAAATAACTTTTGCACGCAAAAGAATCGCCGTGTATAAACGCGGCAAACGCCTGTACAGCTAAGGATGAGTACTGCATAATAATCGGTGGTATGATAATACTGCAGCAGGTTGATATTTTTTTCGGCATAAAATGTTGGGATATCACTCACAAAATGCAAAATGTATACCTACTAATGTGTGTATATTTGCGCACTTTTGATACAAATGTAAATATTCATTAGGATATTGGATAACATGCAGGATTACTACGTAATCGGTAAGTACTCCGTAAATACTTGCATACGTCAATATTGTTCACAAAAAACTTGTTACCCCCAGACTCCGTCCATCACACCCAACCAAAGGTGGGGTCGTCACATCAGTGATCTAGTATAGGGAATCGCAAGTTAAGGGGCGGGATTCATGCATGCCAATGCCAATGAGCTGCTCTGATTGGCTGCAGGCACCAGTGATTATATCAATTTTGCCTGTGGCATGGCAAATTGCACAGATGGATGTGTCTATAGCCAATCGAACGCTGCAGTTCTTCAGGTGGCAGCGAAGCCCCGGCAGTGAAGCCAGCTCTCAAGGGTCTGATGTTCCATTGTGTCCCTCTTCAGTGTCGAAGTAGGTTGTCTGTGGTCTACCTGGACACCTTTTTCAGAGCCGTTCATTGCTTTTTAGTGCAACTATTCTTAATATGCACATCGAAAGACATGTCCTGAGCAATTGTCACTCCAAGCTGTTTTACTATGTCTACCATTTTTTTAATCACACCAATGTACATTTATATACATGTAGATCCAAACTAAACAAGATGCAGTATATATAATACGGTCGGTTGTTACCACCAGGTTTGGGTTTCCGCCGGCGGAAACCTATTTCCGCCGGACAAGTGGCATAAACATGGCGTAAACTGTCCAAAACCCCTTTTCGCCGGCGGAAACTGGCAGAAACTTTCGGCGTAAACTGGCAGAAACTAAACTAGGGGGAAAATTCCTGTCCAGAAGATGCTATATCAGGGTGTTTGATAGCCATGTGTTTATGTTTTATATGAATTTATATTAAAATTATTATGTAATATAAAAGAACAGAAAGTTTTTAAATGATTTTACATCTTTTTATTTTGAATCCTTATACAACATTATCGAATTTATTATTACATCATGTTATAATCTATTGCATTTTTTAAAAAAAACGAAAAATTTAAAGATGCAGATATTTTTTTTATTATAATTACGGTCTATTTTCTGAATTGTTTGTACCCATTAGGTGTACAATTTTATCATTTTTTTCACATGGAAATAATGCTGGCTACAACTATGATTTGATATCTGTAGAAACAATTTATAGCTACCAATTGTTTAACCAACCCTTACCACAACAATGTGAGCAAAATCAAATTCCAGCTCAACCTTACCAGTGTTTTTTTTTTTTCTAAACAAAATCATGGTAGGCCAGGTTTTTTTTTTTGAAGTGCGTCCAAGGTCCGTAATCCAGTTAGTGCTTTTGAGTCTTTTTATTGACTTTTTACTTTAAAGAAACAGTTTGTTGTATCCAAACTGCATGAGTTTATGCCACAAATTTATCCATCTCGGTTTTTTTCAGATGATGGTCAACCAAAAATAGTTGCATATGATGTTAAAAGTAACAACCCTGCATTGACATTTTGAGGGAGATTTTGAGTTTCTAACGGTTTATTTAGGCCGCATGGGGTTATGTCAACATACTATGTATTATATATGTTTTTTTTCAATATAGATTAGTTGCATATGATTTATTTGTTTTAAAGAAACAGTTTTATGTAAAATATTGACAAAACTAATGATTTTAAGGGAGATTTTGAGTTTCCTCTTTTTTTGATAGTGGGTTGAACCATATTTTATGGCGAGAAACCATTTGCTTTAAAGATATAAAAAATTGATTAAAACCGCCAGGAGATTTTGATAACCTATAGACCCTGGTTACCACAGCATTTCTAAACCACTCAAGGTATGTTGAGAACACAGGTTTGCTCATTGAGCTAACTAGTGAGAACAGCTCATTTTTCAGGAACTGTCAAAAAGGATAAATTGCTATGGAAGAAATGAAATTTACAAAATTATATGGCATTACATTTACAGTTTCTATTGTTATGAATTGTTTGTACATTACAAGATTAGGTGTTACATTTTCGTTATGGTCAGTGATGTCCATGGTTACTAAGGAGTTACCTATGGCTGTGTCTACAGGCAAAAATGCCAATTCATTTTCTATTGATCAAAGTGGAAGGTTCTGGTTTACATATTACATTTGTATGTAAAAGGTTTCTTTGGTAAACTAATGACAAATTTAATTTTCTTGGGTATATTTTCTACGGGCGTTTACGATTTTCCATCTTATAGTGTGTGTCCTCTAAGTTAATGACCAAACATAGCTACTGAGAGCAGTACTGTTTATCTTATCCTTGTAACTAAATGAACAAGTGTGGTTCCTATATCTTGTATTGTAATCATTTGATGTGAAACCGATATATGTTTCATCCTTTCAATTGCCCTCTAGTTACAGAACAGTAACTTGGTATATTATATCTCTTCTTTTGCAAGGCATTTGTTTTATACTGGACACTGGTTTGGTCTTCTACAATTACATTGCTTTGCATTTGTGAGTTTTTCATTTGTGTTTTCGTTGAATTTTTCTTTATGCTTGGTGATAATTACTTTCATATTGGGCAATACAGCTATACTACATGTAACTTATTTTTATGGTGATTTCCTTGATTGCGTTATCGAGTGGGTTCTCTGATGGGAACCATTTCTCTACTAATCTGAGAAATTTCTTGCCAATATTTGTCTTTACACTCTTGCTGAATAGTGGGTTGAACCATATTTTGTTCCTTTTCCTTTTTTGTTACTTTTTGTTCCTTCCTGTATATGGTGGGATATTATCAATCTTTCTAAAGTGTAACTGCTCTGAATATCTGCTATTGACATTAGTATTGTTTAAGGCTTTCTAGTACCCGGTAGTCTGTTGTTGATTCTTTGAATGGTTTCTCATTGGATGATATTGTGGATATTGTTTGAGATTGTGGGTTATTGTTTGGTTTCATCTACAGCTTATATTGATGTTTTTTCAGGTCTATAATGATATCTAGGAAATCTATTGTTTTTAAGTTGGCTTGGATGGTGATTTTAAGTTCATTTTCCGCACATTTGCATATTTGTTGTTTGTTTTTGTTTTTAGTTTGTTTTTTGTGTTTTTGTATTTTAAACCTCTCTCGGGTGTTTGTCATACACAGCCAGGCCATTGTCTCTATAAAGATCCACATTCACATTCAATGGTTGTAGCTGTGTAACTAAGTAAAGCGCAACCAGTTCACAGGTCGCGGCTGTGTTGTCCATTGTCACCTCGAATTCTCCTGATTTGTTTTTGCACCAATATTGACCTTTATTAAAGAGGAGCGATTTCTTAGTGTGCATTATTGTGTTCTTAATTAATCTACATCTGTTCTTTCTACAAATTGTGTTGAAATGTCTAAGGCTTTATTAAGGAGTTTGTTGGTTATTGATGGATATAACCCACATATGTTGATTTAAACATATTTCATTTCAAAAAATGAACAAGGATTCGGCATGGCAAAATGCGACTTGAACCGTCTCCATATGTCTAAGATCATGAATGAATTTTTGCTCTTTTTCTCAAATTTTTCGATTCAGGTAATGATTTCATTGGTGTTTATTGACTGATTTAGCTTTGATTTATTTTTAATAGACATGTTAACTTTTTTCTAACATTTGCTTACTGATTTTACCAATCTTGATGGGTGCATTCCTCAAGATTAAATATCTTTGCACACAATTTGCTGTTTTCTTTTTCGAAAGTATCAATGTGGCTTTTCAGTGTGAGGATCTCAATCACAGTGGTCTCAAAGTCACGAACTTTTCCTGTGATTCCTGAAGCCTGTTCACTGATAGATATCAGACAACTTTGAGATTTTACTAATCTATCTTCAACTCTGTTGATACCCGTGCTTAATTAATCTATTTTCTCACTTTTACCCTCAATTCAACATCGCAATTGTTGTATCTGCTGACGTAATGTTTTTATGTCACCTCTATCAGGTGGTGAATTTTCCATAACGGATTACTCTTCAAATGAGTTTGCACTATCACTTTCACTGTTTCTACTGACCCAACTCTAAATAACACCAATTACTGTACCTATTGGTTTCTTACCATGAGGGAGTAACTTTTCAGCACTATTAAGAAGTCTCTTCTCCCCATGACAAACCTGGCAAGTCAAAGCCTACTGAACTGTATTCTCATCAGTGATCAATAGCACTTGGATATATTACAGACAGTGAATTTCTCAACAGGAATACGCTTTCAGAAATACCCTTTCACCTGACTAATGCATATATATCTTTTACACAACCTTTAAACATCCATCAATCTGATTGTTCTGCCAAAGAATCTAGCACAACCAGTGATAACTCCAAAATAGTTATCCACAGCAACCTCTGATTAGCCTACCACCTTTTCAAAAGATGTCTTCAGTTTCCTGAAAGAATAAGAACTGAATTCTATAGATGGGCTCAATACATATTAGAACAATACATGTGTAGATCCTAAATAGTATTTTTTTTACCTCATTACTACAGTGTCTAAAACATTTTATGACACTATTGCCCCTACTGTAAAAACTACATATTTGGCGATCAATATTGCTATCATCCTTCATGTCACTGGATATGTAAAAGCCTAGATACATAGATTGTTCAACAACCATTACATTTTTTTCCATTTATAGTAAAGACAAGGACTTTGGACTTGTCTTTGTTCTTCTGAATATGCATTGTCCTAGATTTATTAGGATTGTTTATAATTGCGTCGCTTCAGCAGCCTTGTGTTTCATTCGTTTGTAACTATATACGTATGTATGTTTATCTCCAGACAAGGTAGAGCTTTTACCGATGAACCAATTTCGTTCAAACTTAATACAACTATGAGGTATAAGGCGACACCGAAGTGATTTGATTTTGACAGCTCTGCCAATTAAATAGTGCTTTTTAAAAGGCCATTTATGAAATTTTACTCATATTCAATGCACTTTATCCAGCAAAAAAATCAATATTTCAACCACACAGCAAAGTCTACTTTGTGTGGTTTGCTGTTGTACAGCAGGAGGAGCCAATATTGATTAGACAATGGCTATTTGTGGATGATAATTAACAAACATTGTAATTGTGTACTTTTAGTAAATATCTTTGAATATGAATGAATATAAACAATGGCACAATACTTTTATTTTAGTTCATTGTACTTACATACATAGCTTTGAAATTATTATTGATTACTATTGCAACACACAGAGCAACTGCTGTAAATTCCTTCTGTGGTTTTCTCCTCAAATTCATAATGTTCTTAATTGTAAACTATACATCGTTTCAGTGTATATCTTAATTGTCCATAAGTCAACGTTGTTCTAGCGACGCTGTGTTCTTTGAACACTTTTGATCTAGTTTCATGGTTAGATACAAAGCATTCGCATTTTGTTATAAGTTTCTCATCTGGAGATCACTAGGAGATGGTGCTAGAAGTATGGCATCACCTATGTAGTGGTGATGTAGTTGGTATGGTATGTAGGTGATTGTAGTTTATACCATTTATATGTAAATGTTTCGACCAGAAAGCACAAAATCAGAAGCCCCAATGTGTGTATTTTCAAATGAAGTGAGGCATCAGGGGCCCCAAGTTACATGAAAACTAGTGTACAACCCAAATCCCCAACAACAAGGGGCCCCAGGTAAATATGTTGGGGGCCCCAGATTTTACCAAACTTTTGACATGTAAATTCTTTAATGGGAAAGTACCAAAGCAGAAGAGGCCCCAGTTATGTGTATTTTCGAATGAAATGGGGCATCAGCCTGGGCTCCCAAGTTACAATAAAACAAGTAAACACCTCATTATTAGACACGGCATAACTCAACTTGCGATAAAATGTCGCGACTTGTGAAAAAGCGCCCCACTTTGAGTTACAGTCTGGGACCCCACTGCACCTTAATCGAGCACTGGTTAATTCTTTACTGTATACATGTAATATGTTTATGAAATATTATATTGCTTATAATGTCTTATTGTGCGAGTATCTGGACTAGGTGATTTGTCAGCAATAAAGTTTTGGCCAAACAGCTCACCTCTACATTCTCATTTATACATAAAAATCATAAATATGCATATACAAATGTGATTAAATTCAATGTCATGCCAAATATTGCTCCAATCTTGTGGTTCATGGTCCTTCAGCCCCCGAGCAGAGCCCCATCCAAGTTTGGTGGGAACAGAGACTGGAAACCAGAACCTTTTACTATAAAATTTTACTAATACTGAAATAAAAGAGGATCATTCATCAAAGAAGATAAGAAAATAAAACAAGAAAATAACGGAAGAGAAGAAAGACAAATTACAAATTATAAAATATAAACATTACTACGACAGACAGAAAGGCAGAAACTCAGACAACAAAAGAAAAACCAGAACCTGTTTACAACATTATGTGACATAACAATTGCATTTATGGGACTTGGTTTTTTAGAAGGCTACCATTTATTTTGGCCCAGGGGAAATGAACAAACAAAACAATTATGTAATGGTATGATTTTCAAACCCCCAACCTAAATAAGTTTGAAATCCCCCCCCCATTTTTTTTAAATCACTACCAATTTTCTGGGCTGTCCCTGTAAGTGAACCCAGGATATTCAACCCCATACCTCTGAAAGTTGAATTTTTTAGCCCCCTGCCCTGGTTTTTCCTAACCCCATTGGCCATAATAAATGGCAGCTCCCTTATTTTGATGACCTTGAAAAAGTCATCCATGTGAATATCATACTCATAAACGAGGCTTCCGGCTGTCCTGGCTTCATTCCACATTCATGTGATTTTAGGCTAAAAGCTCAAACAAGTGGTGTGTTATTACTTAGTGCTGAAAAATGTTTCCTTCAATTGCAAGAGAAAAAAGTTCTAAAGGCCCCATCAACATTTGGGCTCCTGGCTGGTTGGCCTTCTGACCAACTCTAATGCTATTGCTCTACCCATGAGTTTCTTACTATGAGAGATTAACTTTTCAGCACTATTAAGAAGTACTTCTCTTCTCCCCACGGCAAGAAATGTTTAAAAGGCACCATCAAAACTTGGGCTCCAGTCTTCAGCCCTCCCCCTCACCCTCACCTCCACAATCACAGGTGTGTCATGGGAGAAATTGTCACCCACCCTACCATCTGTATCTGCCATTATTACACTTAAGTTGTAGAGCTGGAAATCAGTGTTATTGACTACATTATCACCTAACCACACAGACCAGGCCTATTTGCCCGACCCACGTACAGATAGCCGACTGTCCATGCCAATTGTCAAATATTTCGTTGATGAAAGCCATAAACATATTGTGACAACCTTTATAATAAAGCAAATATCATAACCTACTATACACCTATATGTATTTTCAATCACCAAATCCGTAGCCAAGTAATGAACTAATTCCCATTATCTAAATATTTGAATGATATTCATAATCTCTACGTTAATTCGTAATATCTAGGAGTCAAACTGTAGGTTCGAGTGTGAACGTTATCTGTCCAACATCGTGCTCAATTACATTTTCTTGAATTACATTTACATATTCATTAATTAAGCATAACAATATTGCTATGTTATTCAAATTGATCTTTTAGACCATCAATTATTGACAACCAAGATTCTTTCTCCACCTTCTACAGGCCTATCGGAGTAGACCACAGCCCCTGGTGGGACTCGAACTCTAGACCACTAGTACTAAGCGTATCGACCATATGTATCACCTATTCACTGAGCACTTAATTAACTCGGGCGTGGAGGGTGGGGGTGACAAAACAGAACAGTGTGTCAATATTTACATACAACGGCACTAATTAGGGTGTATCTAAGAATAAATAGAATAGCAATGACATCAAAATTTAATAGCCCCGGGTGTGGAGAATCGGTCGTGCTGCGTTTACTTGGGCGTAATAGCTGGGAATCGGGTGCTTACCGGCGAATCAGCCAATCAGAGCGCAGCATCCCGTGGGGGGAAGTAAACACCATAATTGGTACGGAAGTAGCGAGTGATTGGTCACCATATTGATTTTAGATTACCAGCGATTAGGAGATAAGACGAATGTCATCAGCGATTTTTTACAATTTATACAGAAATACTCTACTTTCAAGCCCGAATTTTATCCAATATTTGCGCGTGAATATCTGGTTCGTATTGTCCATATTTGGGACCCCAAAACGACAGGGGTGAGTCGAGCAAAACCCGAAAAATTGTCCGGAAGATTTGACCGGTGTCAAC